>OX243813.1:46745192-47101273 GCA_945859605.1 Lumbricus rubellus | reverse complement strand
ATGTAAGCAGCAGCTAAAACTATTATCATTTTGCCAAATTTTCTGGAGGGATGTCATCTCTGTTTTTAGTTAGACAAAAATAGTGTTTATACAAACATATACAGTAAGTTATACTCATTGCAACATGATAGTATCATATATTATGTTAGTAAAAATTAATAATGTCATTATTTATAATCATAATTGTAATAGTAAATAATATCACCGTATATTATAACACTTCATGTAAAACAATGATGAAAACAGTAAAAAAACAATATCATTTTGTCAAATTTTTCTGGAGGAGGAAATGTCAATCCTGGGGGGGGGGAACTTTCCCCCCCCAGAGACGTCTAGATTAAACACTGCCTCTCCAAGAACGGAAACCAAACTCCGCCCATGATCATATGACCTAGGTCTACGTAGGCTACGCGCCTCTGGCTACGATCGAGTTTGTATGCGCTGCATTAATTAATTCCCTTTTCAAAATCACGGCAATTGAAGGCACCTGAAGAAATTCACGGCAATCTCAGAAACGACTTTCTGATAGGCCTACCCATAGCGGGAGGAAACGATAAAATTTTATCTATATAAGTTTATGGAAGGAAGTGGTAATCGCATTTTAGATGAGCGTTTGTAATTTATGGACGGTACCTCAGTTGGTCGGTTGCCAAGCGCGCGCTAACAAGTAAACACACGTGAACTCCTTTGAAGAGAGTCATTTTTCAGAGCGGTGCGTTTTGAGAAATTGCAGTAAAACTCAGATGAAAATGTCCAGTAAAACTCTGAGATGCCTTGTGGATATCGATGTAAAATCAGTAAGTATGAATAGCCGAATTGTGTGCCATAGTTATTATGAAACCTCAATGACAAAAGACGATGATTGAGTGAGTAATTTGCAAAGTAGGCCTACGAGTATCTGGGTCAGCCATTTAGGCTAGATATATCAAATACTTAAGCCGATTCATTTACTGCGAGTTATGGTAAACTCACCCAAGCACCACTTATCGCATTCATCCACCCAATGTGCAACATGTGCAAGATATAAGCAATCTATTACTAATCTCTATAATGACTCGGTAGCAAGTAAACATCATGGCGACCAAAGATCCGCTCATAATAGAGCGCGGTCACGTGACGGCAAAAAGGTAGCCCAATATTTTCGCGGCCTACGGTGATGTATAAGCCAATGTTTTCGCGAAAGTAAGTAAGTAAAAATACCACGAAACGGTTATTTTAATAAAATATTAATACGCTTAAATAAGCTTAATAACACAACAAAATCGATGGACCTTAACACATTGGCCGCCATCTACGAGATATCTCGCGGTAGAGCGCGAGATATCGCGGTAAAAAAACCGCGAGATATCTCCGCGAGTTTTTTACCGCGAGATCTCGCCGAGATATCTCGCGGTTTTTTTTACCGCGATATCTCGCGCTTACCGCGAGATATCTCGTAGATGGCGGCCAATGTGTTAAGGTCCATCGATTTTGTTGTGTTATTAAGCTTATTTAAGCGTATTAATATTTATTAAAATAACCGTTTCGTGGTATTTTTACTTACTTACTTTCGCGAAAACATTGGCTTATACATCACCGTAGGCCGCGAAAATATTGGGCTACCTTTTTGCCGTCACGTGACCGCGCTCTATTATGAGCGGATCTTTGGTCGCCATGATGTTTACTTGCTACCGAGTCATTATAGAGATAACCCTAATTTATTTGAAGTCTTTATATGATTTTATTATTGCTCCGTCCTAGAAACGAAGGTGTCTAATGTCATTGTGTTATTGAGGCGCAGGAATTTAACTGGCGTTTTGAAGCCAAAGGTGTGTAGATTGTGCAAACGTCTTGAAGCAGGACCTCAAACTTGATCGAAGGATTGTTTAACTGAGATGCACTTTACTACCTCAGTCTACAATAGGACACACGCCTTTTGAGTTTTGAACTGTCATAGATCCCAATTGTATGTAGGCCTATGCATTAGAACACTTGATGTATTGAATTTTGGTAACTTACAGAAGTGGTGGAACAGTCATTAATGTATCTAAAAGATCTAGACAAGCGTTTTAAAGACAGTTGATAAATGTATGCTGCATAGAAGCAATGGAAATGGTACGCAAGTGCAGCGCAGACTGCTTCAAGAGTACGGTTAAGCGCACGAGAAAGCGTGCTGGACTCAAGTTGAAGTGCTACAGTACCGCAACTGCATATCTCCATGAACTGAAGCACATAAAAGCGCCTCTGAGTAGTTGGAGCGCCTCTGAGTAGTTTCCTTGAAGAGGCGCTATATAAATACTTGAATGAACGAACGAACGAACGAATGAGTAATAGTGGCTAATCCAGACGATTCTAGAACAATTACTAAATGAAGAATGGTGGAGGGTTGAGTGGGCACCAATTTAAAAAAAAAAATTATAGAGCAGCCTTTGACTGGGCTCAGCTTCGCTCAACTTCACTGTACCTGCCAGCTTCTTATCAGTAGTGTGGTGCTGATTGATGTAAGATTTTTAGTGGAATGATAAGCAGTGGTGTAGAAATGAGTAATTGTGCATAAGTACTTGCTTGATGGAACTATATGCTGTGTGTAGAGAGCTTGCACGTGTGGGGTCCTTGAATTCTTATCTCTGCTGGAGCTAAAAAAATGGACACAATAAATTAATCAATATTTTTTGTCCACCACGATAGTAATACAAGGACGTACTTCAACAGATTCGTATGCAAGGTGTCAATTGTTTAGCCCAAAGGAACATATGGTTCCACTCACAGGTTCCGCTATTACTGAACATGTTTTAAGATGATCCATCATCACACAATCAAAGATTCAATCAATAAAATCTTACACCAGTCAGCATCACTGATACTGATAAGATGCTGGCAGTGACTGAATTGACTTTGGTTGTGGAGTTAGAGAGACTCAACTTTCCCAATTCTTTTTTTTAACCCCTTCAGTTAATCCCAAAATATTACCTTGGGGAGTTAAGTTAAGCGTCTCAGCGCAGCTTTCAGTGGTTCATTGTACAGGTGTTTGTGCACCTAATTAATTAAAGCTATTGGATGCTTTTCTGAGTTTTCATTCATGGCACTTCAGTGCTAAGTCGTACTTTTTTGCCAGAGTTATTTATCTGATAATAGAACTATTTAAGCATTTTTTCAATAAATATTCTTCGTTATTCGATTATTTGACAGAGCTAAATACCAAGTTCATCCACTTACACAACAGTTTAGCTGGTAAATGGGTTTTAAGCATGAAAAAAATTCTGGTAGGAAATATCTATGTGTAGGTGTATGTTTGGTGCTTTCAAGCCTTAAGCTTGAGGGTTCAAATCCACCTCAAGCTGCCGCATAGGGACCTTGAGCAAGTCCTTCACTCGCAATTGCTCATGTGCTTCAGCGTGAAACTTCGATTCAATATTGGCGCTGTAGTCTTGGGCGCCTCTGAGTAGAAATTCTGAATAGGCGATGACAAGTTCTCATACCTACATCCGAATTTGTAAGACACCCCTCGGTTAAAATTTGACAATTCAAATCGTGAACTCAATCATGCATATGTTTTGCTGTTCTCTTTGCCACATTGGTATATCTCCGGGCTCTATCATCCAACGATTGTGAGTTTGAATCTGCTCAGTGGACTCCATGCAATGAACATGGAGGAGTTTACGTGCACTTTTTCTCATTCAGGTAGAAAGCAACTGACCCTGTGCAGGTAATATTTGCACTTAAATGGATGAGCTATATAAAATGTTTGTTTGACTGCTAGATTACGAGTCCAGGAACATGGCTTCCGAAGCACGAAGATATTTATCTGTCGATCAATTTGTTTGGTCAAGAACGAAGAACTCGTCTTGTGGGTTGCGTCTTTCCGCTGGTTTTTAACGACCATTTCAGATTTGACAAGGCGAGTACATTTATCGTTTGACTGGACTTTTATCCACTTTTCTGGTTAGTGAATTAATTGTTCTTATTATAAGCTGAATAAATATGACTGACTGAAAACTAGAAGATTATTGTTTTGTATAATATAATTTATATGTGACTATATACAGATCACATTATTAATTAAACAATATTGAGTGACACAAAAAGAAATTATGTTTTACTCTGATTTTTATTTGGTGGATGGCAATTGTAATCTGAAAGACTATTTTTAAAAGTAATTTGCGTTATAGGGACCAACTTCATAGAATTGATTAAGGTTGGGAACGATGTATGAAATTCTGATTGTAAAGAGCAGATCAAGTGAAAATTAAAAACTGCAGTTTTGTAGCGTGCAGCAGGTAATAGGCAGAAGTCCTTACTCTTTAACTTTGTGACGATTACAATATTTTTCTAATGTAAATGAAGTTAATTTTTAGCATCAACTTTTATAATTGCTCATTCATTTTCAGTATATTTACTTTTATTTTAATTTATTTTGATCCGTTACCACATATCTTATTTTTCATGACTACTTGTAGGTTTTCCATACTGCGCATGAACCATCTCAAGTAACCGAGGCATTACTAGGTGCGTATTGTTCCTTTGATTTTATGCACTTTTGACATTGCATTTCCGTTCACTGATCATGTCCTGCAGCCGTAATTTGTTCTGCGATAGTATGTAATACTATGTATGGTTGTTTTTGCAAGGATTTCCCATCCTGACATGGACATATTCAGTCATGATTAAGTACATGTGTAGTTCTTACCTTGACACTTACCGGTACTTCTACTTCTTCATCAGGTCATCAGGTTTTTCGGTGGAAGACCAACAAAATTTTTTGTTGACCCAAGACCAAAAATGTTGGCCTTCCATTCCAAAATTTCTTTATCCGCCCTGGCTCTAGGTAGGGTTAGCTCATGTGGCCTGGGTTTAGTATCGTATTGAGTGACCTTATAATGAGGACATGAAGAATGTAAACAAGTATTTTTACATCATTCAACAGCAATTTGAAAGGAGTGCCACTGATGAGCTTTTTCGTTGAAATGGCACTTTGTAGATGTCAGATCAATTTTTTTACTTTACTATAATTTTTTTCATGCTGCAGGTGATTCCGTTCGGATAAACCTCATCCAGATGTCGGAGATGTTTTCCGACGGCCGTCTGCTTGCATACTACGAATCAAGCGCCAGAAACTTTCTTTATCCGTACCAGTCGCACTCGAGTACATACAGCATACGCGACAGAGAAGTGCTGCTGGAACGCACAGTGGCATTTCCTGTAAGAACATTTGTTAATTTTTATGTAGGTTATGCTTTGGTTTTTTGTCTTTGCTTCTTTTTAGAGTACCGAAAAAACTGTACTGATAATGTCCGAACTGGGTGTGTATACATGTCTATACGCACACTAAATTTTGTGTTTGTGCTTTAGAACTATTTTCGAAGGAGTAAAATTGTTTTAAATGAGGAACCAACTGTGCACAGTCGTGTTTTTTTTGTGATTGAACATTTAGGGTATAAATCCTCGTCTGGAGTTTTCAACGAAGACAATAATTGAAGATTCTTCGTCGTCTGCTCCGCTGGCAATCAACGTAAGTTCAGAATTGTCAGACTTCTCAGGTTTAGGATAACTTCTATAGATGTCGATGGTTTTGGTAATCACTAAAGTTGGGTATAAAAGATTTAAATCTGTTTACTGAGCAGTGTTTCTAACGCGTAATCATATGCTATATTTGTGAGTATGACACTAAAAATGGCATGCCATCTGAAACTATGACAAGCCTGATTAGTAGACAAAAGAAACAAACTTATGTAGGAAGAGGTGGATAATAATTAATTTGATTTTGTGATGCTTTATTTTAAATAATTTCAATAAGTATGAAGTTTGTGCTGCCAATGGACAGCTTCTTTTATATGTTAAATGAAAATCATTAAATTTTTACATATCAAAATGTATTTCATTTCAATCGCATGAATTACAAATCCTGATTTGAGTTGTTGAGATACCTGTAATTTTTGTTTTATTTTTGTGAAACCATCAGTTCTCAATGGTAGGCCCATCGATCTGCAATTGGTTCCTTCAGGAGCTGCTATGCATTCATCCCAAAATTCAGACCTAAAAAAACCTTAAAACTCAAATTTTGGCCATTCCTAAAGTCAGGAGCACCTCTGAGTAGTCTATTAAAGAAGTGCTATATCAATCCTTGAATGAATCCAAAAGCTCGGATCTATGTTGACCTTAAACTGTTCTTCTTTTCCATTCTTGAAGTCGGGAGCACCTCTGAATAGTCTGTTAAAGAGGTGCAATATAATTATAGATCCTTAAATGAACGAATGAATTTCTACCAATTTACATGGATGGTTTAAAGTGTTTTCTTATAATTTTTTGTGATTTTGATTATGATGTTCTTCAGAATGATTATTTGGATTATGGTGTTGGTGGTCGACCAGAACGTCGGTCACGATCCAGAATCAGAACCAGGTGAGTCAGCAGAGATTTAAGAAAATATCTTAACATTTCATTTTCTATTTGTAGCTAAGTTATCAGCAGATTTTTAATATCTCATTCCTGGTATAGAGAGAATCATTGAAACTTGATTCTGAGGATTTGAATCCCTAACTTCTGTGTTAATAGTTCCACATGCTTTGCTTAAAATGGCACGCCGTTGCATTTTAGAAATGTTCGCACAGGGAACAGCAAGTTCGCTTTGCTGATGTATTTATAAACAAACACTTCAAATAATTATTTGAAACACACGAAATATGCAAGGCTTACTCGCAGCAGAACTAACTATCAACATATATTATTTTTCCACTTGAGATGCACACTTAACCTGGGATGGGGGAGCTCAGTAACGTTTTGGATAACACACTATTTGTGAAGATCAGCAGACCGGAGTTCAAGCCCCACAAGATAGACGTGTTTTAGTAGGCTGATATTAACGTCGTGTATTGCAGGCTGTCTGTTCTGTTAATGGTTAAGATTTATGTTTTCTGTGATTTGTGTTCTTGTAATTTGTTTCAATTGCATTTTCAATTACGCTATAACTGGTTGTGGTCTGTCAACCGGATTGTTCAATATAGGAATATTATTTTAATTTTTAACAGTTGACTGCTTCTGGATTTTTCTAGATCACTGTCTAGAACGCCAACTTATGGTCGCTCGACCATTTCATCTGCTCATCGTTACCGCTCTCCGTCCCCGACTCGTCCTCTGAGCAGTCAGATGAGGTATCTGGGATTTGAGGACAACTACGATGACCTCATGAACTCCGTTGAGAACCGGCCGCCATTTGTAGTAAGAAGGGTTAGAGAATTATTATTAGATTTATTATCATTGAGGTTTAGGACATGGACTACAGGGGTGTGTTTTGATAAATCAGTTTCGTGCTTTGCAATATATGTGAATAGGTAGCCTATATTAGAATTTGATAATCATTTATTAACCATTTACCCATTTGCCACAAGAATATCCGCTGAAAACACGGGCTTAACGGAAAAAATGAACGGGTAAAGGGTTAATACTTACAGAATATCTCCAGTTATAGTGAATTATATTCTACATTTTGTTATATTTTTTTTATAAAATCTAAATAACAAGCGATACAGATTTTACAATTTCAAGGCTACCTAAATAAAACAAAACCCAGAAATTCGGAAAACCATATTACTGGTAACTCCTTAGACAACTTGTACATTTCTAATTCTAGACTTACTGGGTAGTATATTTTTTTATTTTATTTGCAAGCTAAAATGGAGTTTGCAACTTGTCAATTAATAAAGAATATTCTGTTCTCTATTATCATTAGCGTAATTGTTAATTTTGTAAAAAGAAATCTCAGGCATTGTTGATCATTCAGTGACAGCTGGGAACAGTTGGGATCATGTCTAATTCCCATTGTTTTGTTCCCATTCCTTTGTTTAGGTTGAGCGGGATTTGATTGACAGGAGGCCAAGCAGCTGCCAACCACCGTATGGTGGAATGTACGGAGACGGGTTCATCAAGAAATATGTTCCCACAGGTCAGTTAAAAAATATTCCCTCATACCATCCTGCTTTGGATTTTTTTTAACCTAGATTTTGGTTATTTTGTAATGACTCTTTTGCAGATTAAAATCAATTTTAATTGCAAATTTGAAAAATGCTCACAAACTTCTTCATCTAGTCACCTGGTCACCTGGTGCCGTCAGCTTCTGCAGCTCTGGCGATATCCCTGATGTATCCTCTCCAGTTGATCCTCTCCCTAGTCGCCTCTCTTAGCTCCTCCAGTCTCATGCCAGACTTTTCCTGTACCTCATCCAACCATTTCTTCCTTGGCCTTCCACATCTTCTCCTTCCCTCACCGCATGCCGTCATCAGCTCCTTTTCCAAACCATTAGATCTCATCACATGGCCGAAGTAGCTCAGTTTCCTCCAAGTTGCTGTTTGCTGCAGTGTCTCCTCCCTCTCTATTCCGAGCTCCACGCGCACCGATTCGTTAGTTCTCTTCTCCGTCCATGAAATCCTTAGCATCTTTCTCCAAATCCACATCTCACATGCATTGATTTTCTTTTCCATATCCCGTGTCTTTGTCCATGTCTCGCATCCATATAGGACCACTGGGAAGATCAGTGCTTTTACCAGTCTTTTCTTTGTTTCCCTGCTCACGTATTTATCCTTCCAAATCTTTTCCAGACCGTTCATTGCCGTTTTCCCCATTGTTACCCTCCTCCTTATTTCCATATCACTTCTTTCCTCCTTCTCTATCATAGATCCCAGGAATGTGAAGCTCGATACTACCTCTATCGTTTCTCCATCCACCTCAAAGTTTTCCCATGTTGCAGTTGTCATAACCTTTGTTTTCTTTACATTGAAGTATAGTCCCGCCTTTTCGCTTTCCTTCCTGACTCTTCTTATTAACTCGACTAGGTCGTCCCTCTTACCCGCCAATAATGTCGTATCATCGGCGTACCTCAGATTATTCAGTATTTTCCCCGCTATCCTTACCCCCTCTGTTGCCTCCTCCAATCCAGCTCTCCTCATAATTCTCTCGGCATACAGATTGAACAGGAAAGGGGACAAAATGCACCCCTGCCTCACTCCTTTCTTTATTTTAAATTTACTCGTATCTCCATATTCAGTTCTTATCACCGCCTCTTGATCCACATAAAGACCTTTTAGTAGTTTTACCAGATGTAGCGGTATTCCCATCTCAATCAATGTCTTCCACAGTAACGTATGGTCTATGCAATCAAACGCTTTGCTGTAGTCTATAAAACACATATGCACCTGTTGACCGTATTCCCTCTGTCTCTCCATAATCCACCTTATATTGGCGATGTGATCGCGCGTTCCTCGCGCCTTCCTTCATCTAGTACAGTGATGGTATTGCCATAGCGATACCAGAGGGTGGTGCTCAATAGGACTCTGGCTTCGATTGATTGAGTTTGAGGCCACTCTGAAATGTGCTTTATACCCAGCACCACTCAGTTTCATTTCAGCAGGTTCTGATGGTTCACAAGAGGAGTAACTCTGGATATTGTCCACATAGCAGCGATTGTATTGTATTGTATCTGACCATTTATAAAGCACTTCTTGCAGCAAGAGCCTTCAGAAGCGCTCCCAGTGCGTTCAGCCCCTAGAAAAAAGGCAAGTTTTTAGACGAGAGAAAGATGAGGATACACTACCAGAGAGGATGGCAGAGCGAACTGATGGGGGAAGCCCATTCCATAGGGAGGGTCCAATGCAAGCAAATGATCTGGATTGAGCCATGGCGGTCCTGACTCGGGGCACAAAGAGGTCATGCCGATCAGAGGACCTAAAAGGACGCAGCGATGTGGCAGAAAGAGGGCGAAGTATATGGTCACACAAATACTTCGGAGCAAGACCCAATTGAGACTTAAATTAAGGACCAAGATCAGGACTTTGATAGCGATAGTGTGGCCATGTTTTTACATGTGTCTTGATAGGTCTTTATATTGTTATTGTCATTATTGAAATAATGTTTAAAACCATCAATATCAAAATTTCATGGTTATAGAAGAAATGTTTTGAAAGAAAAGTGAAAACATGATCTCTGAAAATATGCCATACATGTGTATTCATTCAGCTGCGCTTTGCTTGATTTGTTTGGCCAGCCCCCCTCCTCAAAGAAAAATGTTGTGTTAGCCCAAACCCCAGATCTCTGTGCCTTAAACATTAACAACATGTTGCTCAAGTGACATGTAAAGATTTTCTCTTGTGACTGATATTTAAATACAGTTTTCACTTGACTTTGAAAGGTACTCTGTTGTTCTGTGTTTTTCTGCAGGGACGGTTGCCACGTATAACATGGACCCGTCAAGGCTGTACAGACCATCAAGTCCTGGTCTTAGGGTTTGTTTCAGCATTTGCATACATATTTATTTTAATATGCACCCGAATTGCTCATTATAGGAACAATATCAAAAGTTTTAACGAGGGTGTTGTGATGACGTCATATATTCTACCAGGTGCCTTTGGTATCCTTATTTGTTATCCAACTGTGTTATGTAGGCCTAAACCAGAATTTGTGCTACTATGGAGCATGTTGTAAGTTAGTCCTGATGTTATATGTGACAAATAAGAAGATTTTATGCATCATGTGTTTTCTTATTTGCTTTTGAGAGACACATGACACCACACTAGCCATCTATCCATTTGCCAAAGCATTTGATCTTCGACCCCAAGCATAGCTTTATGTTATAGGCTTAAGTATTAGTGTTAAAAGTATTTTGTTAAAATCGATCAACGGTGTATACAGTTAACTGAAGTAGTGCTATATAAATGTGTTTATTAACAGAGGTTTATTGATACCAGACCAGCATACTCATCAAACTATGACCGAACAGGCTACGTGTATTCAGGTATATAATTCATTATTCTTTTATGTAATCTCATATCTGAGTAGGATGAAGAGCTTTAGTTAATTTAGACGATTTCCATACATGTGTTTAATGTTTATATAATTGTATGTAGAAATATGGTTGTTACATTATTGTATGTTCAATTGAGTAGTCATGCGTCGTAAATTAATCTTGCTCGAGTGTATTTGAGGCCTTGGTAATGTCCAAATAAAAAATACCTGGCACTTCTGTGGTTTTTGTCACTGCAGCATTTGATGCATACCTCAAACCTGTCTTGTCATTTCTGAACATCAGTCAAATTGTGCTGCTATTATCAAGCAATTCCTTAACTTGTCTACTAAATAGGCAATTACCAGTAACATACATTTTCAACTGTTCTGACATTTGGCATCGTAAAACATCACCTAGTTGATTGGTTACAGTGCTATATAAATTACCATAATTTTTTACCTTGCTTTCTTCAAGAGCCTGCATATGACTCTGAGTACCGTTATCGTCGCTCGCCAAGTCCAACTCGCTACCTTTCATCGCTGAGGTACAAATACGATTCGCAGTTTGACGACGTCTACTCGTCACCGGAAAGATACGATCGAATGAATCTGCAGAACGATCGAGGGATTCGTAGGAATCGATCGTTTGAACGTCTCGATCGAGGAAACACCTTTAATGGAGGATATTCAGTGAGTGCATGTTGATTCTTCTTCATTATCCATGGGCTGACAGCAGGGCTGAAAGTGGTTTGGAAAATTTGCCGGGTCTCACTTTGGCGGACGAGCACACCTTTGGCCCATAAATTTTCTGACGACGTTTTTCCTATAGTCATTTGCCCAAAATTACCGAAAATCCTACCATTTTTACCTACTTTTGGCACCTGACGGCCTGTTTTGCGACCCGGCTGAGACCCGGCAACAGCAGGTCTTGAAAATCGATGCCGGGTCTCAGACCCGGACCGACCCGGCTCACTTTCAGCCCTGGCTGACAGCCCGTAGGTGTCCACTGCACACTTGACTACTCTCCTCCATAATTCCCTGTCCTGTGCCCGGTGTGTCAGTTCCTGCACATTCATCCCACACCACTCTTCTATATCCTGCAACCATTCTCTGCATGGTCTTCCCCTTCTCCCCGATCCCTTCATGATTCCCGTCAATATGCTCTTTATCTTTCTATCATCACTCATTCTTTGGATGTGTTGATTACCAAATGGCTAATCTGGTGTCTATTGCAACCAGATTCGTGTCTTTCTTTTCACATCGCTGACACTGTGTGGCAGGCGTAAAAAAACTGGTGCTCTGTGCTTGGCTTTGGAATAGTCCTTTAGAAAGCTGTAGTTTTTCATTACGATTATGAAACTGGTACAGGATGTTTGATTTTTTAGCTGTTCCTGGTTATATAGCTCTTTCTAGACCATTGTGCCCACCATGGAAAAAGCTCAGTTCTCCATAGTTACAGTTCGTGCAAATGAGACACAAGAACCCACTTCTTTGCAGAACGGAGGGAAGCAACAGATCTCTTTCAAGTAGTCTGACATGAGCAAACCAGTGAACAACGATCCTATCTATACTCAATGTGCTTCTCTAAAATTTAGTATTTGAGTGAGCACTATTGCCATGCCTCAAACTAACATTGATTCTTTAGTTCAACATCTGTCCATGAGGCTCGTTAGGTGCTGGCACTAACAGCCATTATGTTTTTGTTTGCAGCAGAGGTACCTTTGGTAACTTAGCAACGAGAAAGATGATCACAAGATGGCAGTCGTCAATACGGGATGCAGTTTAACGTCGCAAACAGTGACACAGACAGAATCTCTAAGATTCTCTATAATTATATGGACATTATGTGTTGTACAGTCATACGTATAATTTATATATTTATTATACATGGATCATGCTCTTTATAGTCTAAATTTTGTATTAAATACCGGTAGTTGACTGTTTGTGAACTGAAAATCATTCCATTTGGCACCCACTTAGCCTTTCAGTCTCTAGTGATCAGTTACTGCATATAAATGCAAAGTGGCAAGTTTGAGAGTGACTGGGAAGTCAAAACAGCTCATGGCTAAAGTGTAAAAGAACTGTCTTTTGTTGGAGTGTTAGCATTGTGTTTGCATGTCGTTTGAACAATACTTTAATTTTTAGGAGTCTCGATAAACATACCGTAATTGTAAATGAGTGTCTTTCATTGATCAAAGTTTTTGTTATTAGATATTTATAGTAATGTTATGTAATAACATATTTGTATTAGGTTTAAATTATTCTCTTTAATCAACGCATGATATAGATTTTGACATTGGTTGTAGTTTTGCAATTTTTTAAAAATAGATTGATCTGGTTATTCTTTTGACAGGCATTTACTAATAAACTATTAACCACAGAGGAATTCTCTGAAACTGAAAGTCTTAATATTCAGCTACATTGCTAGAAATCACAGAGTTTATTTGGAAATCAGCTAAATATCCACATATCTACACCGGCCGCTGCTCAGAATTTTTTTTGCAATGTTATTATTTAACCATCCAAGTCCAACAAACTCACACAGCACTTTATATATGCTATGTGCTAGTTTCAATCTCGATACATATTGCTCTTTATCGGTTTACCCTTTCACAGTCATGAACCAGCTGTTACAACAAATCATGTCAGAAGAAATTCAACAAATGGCCATGAACTTGCATTTTGGTGATCAATGAAGCCCATAAATTGAATTGAAGTTTCTATTCAACCACGCTGTCATAGCAAGAATGATTGGCCTCACCATTCTGCTTTCTCCACTCATGGGTTTAGCTGGCACAACCTCTGGTAGCCCAGATCTTAAAGTGTGGCTGGACGGTCATGGACGGCATCTATGCACTTATTTCAAACCTGCACACCATCCATCTACTTGTTAGGTCAGCATGACCTAGAAAAGAAAGAGGCGTCCAGACACTTTTTCCCTACACTTTAAGCACCGTGTATGCCTATTTTTATGGCAATGACGGGGCCAAATCTCGAGATTTTGATTACAGTTATATATTCCAAAACATAACTATGTAAGATGAACCAGCATTTCACATAACATCACGACTTCCAGCACGCTCGTCACGCTTCCACTAATCTGCATTACTGAAGCAATCTTCTGGTGATGCTGTGTGAAAAAATTAATGAACATCCCTTAATGAAGCTTTGCGTTGCTCAGCAACCGATGCGCCATCTGGTAAGTGGGAGTGTTGGCGCATGCGCACTCGCTCGATTGCAAATGGCGTCCTGTTGTTGTGAAGATGTTTCTTCTTCTTCTTCGTTGACCAGGCATCGTGTTTTTTTGCCTCTCGTGCTCGATTAAAAATATCGGACGCCGTTTCTGGAGAGATTTACCCGTCGTAGTTCTATCAAACGTTTTTTATACCGGTGGCCTGATATTTATCAGCAGAGTACCTGTCGAGTATTTTATGCTAACCCTGGTGGCGTACGTAAGGGTCGAGGCCGACATTATTATACATGTAGAGTGTGGCACTGCTTTCGTGGAATTGTCGCTGAGTGTTGCTTGGATTGCGAATATTATTTACTTTACGTAATGATCGCAGTGCACGCTTTTTCTGAAGGTGAGCACAAACGCAGAATATAAAATGGTTGATCACAACGTGGTGTTTAGGGAATAATTTTCGTAATAAACGGTGCATTTTATCGTGGGTAATCCTGCAGTTTAGGTGCTTTTATTATTTTACACTGTTATACGGGATAGTTAGGTGCTTTTATTATTACTAAGTGTTGGGGGGGTGGCATTGGGTGCGGGGATGGGGTAGAGGTTGGTGTGTTGATGGAGAAGTGGGGTGGGGGCGGGATTGGGGTGGGGGGTTGGGGTGGAGGGTAGGTGTGAGGGTGGGGGAGGGTGGGGTGGAGGGGTTAGGGTGGGGGCGGTTGAAAGGGGTGGGTCGGGGGTTTGGGTGCAGGTAGGAGTGGAGGTGGGGTGTGGTGAGGGTGGGGTGGAGTGGAGGGATTGAGGGGTGTTATGGTAGCGTGTGAAAGGGTGGGGTGGACCGGGTGGGGTGGGGTGTTTGGGGGTTTAATTGGGGTGGAGGTGGGGGTTTGGTGAGGGTGGGGTGGAGGTGAGGTGGAGGAAGTGGGGTGTACGGATTGTGGTGGGGGTTTGGGGTGGAGGTGGGATGGTGGTGTGGAGGTGGTAGGGTGATGGTGGTGTGGAGGGTGGATGGGGGTTTGAGGGTGGAGGTGTGGTGAGGGTGGGGTGGAGGAGGTGGTGGGTTGGGTTGTTGCCGTGTGGATGGGGTGGGGTACGGTGGGGGGGGGGCTTGAGGTGTGGGGGTGGTGGAGGCAGGTGAATGGGGTGGGGTGGACGGTACGAGGTGGATGTGGGTGTGGTGAGGGTGTCAATGTCTTCCTTCAAACTATTGCTGACAACTATCCCGTATAACAGTGCAAAATAATAAAAAGCACCTAAACTGCAGGATTACCTTATCGTGACAGTTAAGTTTATATCAGTGGGTTATTCATTCACTCATTTCAAACATTTTTATAGCGCCGTAATTCTTGCATTATGTAAGAGGCATGGTCGGATTTCTCATGCATGAATATGAATATATGATATCAGATATACAGTAGATTTCTCATTATTTACAAATTACACATTAATTTTACTCTGGAACAATCTACCTCATGAACTTGCACAGATTCTCTGTTCCTCTTTCCATCCAGGGCCGGATAAAGAAATGTGGGGACCCTGTTCGGAAATTTTGGGGGGATTTCGATTGAAAAATCTGAAAACTTTTTTAGTCGTTTGGTCGTAATTTCTTTAGAATATACCGATTTTTTTCCTGCCAAAACAACTCACGACCTTTTTTAGTCGTTTAGTCGAAATTTCTTTAGAATATACCGATTTCCCTGCCAAAACAACTCACAACATTTTTTAGTCGTTTGGTCGAAATTTCTTTAGAATATACTGATTTTCCCTGCCAAAACAACTGATGACATTTTTTAGTCGTTTGGTCGAAATTTAATCAAAATAGACCTTTTGCATTATGAATCCACCAAAGGTACATATGGCTATCTCAAGCTCATGAGTTAATGACTGCTGTGTATCTTTCTTCTTCAACAGAGTGAATGGTCATGTAGCATTGAGGCCATCTGGTAATGCCGTCACCATGGATACGACGGAAGATGAATACACAGAGATTGTTCTGACGTTCAATGCCGATTTCTCTGATCCGGACCTTCATCTTCAGCTGGTCAATCTAAGCGGTCAGCTGCAGCAGCATCTCTCAGGTCAGTGAAATAAATGCTAATCTTCTCGTCAGCCTAAAATCTATGATGCTTGAAGTCTTTATCAGGTGTGGTTCAATTACTTTTTGGTTGGATGTACAGATTGTACATACTGACTGCTCTCAGGGCTACACACAGACTTGCATTATGGTAGGTGCTAAGAGTGCTGCATCACCCGGGCCCACACTAGCCTTAATGCGATCCTGGATGCGCAAGCAGCATTTTCAAATAATCTGAAACCTGCAACTTTTAAACTGTTGGACAACCGTGTTTTGGTGCATTTGACAGATACTTCAAAGACCCATTTTTATATTAATTTAATTAATTAATCTAAAAGTTGCTGGAATATTTGGTAATCGTGCTAAACTTTGTTGAACCTAAAATAACGCGAAACGATGTAGAATTCTGTTAAGTCAAAGAGTGAGTAGGATGAATCGGAACTTCACGGTGACTGATGAGCCTTGGTTCCAGGGAAAGATAATAAATTGAAACTGCAATGGTTAACCTCAACAGGCATAATAAAATAATGAAAATAAGATTTTGTTTATTTCGTGACTTATGCTGAGTTTCGTTGTACGTTCGTTCAGGAAACAAGAACGTGACGGTGACGAAGGTTGAGCCGTGGAACAGCGTTCGAGTGACTCTGAACATCTCCAAGGACGCGGCTCTCAACCTTCAGAGGCTTGCCGAGAGGGGTGGCCAGCTCCTGCGAGACCTTGGCATACTCTCCGTTCAACTTCAAGGCAATCAGAGCATCTACGTCAACGAGTCGAGTCGCAACGCTGCGGCAAGTCGCAATGCTGTGGCAAGTCGCAATGCTGTGGCAAGTCGCGATGCCGTGGCAAGTCGCGATGCTGTGGCAAGTCGCGATGCTGTGGCAAGTCGCGATGCTGTGGCAAGTCGCGATGCTGTGGCAAGTCGCGGCAATGCTGTGGCAAGTTGCAACGCTGTGGCAAGTGAGACTCTCGCCAACCAGCTCACAGAAACCTCAGGTAACGAGATGAGAATTCCCCGCTCGTCGGAACCACTCGATGCAGTTCACGGCCAAAGACTATTCGCCAGCAACTCGAGTCGACCGAGTTTTACCGGACATCAGGAAAGGAACTATGCGCTGATGATGCCACGGGACTGTTTCGAGGACGGTACGCGGCCGTTGGAGCACTTCGTTTACCCTCCACGGATCCAGCCTGTGCCTGGGTACGCTTATTTCGGGTCGCCACGATCGCAATCTGCGGCGTGGTACACGGGGAATCCAGATGCAGGTTTTAATTTTCCCAACGATAGACAACTTGCTTTTCATCAGGTTTCGCGCAGTGCTTTTGACGATGTTACTGGACCCAGGTCTGTCGCACAGTTTTCTTCGTCTGATTCTTCAAAGCAATTCAACGCTAGGGGCGTCCTCCGAGGAAGGCACCACGTGCAGTCGACCGGTGTAGCCTTGCGTTCCGACCGACCTATGGCAGTTGATCACGCGAGGTATCGTCACCGTTTCCCTGCTCCGAATCCAGATTGTACGCCGCTGCAGAACTACGGAAGGACGGACATAGAAATGGGAATGAGTAACTACGAGACTTCATTGCATCATCGGCAGTGGCGTAACCCCAGAGCCAGATCCTCGGCAGCACAGTGTCGGCCGTTCAGAGAGGAGACAATGCAGAGACTCGCAGACAATGACCCGGCGATGCGGCGGAGACGCACAGGAAGTGATCCGTGGCTGAGAGGTCTCAGTCATCCGGAGTCCAGAGAAATCTACCGTGACTTCGGTCCGGCGCAATCTTACAGTCGCCGTCATCAGTCTTTGAACTCTGAGTCGTTCATTTCAGACCCGGTTATCGATAATCCCAGCTTTGCACGGCAGAACAGTTTTCGAAATACACAGCATTCAGGGCCGACAGATCGTAACTTCCTGAATAATCAGAGTAATTCTGTACCGTTGAACCATTCAGGAAAGTCTCAGGCCAGCACTTCATGCCAAATGCCGTTTAACTTACGATCAAACGTGAACCGTGATCCTGGCAAGCGTAGTAGGGTTAGTAGCGACAACCAGAATTCGGTGACAGTTCAAGCGGACAGTTGTCGCATGGCTTTACCTGATGTGAACAGTCCCGGTATGTCTGGTATGTCTGCCTTTTCTCCAGCATCACCAGACAACTTGTGTCACTCGGACGATGATGACATGTTCTGTCGTTCAGCTACAGTTCTCGCAGCTGAATCTTCAAAGCTTGCTGTCGAGCGGGCTCTGAGTCTACTTTCAGATACCACAGATGATGCCACATCCAGCCTGCCCATGGAAAAGGAATGCTACAACTCCAGTGACTTTGACGTACATTTGTCCCTACCTACCGGTTTGTCTCGTAAGGGAATTTCAGGAAAATTTCACGCGTACAGTAAGGAATCAAACTGTTTTACGGCAAGACCACAGCCAATTACTTCAAATCAAAGCCAAAGTTTTAATCGTGTTGTTGAATTTCATCAAAAGTCCCCGTCTGCTTTGAAGAAACTTTCTCATACTGCAGAATCTCTTAGGAGAAGCGTGTCGTGCGCAAACGATACAAGTGACGATTTGAATTATCTCGTTGGACCCGAATCAAAAACGTACGATCGTACCAACGGTTACGGTTGTAAAAGCGCAGCATCAGCATTCTGTAACGTTGCTTCTGTTGAGGCCACACGACAAAACAGCGTGGGTTCTAGAAGTGGGATTAAATATCCGAAAGGAAATGGAGAATCCGACGTTGCTTTTCATCACGACGGTAATAACATTTCTGCCGGATCATCATCGTCCTTTGCTTATTCGGCAATGTCAAGTCCAATCCAGCAGGAAATGTTAAAAGTTTCACGCAATCCACCGACGCTACCAAACGACCGCTTTCCTCTATCGTCAAAATCCTCGAAATTCAATTTCACGCAGTCGATGGGATCTTGCTTAAGTCCTTCATCATCTGCATTTCCTCCTGCATTTCCTACTGCACGTGACTCGCTTGTTAGGTTTTCCTGCAGAGTACAGAGTCAAGACAGACTGCAGGCTACTCCGGAAGGGGCGAGCAGCTCCTCGCCACGCGATGGTTGCTCCTGGATGGAGTCGGACCTCTGCGGATCAATTCCAGACAGCGGGATAGCGTCGAACACTTCAAGCGGTGGTTCATCTGACCTTTCGGAACTTGAACGCACGCTTGGCGGATCTCTGGAGAACTTCAACAGGTATCAGGAAGCGGCTGATGTAAAAGATGGATGTAGTATGCCTGATGGGGGTTTGGAGGAAGGAATTGATGGGGCATGGCAAACACATTCGACTATTTCCCATGCGCAGAATACAAACGGTGCAAGTTCTACGAGCCATGAATTCCCACCTTCAGTGTCCAGACAAGCTGCGAGTCCAGGGCGAGCAGTGGGTTTTGGCGGCGCAGAGTCTTACGCGGGCATTCGTAGTGAAAGTATGACTTCAGTTGTTCAGCAAAGGCACGATAAGGGCATGTCACTCGACCAGTGCAACGAGACCTTGAAGAACAAAGCTCCTGGTCTGTTGGAGGCGAACCCTAAGAACGACAGTTCTGTTCGTATGCATACCACTTCATCAGTGACGACAAACTCAGACGTGGGAGATGCATGTCAAGGCGCCAGGGTTAAGCTAAGACTTTCTCGGAGTAGTGGATCCAACGGTGAGCCAACTTCATCGTCAAGAAGTTGCTTCGAGCCGCTGATAACTTGTCCGAGTTTGCCGCACCGTCTCAGCGAGAGCGTCAAGTTAGCGATGCAAGGCGTGTCCCCGGTCGGACGGACATCCTCGGACACGTTCGCCGCCACCCGTGGGACGTCGTCAGCGGTGGCACCAGCAGAGGCTATGCAAGCAAGCACAATCATCCGAATCACCAAAACAAAGTCGGGAGATATTCACTCGAAGCAGAAGGACACGTGGTGCATTCAACCGGTGGTTCGACATCGACCGGAGAAGCCGAACGACGATAAGACGACGACATCCTCTGGGAATTGCGAAACACCGGCGACACCTTCTACGTCGGAAAGCGTGAACAATTCCACCTCAGATCCCGTTACGCTACGGTCGCACGATTTCAAACGGTCCAGTCAGAATGTTACGTCGAACAGAAACAAGCTGTGCACTGTGAGGTTAAAGCCGGGCAGGAGTTCGACTTTTGCGAATTCTCTGCGGACTAAGAAGCTCGAGACGAGCAGACCGCTCGTCGGTGCCGACAGACACAAGCCGTGGTCGAAAGGTCAGAGTGGAGAGGTCAAACAGTTTGCGTTGTCGGGATCTTCTCGTCTGCTCGCCGAGAGAACTGCGCTGAACTGTGGCCGAACGACGAGAGCGAAGCGTTTGAACTGCGTTCAGATGCGGAGCGTGGACGGGTGAGAGGCGGTTGGAATACAGAGGAAGCTGGTAATACGTTGTGAAATTGTGTTCAATTGTTACGTGAAAGTGAAATACAATCAGCGGCCACGGTCTTAAGACCATCTCGCACGGTCTTAAGACCATCTCGTGCGGTCTTAAGACCATCTCGCACGGTCTTAAGACCATCTCATGCGGTCTTAAGACCATCTCGCGCGGTTTTAAGACCATCTTGCGCGGTCTTAAGACCATCTCGCGCGGTCTTAAGACCATCTCGCGCGGTCTTAAGACCATCTCGCGCGGTCTTAAGACCATCTCGCGCAGTCTTAAGACCATCTCGCGCGGTCTTAAGACCGTCTCGTTGTGTTAGTGGCCAACGATTAACTGCGAAAAGTTTGCATTTTGCAAGAACAGACTTTTGCTAGTCGGCTTATTTTGTGTTCATTTTCTTGCTGCATAATGCGTATATTATGTATACAATGTCATTGTGTTCTGATGAAGCTACTGCATGCCAAATATGCATCACAGAATCTTTAGAAAGAGCAGCTCTCCATGAAGAGCAATGTCTCATTTACCTAAGGTTGACAGCTGGGTTTCTCACTGGTTGTTGTCACCAACTCTACTTCGGTCTAGTACCAATTGTGTTGTCGTTGGCTGGCTTGTAACTGGCGGCTGACTGCAACCTAATTTGACTGGCTCATTGGCAACTGGCTTTTCAGGCAGCTGGTGCTAAGACAGTTTGACCGTAGAGGAGTGTTGTAGTTGCTTGGGGTCTGACATTGTACAGATTGCCAGAGTACTCGAATATGCAGGTCCAAATCTAATGCTGTTAATATTTTTTTTAATCACATTAAATTTTGTTACAGGACCCCCCTTCACGATCTTACTCAGAGGCACTCCCCGACTACAGCACAGACACTGCATTGGAGTTTCACGCCGAAGCGCACAGGCAATTGCAAGTGAAGGACTTGCTCAAGGTTCCTACGTGGCGGCTTGTGGTGGATTCGAACCCGGAATCCTCCGGCTCCAAGGCACCGAACCCACCACTACACCACCGCACCTTGTGGTTAAAGTGTTCTATGTGATGAAACAACTGTCAACTCATGAGAAATCTTAGTTTTTTATGCCCTCCACACAACATCTTTAGATTTTTAGCTGAACATGTCAGAAGAGATGGGGTTGAACAACCCCAACCCGACGACTAAAACACTGGGGCTGATGCTATTACTGGTCACTAATGGCAATGGAGGGAGAGATGGGGGGGAAGTTGATGTTGGCAGGCTGTTAATGTTGTTTAAGTGGTTTAAAGTCTAGGTATTTTAAAGTTTTGGCAGCATGTATATTATTCTTGTTAAGGCACAGAGCAGCTAAGCAGACTGAATCTGCATTTTTAGCATTATTGTTATTACATGAATATTGCTGTAGGCTGGCTGGGAAGGTGTACATTTGTGGCTCTACACAGAACTGCTGTTGTTTATAGAACTTATGTCACCCCCATGTTATTAGCCGATTCTAACTTTTACAAATGCCAAAAGAATTTGCTTGAATTGACCAACATGGTCCCATAGACTGTCTGGTCCATTTTATCAGAAGCACAGCCAGTGAGCAGGTATCTTGAAGTTTAATCAGGGTGAGAATTGCCGGGGGGTTGGGGGTTTCAACCCCCCCTCCCAGTCTTTCTTAGAGCCCCATGTTAAAGTCTTTTTCACACCCGATTCCAAGTGGATAATGGTCCAACCCCCCCAGTTATTTTTCCACAATTCTTACGCTGAGTTTAATCATCGTTATAAGGGGACTTAATTTGTTAATGCAACTGTGACTACCTATTGTATTGTTATAACAATGTAGTAGTGTGTTAAGCATGGATTACAACCTCTTGTCCTGCAGTGCGGAAATAATATTTCAGCCCTTAGTTTGCCATCTATCTCTCTGTCTAAGTCTTAGAAGTGCTGGTCACAACATAATTTGATCATGAATTTCATATAATATATTGTTTTGTTTTTTGTAAATGTACAGTTTATTATTTATTGACCGCTCTGTGTTTTTTTGGTTCTACTTTTAATTCTTTGTTACATTAAAAATATTGATGAAGTCATATTAAAAGTTTTACGACTACAGTGTTTCAGTTCGTTGGATAGATTGTGTCCTGTATAATGTTCGTAGTGGTGTTAATTATTCTAAACATCGTTAATGTAAACATTTATTCGGCCTAATGAATAATATTATTAGTATAACCATCACATACCATACAGCGCAGATTGGTTAAGACGAAAGACAAGGCACTAGAGTAGAAATTTCGTGACGACCGAAATGTTGTGAATATTGATAACTGATTTCTCCAGGTGTTAGACTATTTCCTTAACCAGTTCTTTTCATTGATCATTAAATATCTCCCTGCATGGCATCGGGTCAGTTGAATGGAGAAGGAGTTGTTGCCCTGTAACCGTATTGCGGCTTGTAAACCTGATTTATATTGATGGAATCTATAAGCCTACTACAGAGGAAGAAAAGAGGAGAGGAAAAGGAATGGTTGGGGAGGTAGAAATATAGGAAAGTAGCATGTGTGTGTGTGTGTGTGTGTGTGTCTGTGTGTGTGTGTGTGTGTGAATTTGAGGAGGAGGAGGAGGAAGGGAGATGTAGAAGGAAATTAGGAAGAGGAAAGAGGGAGAAGGCTCAGGAGGAGGAGAATTTGAGATGGAAATAGCAAGAAGGGAAGGAAGAGGGAAAGACGTAAGAGTGCAGTATGATGGAATAGGAAGAGTGAGAAGAAGGTGGAAGAGGAGAGGAAGAAGGAGAAGGAAGAGACCAAGGGATGGAGGATGAGGAATAAGAAAGAGGTGTTCACTGTTCAGTAGATGAATGAGAAGGATGGCGATTATAGAAACAGGGAGATGGAGAGGGGTCAAGGAAACTGACTTAAATTTGTAATTTAATTAGATGTACTTACATAGCCCAAGCGCATATTATGCATCAGTGATGCTCTCCACGCGAATAATTATCATCTAACCCCAGAGCAACGAGGTGGCGATTTTTGACCTAATTACACAAAAGGGGTGGAGCCTCGCAAAATTATGTCAATTAAATTGCATGTGTTGACACTTTATACTGCTACTGGCAGTAGATTTGTAGCCTTAGCAAGTAGGAAATTACCATAATCACAACATTCACAAGGCCAAATCAAGGTCGATTACCCAACTGACTCCATTTGCTCAAAGTAATCCATCCTACCTCTACTCAAAGACCATGTGCCTTGAGAAACCATGGAGATAGAAAAAACAATATAAAAGGATCATACGTTTATATGTCCGTCCGTCTGTCTGTCCGTCTGTCTGTTTCGGTCTTTCTAATCCTTTTTGTCTGTCAGAAGTTACAACTAGGCTACATGTAGGTTCTAATACCCTGAAATAATCCATCTTCAGTTCATTTCTAATTTACATGAAAGTTTACAAGAGTTCAGATTTTAGTTCGAATCCTTTAACAAACCACCGGAATAACTAGATCTATAGTAGGCCCACGCGCGAATGTAGCGCTATGTATGCGTAGGGCCTAGACTATATACAGGGTGGGCCAATAGGAATGCAACAACTTTGACACCTTATAACTTAAGCAATTTTTATCTTAGCGTCTTGTCCTATATATCAGATTGAACATAATTATCCATTTTATCAATCTGCAAAATATCTAAGAGATACTATTAGGACTTTTTGAGATAATGCTATTAATGTTCGATGTCCCTTTTTTGCCATGAAACTGCAAGAAAAAACCAAAAGTCTTAAACTTAATATGTCAATGACTCAATTCTAAACAATCACTAGTTCTGACAATTAATATCAATTCATATCTTGATTGAATTTATCATAAGTCAAACAAATATTCAATATGTCCACCACGTGCTATAATGACAGAATGGACACGAGACGACCATTGATCGATGGCTGAGTCCACCAGTGCTCGGGTTATTTCAACCCAGCAGTAAACAATCAATTTTTTCAAATGTTCAACGTCACGTATCGGTTCACGATAGACCAGTTGCTGAAGACAACCCCATATCGAATAGTCAACCGGGTTTAAATCCGGATTGTTCGGTGGCCAGTTCTCCAGTTCAATAAACTCTGGTACGTTAGCGTTCAGATAGGCAACCGTATGACGTGAACGGTGCGCCGGCGGGAGAACGTTTGCGACCACAGTTGCGGCTGTTAGACGTTCCCGTGGCATCAATTTGTTTAATCAATCGATGTAGAGCATATTTATTTCATTTTCTAGAAGGGAATTCTATCAACATCTGGTGTGCTTTGTATTCGTTTTCTACTCTTAAGATTCTGATTAAAATTCTATCCTTTTCCGTGAGCGGCGCCATGATGTTCATTATTTACATTCAAAATTGAGAGGTGTGCGTCGCACCAATATTTTTATTTAAACGGTGCCGTATATCAGCGCAAGATTTTACACAGTAGTAGAATGGATAATTACCTTCAATTTAGTATATTGATCACGATGGTCGGATAAAAATTGTTCAAGTTATAATGCGTCAAAGTTGTTGCATTCCTATTGGCCCACCCTGTATTTTATGAATGTAGGACTTGTAGGCATAATATCTATAGGCCTATAATGTATGCATGTATGTATGTAGGCTATGTAGGCTATGTATGTATGTATGTATGTATTTATTTATGTATGTATGTATGTATGTATGTATGCATTATGTATGTATGTATGTATGTATGTATGTATGTATGTATGTATGTATGTATGTATGTATGTATGTATGTACAAGGGCGGATACAGAAACTTTGGCCGGGGTGGGCCAAAAATTCTTGGTCTTGGGTCCGGGAAAAATTTTAGGCCTTGGGTGAAAAAAATTTCTTTCGTATCCGCCAAAAAAGTTGATGACTTTTTTATTTTTTATATTTTTTTTAGTCATCCGGCCAAATTTTCGGGAAAATCATACCATTTTGTCCGCCAAAAAAGTTGATGACCTTTTTTTATTTTAGTCATCCGGCCAAATTTTCGGGAAAATCATACCATTTTGTCCGCCAAAAAAGTTTATGACTTTTTTTAGTCCTTAAATTCATTCTGACTTTTAGAAAACATGTTAATTCCAAATAAGGGGGGGCCGCAATGCATGGGTATTTCTTAATAGGGGGGGGCAAATTGTACAATATATACATTGTTCCACACTTGTTCAATCCAAATGGGGGGGCCACGATACATGGAAATTCTAAATGGGGGGGGGTCATGGCCGGATAAGCCCCCCTGGATCCGCCCCTGTGTATGTATGTATGTATGTATGTATGTATGTATGTATGTATGTATGTATGTATGTATGTATGTATGTATGTATGTATGTATGCATATGTGCATGTGCAGTACAGGCCTAATGTATGTAGGCACGAGTGTATGTATGCTTGTAACTATACGTGCATGTATGTTTGTATGCATGCATTAGGGCCTATATATGTAAGTGCATGTATGTATGTATGTATGCATGCATGCATGTATGCATGTATGTATGTATGTACATGTATCTAAATACCCTGTATGAATGCGTTTACGTCTGTATAATATATTTGTGGAGTCTCTGAATTAGTCTCTTTTGTCGGACTATAAATAGAAAAGATTTGTATATATAGCCTATATATGTATATAATACATATAATTATATTATGTATATATATATATAGATCTATATATATATATATATATCGCTGTGACGACGGTACTATGCAATTCGTCTCACAGGTTCAACAATAATATTATAATTAGACGTGCTTCACCAACGAGGTATGTTTCTGTTATATTGCCTACACGTCGTATACGCAAGGACTCCATGTATGTATATATATATATATAGGGCCTATATGCATATATATAATATATATATATATATACACACATACAATTTTATATATATGCAATCATATGTGTATATATATATAATATACAAATTGGCCGTAATCATCAGTGGCGTTGCTGCTGCTGCTGCTGCTGTTACCATGGAAACAGCATCAGCATCAGCATCGTCGTCTACGTTTCTTTCTTGACGGTGGATGGCATCGTGTAGACGATCCAGTAGATGATATTGAAGAGGAGGAAGGCCAGCGGAAAGAACTTTCTCGACAGTTTATCGATACGTCTCGCCTGGCAGCGACCGTCCGCGGTGTCGAGGGGCGGCGAAGGGGCCGCACCCGGGGGCCCCTGTGGCGGCTGAGGGGGACCCTGCAGCGATGGTGGAGGCGCACCCTGGACAGACGGTCCGCCGCCGCCGCCGTGGTTCATCGGGGGAGGAAGGGGAGGCCCTCCTCGTATTGCTTCCCTCGCTGTAGTCACCGCCACCGACCCTGCAGGTAGCGGACCGTTCCTGTGATCTTGGTTCGTCTGTAGATTCAAACAACACAAGATAATTATCAGTAACAGTTCTGTTGGCATTTAGGACCGCGTACGTACGCCTTTCACGGATAGGAGCGAAATAATTATATGCACTACATACACTACACCCTCAACCAGGGCTTTCTACCTCCCTAAACAATCGGGCTCGATCCTTCACCCTTCCGGGCTGGTCTTCAGTCTTCACCCTGCAGCCGACGTGAATTTTGGCTCATTCTGGTATACCCTCTGATTTCCACTCAAGTTGCTCCCGTCCTGCATAGAGATAGAAGCCCCTGATCCCAGAGTCCCAGTCATCCAGTCTCTCACCTGTTGAACTGCGATCTGCCTCGTGGAAGTGGCGTTATTTTCGCTAAGGCCCAGCATCGTCGTCGGCGGTTTCCGTCTAGCGTGTTGCGGTGGCGTCGCTTTAGCGGTTTTCCTCGAGAGTACGTTGACAACGGCATACTCTATAAGAGAGGTGAAGACGAAGAGGAGGCAGATGATCATCCACACATCGATGGCTTTGATGTAGGACACCCTGGGCAGGGTGGACCTGGCACCAGCGCTCATCGTCGTCGTCGTGAGGACGGTGAGGAGACCGATGGAGACGCGGGCAGGGGAGGCGTCGACGTTTATCCAGAAGGAGACCCAGGAGAGGATGACGATGAGGACGCTGGGAACGTAGACTTGGATGAGGAAGAAACCGATGTCACGACGAAGAACGAACTGCAACTCAAGGCACGGAAAGGCTCCTGCAAGGTCACCAGAGACAAACGAACACACATATTTAATATATTATATCGAAGGGTGTCTTAAGGGAAGTTTTAGAACTGCACAGTGCACAAGTCCTTATTTCTCTTCAAATCAACCATGGTAAATAATGTGTTTCTGGTGGTGGTGGTGGTGGTGGTGTTTTTGTTGGTGGTGGTGGTATGATGCCAATGACGATGACAATTATGATGACGAAAACGATGATGATGACGAAAACGATGATGATGACGAAAACGATGATGACGATGGCGATGATGATGATGATGATGACGACGATGATGACGATAACGACGACGACAACGACGATGATGATGATGACGATGATGATGACGAAAACGATGATGGCGATGATGATGATGATGATGATGATGATGATGATGACGACGATGATGACGATAACGACGACGACAACGACGATGATGATGATGACGATGATGACGAAAACGATGATGACGATGATGATGACGACGATGACTATGACTATGACGATGACGATGATGATGATGATGACGACGATGATGATGATGATGATGACGACGACGATGATGATGATGATGATGATGATGATGATGATGATGATGATGTACCTGCTGTGTAGTTTTGGGAGCAGTCGTAGCGAATCGTTTCCTCGAGAGTGAACTGTGGAAGTTGAAGTCCTTCCTCGATGTCGACTGGATTGTCGAGCCACGTGAAGAACATCGTGTCCATCGTATATCCAACTACATAATTACATTATAATCTATATAAATAAAAATGTAACTGCGTTCGCACGAATCTTTCTCCTCTAGGATCTTGGTAAGTCCTGGACCGATTCTTTTCAAAATTGCAGCAAAACGTTCCGTTCCAATAGGCGCGGGTTTGCATAATGCTTTTTTGCTAAAATCTTTTACAACAAAAAAACAACTTTCACTTCGATTCGACAGATTCCGAGTTCAAAATGCGCTATACAAGTCTTGCGTAACCACCGTTTTCAAACACGCCCTAATTGGGTCAAGGCATGCATAATTATTGACGGGTTGAATTTGAACTCGGAATCGGTCGAAACCACCGTTTTCAAAGGCGCCCGATCCGAATTGGGTCAAGGCATGCATAATTATTGACGGGTTGAATTTGAACTCGGAATCGGTCGAATCGAAGTGAAAGTGTTTTTTCTCAAGATTTTAGCAAAAAAGCAGTAGGCTATGCAAACCCGCGCCTATTCGAACGGCAATTTTTAAATTTCCGAGATCCTTGGTCCGAAAGTTTCGTGCGTACTCAGTTACATTTTTATTTAGGCCCATATAGATATTCAACACATTCAATAGCGGCCCTGTTGCGTTCGCCTTTTCGCGTCGATGTCGAGGAGACACGGCGTGAGGGAGGAAAGGAGGGGAGGGAGCGGGACGAAGAGGGAGGCGAGGAAGCGGAGGGGAGGGGAGGGATGGACGAGGGAGGGATGCAGGGAGGCAGAGGAAGGGACGGAGGGATCGGGACTGGGAAGGGGAGGAGGGTAGGGTGCAGGGGAGGTGGAAGGGAAAGGAAGGGGAAAGGGACGGGAGGAGGTAGAGGGGAGTTGAGGGGATTGGACGGGGAGGGATGGGAAGAGGAGGAGAAGGGGGAGGGGAGGGGAGCGGAAGGGGAGGGGAAGTGGGGGGACGGGAGGGGGAGGGAGGAGAGGAGGGGAGGGGAGGGAGAGGGGGAGTAGGCTGGGAAGGGGGATGGTGAGGGGAAGGGGAGGTCGAATGGAGGTAGGGACGGGTGGTTGGATGCTCTTTTCAGCCACAGCAACGCGTGGCCGGGTTCAGCTAGTAAATAATAAAAAATATGTATATAGTCTATTGTTTTATGTACATTATCATGTAAGCTTATATGTATACATGTACATAATATTACATATACATGAGACATGTTCATATGAACGAAGGTTTGGAGATCATCATTCATCAGTCAGCATTATATAGGTGACCGGAAGCTGAGTGTTCAGCAAAGAAGAGAGGAATATCAGATGTTGTATGCTATAGCTGTATGTTTGTGCCTCTCAGTCGGATTCTTGAAACGATGCTGTACAATAATTATTCTTTAAATGAATGAATGAATGAATGAATGAATGAATGAATGAATGAATGAATGAATGAATGAATGAATGAATGAATGAAAGAATGAATGAGCATGCCGACTAACTAATTATAATTAATTATTTCTCTTGCAACTTACAACTTTCGAACATCATTGGACACGATTGAGTGTCGAGTGGATATTTCTGTAGATTCATAGGACACGACAGCGTCGCCGATATTCTGAAAAAGTAAACAACAACGTCATCATCATCATCATCATCAGCTCCACCACTATCATCATCGTCATCATAATCATCATCATCGTCATCGTCGTGGGCATGGAGGAGGTTGCAACCCCCATGCAGTCTCTCTAAGGACCTCATAATTATTAAGTCTTCTTTGCACACGCAACTCCAGGTCAATAATATTATTATAATCTGAACCCTGTAGCTATTTCCTAAAATTCTCTTGCTTCACAACGTCACGTGACTTACTTTGTGACGTACCAGAGGTTCCCCCTCGCGAGAACACAACGTCACGTGACTTACTTTGTGACGTATACCAGAGGTTCGCCTTCGCGAGAACACAACGTCACGTGACTTACTTTGTGACGTACCAGGGTTTCCCTTCGCGAGAACACAACGTCACGTGACTTACTTTGTGACGTACCAGAGGTTCCCCCTCGCGAGAACACAACGTCACGTGACTTACTTCGTGACGTATGCCAGGGGTTCCCCTTCGCGAGAACACAACGTCACGTGACTTACTTCGTGACGTACCAGGGGTTCCCCTCGCGAGAACACGTCACGTGACTTACTTCGTGACGTACCAGGGGTTCCCCTTTGCGAGAACACACCGTCACGTGACTTACTTCGTGACGTACCAGGGTTTCCCCTTCGCGAGAACACAACGTCACGTGACTTACTTTGTGACGTACCAGAGGTTCCCCTTCGCGAGAACACAACGTCACGTGACTTACTTCGTGACGTACCAGAGGTTCCCCTTCGCGAGAACACAACGTCACGTGACTTACTTTGTGACGTACCAGAGGTTCCCGTCGCTGCTGAGCCGTAGCATGCGGTTGTTGACGGTCACCTCGTGGAAGTTGGCTCCCTTCTCGTTGCGGAAGAAAGTATCAGGGACCCAGATCTCCGCCCAGCTGTTGTCACCCATCCGGATCTGCTTCAGCTTGCTGTTGTACTTCTCGAAGGCCAGTCGCTTGTCGTTCCACGATTGACGGAGGTACATGCTGACCGAATAGTCCTGAAAGTAACCGATTAGTCCTGAAAGTAACCGAATAGTCCTTAAAGTAACCGAATAGTCCTGAAAGTAACCGAATATAGTCCTGAAAGTAGCCGAATAGTCCTGAAAGTAACCGAATAGTCTTGAAAGTAGCCGAATAGTCCTTAAAGTAACCGTATAGTCCTGAAAGTAACCGAATAGTCCTGAAAGTAACCGAATAGTTCTGAAAGTAACCGAATAGTCCTGAAAGTAACCGAATAGTCCTGAAAGTAACCGAATAGTTCTTAGAGTAACCGACCAAATCGCCCGTGTTCGGTGTTCAATAGAATAAACAAAAGGATTATTATTATTATGAGTGGTTTGGAAATGGATAGAATCGGTATTCACCGGAGAATGATCACGATATACATGTATAGTCGGGAGCGCTTCTGAGTAGAAATCTTGAAGTGGCGCTGCAACAACTGCACATACAAACCAAACGGAACCCACAACAAAGATTAAGGCTCGATCTCGGCATATATAGTCGCAGTTCGTGCAACATGGAACCAAGAGCACCACCACCTCTCTGTGCAGAGCGGTGTGGGGGGCGCTAGCTGGCCTTGAATTACATAATAACGCTGGCAGGGGAAGGAGGAAAGGGGAAAGTATGTGCTACTGGCGACCGAGTCTGTATCTGTCTCTTGCTTCAGATGATGGAGCTGCTGTTGTTATCATCCGCTGCTGCTGCTGCTGCTGCTGCTGCTGCTGCACTCTATGGCTTCTCATCTATCTGAACAATTCTATGGTATCACGGATGTTGCTGTCGCCGATGATGATGATGCTGCTGCTGCAGATTTATTAATCACTATTTTTATTGTCGCTGCCGTCGTCGTCGTTGTTGCGCTGTGAGGATGTGAGGATGTGAGGAGGAGGCCGTTTAATGACGCGGTCGGTTATGTAATAGTCGCCCTTTGAATAGCTGCCCCAAGCCGTTTGGTTGAGAAAATGATAGACAGACAGACACTGACAGACGGACAGATAGACGGACAGAGAGACAGACAGACAGACAAATAGTGTGAGAGAAAGTGAGAGTTGAGAGAGAGAGTAGGAGACAGACAGACAGAGACAGACACACAGGCAGGCAGACAGACATACACACACACAGAGAGAGAGACAGACAGAGACACAGAGAGGCACAGAGGGAGGCATAGGCTTACGTGGCGATAGATGGTAGAGAACCACGGGACATCGAAGAGATGAAAACGATGTAAAAGACGAATAAAAGAAAAAAGAGACAATGCGGTCAAGTAAAACAAAGGAGGAGGAGGAGGAGGAGGAGGAGGAGAAGGAGGAGGAGGAGGAGGAGGACGAGGAGGAGGAGGAGGGATTGAAGAAATCAGGAAGAGTTATACAGATGAGGGAAGGAATGGAAGAAAGGAACGAGGAAAGGCTTCTGCAGTCGACAGCAGAATGATGCAGACGGGTGAGGGTTAGGGGTACTACTGTACACCGCACATGCAGAGTCTGACCTTTCCCGATGAGGACTTGTGCGAGAGCTGCATGAGCCATCGAATGGCTGAGCCATCGTCGAATGGCTGCAGATCATGATGATGGGTCTACGTCTATTATAATATCCATGGTCTTCGCTAATGACTAATTGGTATTCGAACATCAACGTCAGACCAATACATCACGACGACTACGCTGGTTCCCTGCTCCAGTACACGGACGCCGGAATCGGAGTATCAGCGGAAGGAGCAGAGCAGGGCACCAGCTGCTGCTGCTGAATCGCAGTAGTATTAGGCTATACTCGAAAGTGTGACGACCGATGATCGCCTGTCGGTGACTGACGTCCCACTTCCGCTTCCGGTCTGGCTAATGTACGACGGCGCCACCTGCTGACGAGTGGTGAGGAGACTTCTCCTCCTCGCTGCTGGGAAGTAATCCGCCCAACGGACGGACGGACGGAAGGACGGACGGACGGACGGAAGGAAGGGGGTCCGTTTGGTTAGGGGGGGGGGGAGATTGTGGACGCCGTCAAATAATGGGACGAAATGCATTGCTCTGCCAATTAATTAAGAGCGAGGTCAGGGTCGTTGGAAGAGAAGGAATAGCAAAATCAGTCAGACAGTCGGTCAGTCAGTCAGTCAGACGGTCAGTCAGTCAGGCGGTCGGTCGGTCGGTCGGGCAGGCAGGCAAGCAGTCTGCCTAATCAAATCTCAGGCTCTAATTCTAATCTAATCTAATCTACCCTCAGGGGCGGATCCAGGGGGGCCAATCCGGCCATGGCCCCCCCCCCCATTTGAAACTGCCATGGGACGTGGCCCCCCATTTGGTCTGAAATTAGCAATACGAATATGGGTGTAATGGATATTGGCCCCCCCTATTCGAAAAATTGTATGGAACGTGGCTTCCACCCCCCCCCCATTCGATTTTCAAATTGGGGACTAAAAAAAAGGTCATCAACTTTTTTGGCAGATGAAATGGTAAAAAAGGTCATCAACTTTTTGGCGGACGGAAAGTAATTTTTTTCGTCAACGACCGATCAGTATTTTTCGAACTTTCAAAATTGTGTCCTTTTTCCCGCCCAAGATCTAAGATTTTGGCCCCCCCCCCTTGAAAGAGTTCTGGATCCGCCACTGTCTACCCTTTAGCCCACTCTGTTCTACTTTAGAAATTTAGCTAATAGACTAATCTGTTCTAACCGACTTCACTCTGATCCATGATTACACTTCATTCAACTCTGCATCGTCCATACTTTAGTTCTGTTAGGGTTAGAATTAGGGTTATCTACTAAAATTATTCTATTATGCTCTAATCTGTAACTCTATACTGTATTCTTATCCACTGTAGGCCTACTCCGTTCTACATGTGCTTTTAGTCTACCATACTCTACTAAAGAGAAGTATACGGAGATGAACGGAGACGTGATAGAGAAGAAGAGGAGCGGATGAAGAGGCTATACGGTAGTATATAGACAGCGATGTTTAATAAAAGACATCGGGAAGTTAAAGGATTGAAGTCTGCTTCATGTAGGTTACATTGTAGGTCTGCAGTGCGTGCGAGATAGGACTTTGAGTTATACAAGATTTGGTATACAGTAGTTTATACCAGCGGAGTGATTTAAGACCTACTGTAGGAATGATGTGATGTTTGTGCAGTGGCGTAGCCAAGGGTGGGGGCTTATGGGGTTAACACGGTTTATAACACCCCATTGACTTAGGGGGGAAAATTAAAAGGTTATTTATCCACTTAAATAAGAAAACAAAACAATTGTTTGTAGCCTAGTAACAATTGTTTTCTTCCCTTTGTTACTTTATTATCTTTTTATTATTTAATTTATTTACTGTAATGCGGTACGTTGGGTTGGTGTCAGGAAGGACATCCGGCCATAAACCCTCTCCATAATAAATTCCTGGCTACGTATTTGTGGCTTTCAAATAATAGTTTCTATGACGTACAGCACGAATAGAATAGAATAGAACGAGAAAATTCTAAATGTCGAATAACTTGCAGATGGTTTATTTTAGTGATCTCTATGTTCAGGGAGACTGCATTGCAATAGGCCTATAGTCTAGCTATTTAGCGAATTAGCGCAGTGAACAATGAACAAACTAATTTTTTAAACACTATTTTTCTTTTCATCTTGCAACTGTGTTGCGGCTTGTCAACCTGATTTCTGATTAAACGAATACCGGTATATATATTGTTACGGATCACCCCAGACTTCTAGGGTTCCTCCGCGACGAGGTTCAGGGTCAACTATTTACCCAGGACGACCCACCCTGAAACCTTGACAATGCCCGCTGGACCCGGCTCGGACGGTCTGTCCGAGTCTGCAACCGAAGAAAGAATTCAAGACGTTTTCTCCAGTTATCATCGGTTTTCTTCGACAAGCACAAAACTGAGCAGTTCACTTTCTCAGAATAAACAAGGTGTACAGCAATACCGTCATACCGTCAACAATATTAGCGATGGGGGTGTGTTCAAAGTGCGACTGTTCGAAGGGAGAGGGGGTACGCGAGGACTGACGAGGATGCGGACAGAGGAAGCACGTCCGCCGACGAGGATGCGGACGGAGGAAGCACGTCCGCCGAAGCTGTTGCGGACCGACGAGGATGCAGACGGAGGAAGCACGTCCGCCGAAGCTGTTGCGGACCGACGAGGATGCGGACGTAGGAAGCACGTCCGCCGACGAGGATGCGGACGGAGGAAGCACGTCCGCCGAAGCTGTTGCGGACCGACGAGGATGCGGACGGAGGAAGCACGTCCGCCGAAGCTGTTGCGGACCGACGAGGATGCGGACGTAGGAAGCACGTCCGCCGACGAGGATGCGGACGGAGGAAGCACGTCCGCCGACGAGGATGCGGACGTAGGAAGCACGTCCGCCGAAGCTGGTGCGGACCGACGAGGATGCGGACGTAGGAAGCACGTCCGCCGACGAGGATGCGGACGGAGGAAGCACGTCCGCCGAAGCTGCTGCGGACCGACGAGGATGCGGACGTAGGAAGCACGTCCGCCGACGAGGATGCGGACGTAGGAAGCACGTCCGCCGAAGCTGGTGCGGACCGACGAGGATGCGGACGTAGGAAGCACGTCCGCCGACGAGGATGCGGACGGAGGAAGCACGTCCGCCGAAGCTGCTGCGGACCGACGAGGATGCGGACGTAGGAAGCACGTCCGCCGACGAGGATGCGGACGTAGGAAGCACGTCCGCCGAAGCTGCTCCTTGCAATCGTCTGTAGAGAGACGCCGAACCTCTAGACCGATGCTTCGCTCAAGGCCGAGTTTCAAAGTCTAACACCCTCCACAAGTGAATCTTTGCCCGGGTCTGCGTTCTACCGCTACTCGAACCTGATTTCGACTGCACCCAAACAGGCGTGCAAGCCTCCTTATATACCAAGCTGAAAGCGATGCAAGCGAAGCGATGCAAGCGAAGCGATGCAAGCCAAGCGATGCAAGCGAAGCGATGCAAGCCAAGCGATGCAAGCGAAGCGATGCAAGCCAAGCGATGCAAGCGAAGCGATGCAAGCCAAGCGATGCAAGCGAAGCGATGCAAGCCAAGCGATGCAAGCGAAGCGATGCAAGCCAAGCGAAGCGATGCAAGCCAAGCGATGCAAGCCAAGCGATGCAAGCCAAGCGATGCAAGCGAAGCGATGCAAGCGAAGCGATGCAAGCGAAGCGATGCAAGCCAAGCGATGCAAGCCATGCGAAACAGCTGTTAATAGCAAACAATAAAATAAATAAAATAAAAATAAAACTACCTCTAGCGTCAACTAAAAACCGCTACAATACCGGGCCACCAAAAGAAACCGGAAGTCCTCTTTCGGACACCATTAACTAAAAAACGACAGAATTCCTGTCCAGCTTCTAAGTTCAACTCAACTCAGAATTCAAAGCCATTCTATTCAAAGTCATGCAATACAAACTTCGAAGTCATGCAACATTAACGCAGATTAGTTCCTCGTAGAACTGGAGACTAACAAACAAATTACTCTTTGTCCTTGAAAATGTTAACGAGAATCTTCTCGTGAGACAATCAAAATCGTTTGCAGTTCTGAACCATACACAACAAAAACGGAAGTCCGAAGCTGGACAACACTAACCAAAATAGCAAAGCCCTTAATGAAGGTACTTGTCTTCAATTGTCTAAGTCAATAACTATTGGAAGGTCCAACATATCCCCAAAGACTAAGGGATCGAACTCTACTAAAGGCAGAGGAGGGGCTGGGTTTTCCACCACTGGAGGAGGAACAGCGACCACATCATCATCATCATCGATCACGATAGCGTCTATAAACGGTTCCACTTCTTGCACAGACACAGGTTGGTTATCCTGGAAGCCCTGAGACACTGCTTCAATCATCCACGAAGGACATTCAGGAAATTCCTCTCTTAACTGCCGCACTAGACGCCTAGAGGAAGCTAACCATACCAACCGACGTGCTCGACGAATCACACTGGCAAAAACGGTTCCAACATCACATTCTGCACTATCAGTCGCTGGTTGAATCACTGAGGAAGGACCGGCCGACGGCGAATCAACCGCCGTGGTCATTACGTCACGTTTCAGAAGAACATCTTCCGATTGCGGCGGATCTCCGGTAAACAACCCGTCATCGGAAAATGGCCGATCGCCAAACATTGCACCCAGCAATGGATCGTGGGTCCAAGGCCTGTTAAATGACGAAGTCCCTGCTTCGTTAGAAGACCAAACAACCGGTGGCATGGAGTCCGCATGAGAAACCGCATCGGCCTTACGATTTTTCGTGACACCCAGACATGACGATTTTTTATGCCTTCGACTTCTATGACTCCTGAGCGTTCCATCTGCATTATCACCGGTGTATTTCACTCCACAGTCTTTACACTTAGCTTCTTTGACTGGACCCATACCATTGACCTCCAAAAATAATGAGTACCAATACAAACCCGACAGAAATCACTTCACACACACACACAACTAGCATGTGACAACCACAAGCGTAAAACGTAGAATGACAACAAGGCGACCGGTGGACACGAGCGCAGCACACGATGCCAGCCAAACCGATGCAGGCCGACACCAAACGATGCAAGCCGACAGCCGAACAAGGGCGGGGCGAAGCAAGCGAAGCAGGCCTAAATGACGCAAGCGAATCAAGCGAAGCAAGCGAAGCAAGCGAAGCAGGCCTAAATGACGCAAGCGAATCAAGCGAAGCAAGCGAAGCAAGCGAAGCAGGCCTAAATGATGCAAGCGAAGCAAGCGAAGCAAGCGAAGCAAGCGAAGCAAGCGAAGCAAGCGAGCGAGGCAAGCGAAGCAAGCGAAGCAAGCGAAGCAAGCGAAGCAAGCAAGCGAAGCAAGCGAAGCAAGGGAAGCAAGCAAGCGAAGCAAGCGAAGCAAACGATGCAAGCGAAGCAAGCGAAGCGCCGGTCGGAAGCAAAAGCCAACATGAAAAGCAAAGCAAGCTAAACAACTAGCACAAGCCAACGGCGTCTAAAAGCAAAAGCAAAAGCAAAAGCAAAGCAAAAGCACAACGCTTTGCTGTCCAATATCAAAACCCTACAGCAACCTACTGGTAGCGATCAGGTTTTCTAACAACACGCCGGGGGCGAAGAGACGTTGAAGCCACGGGTGCTTCCTCATGTGTTGTTGATCCTCTTTCTTTTGCTCGATCGATAATTTCTTCCCACTTTCCTTTGGTTCGTCCATAGCAAGGACGCAATTTGTCCACATGTGCCACAAAAGATTTAGCTTTCTGCGTTCTCTGGATCATGTAATTAACCGGACCGCATACCTTTGTTATCATAAATGGGCCAGAAAAGTTTTTCTGCCATTTAGGTGAACGTCCCACGAATCTACGAGGTGTAAAATACCATACCCAATCGCCTTCTGCGAATGTCTTAGGCTTCACCCGCAAGTCATATCGTCGTTTGCGACGTTCGGCGGCCGTTTTAAGATTCTCTCTAACCACTCGGTAAGCTTGTTCCATTCGTTCTGACAACTCCTGTACATAGGATGAGTACGTTGGTCTTTCACTTTTCTCTTCTTCCGGACACCCGAAGACAATATCCAATGGAGCTCGGTTCTCTTTTCCAAAAATCAATCGGTTTGGGGAAAATCCTGTGACTTCGTGGCAGGACGCACGGTAAGCAGCCATCACATAGGGCAATCGTTCATCCCAGTCGCGTTGATTGAGACTCACCACTTTTCCTAACATTGAATTTAGGGTTCTGTGGAATCTTTCAATCAAGCCGTTACATCTCGGATGATAGCTTGAAGTCCTGACTTTGTCTATTTCTAGGAGTTTACACAACTCCTGAAAAAGATTACCCTCGAAATTTCTCCCCTGGTCAGTCAATATCTGAATTGGCGTTCCGTAACGGACGATAACATTCTCCATTAGCGCCCTTGCAACCGATGTCGCTTCTTGGTTAGCCAGAGGGATGGCTTCGGCATATTTACTAAAATTGTCCATGACGGTCAATATGTATACATGTCCACGTCGGCTCCGAGGATGGGGACCGGTAATGTCCAGACTTAGCCGTTCCCACGGCTCGCCACAGGGCACTGGCTGCAACGGTCCCTGTTTAGGGGGTTGCCCTCTCCTGTACTGGCAGCAAATTTCACATTCCTTGCAAAATTGCTTCACGTCTTTTGACCATCCTATCCAATAAGCTCTCCGGCGTATCTGATATCGAGTTCTTCGGACTCCTAGGTGGCCGCCCGTTATCCCTGTGTGTGCCAATTTCAAAAACCGCCTCCGAATCGTTCGGGGTATAATCATTTGTTCGAGACCTTCGGGAGTACGTCGACACAAGACATCGTCTTTGAGATACAAGGCATCCCTCTGGTGCCAATAGACTTTTACCTCCTCACTTTCGCATAACATTTCTTGCAGGGATGGTACGTCGGTTCCAAGCTGTAGCCATGAGCGTACTAGTCTAAGTGTATCATCTCCCTGTTGAGCCATCGCGACAGATATCTCTTCCGTAACATCAGCTGATCCAGTCGCCTCGGTTACTGCTCGGGTGATTGCATAATCATGCGGCACACTATCCATTCCGCATTGTCGACAAGGCTTCCGTGACAACGCATCAGCATTTCCATGACGACGTCCAGGTCGATGAACAATCTCAAAATCATATTCCGAAAGGCGCTCCAGCCAACGGCCCTGCTGTCCAATTGGTTCCGGCGTTTTCTGTAACCACTGTAGGGCTGCATGATCCGTCCTCAGAATGAAATGCTTGCCCAGCAAATATTGACGGTAAATGTTCATGAAGTGAACGACGGCTAACAGCTCTTTCCGCGTAATGCAATAATTCCTTTCCGCAGACGATAGCAACCGACTGCCGTAGGCTATGACCTTTTCGTCTCCTTCAATTCGTTGAGACAGCACCGCTCCGATGCCGACATCGGAAGCATCACAATCCAACACATAGACAGCCCCGTCTACCGGTAGACTCAATATCGGCGATGTCGTCAGTGCTACCTTTAGCCTATCAAAAGCGTCTTGACATTCATTGGTCCACTCAAAAAGCCTATCCTTTCGTGTCAAAGCAAAGAGGGGTTCAGCTAAAGACGAGAACCCTAAAATGAATTTCCGGTAATAGGCACACAAACCAAGAAAAGATCGCACGTCTCTCAGTCGTTCCGGAATTGGCCATTCTACCACCCCCCGAACTTTAGTTGGATCCACTGAAATCCCGTCGGCAGAAACAATATGTCCTAAGAAGAGCACATTCCGTCTCAACAAATGGCATTTACTAGGTTTAAGCTTCAGTCCTGCCATCCTTAGACGCTGAAAGACTAATTCCATTCGTTCCAAGTGTTTCTCCCAAGTTCTTCCAAACACGATTACATCGTCCAGGTATACAAGACAGATTTCGAAGTTCAGCCCTGATAAGACAATGTCCATTAGACGCTGAAATGTGGCCGGAGCGTTGCAGAGACCAAATGGCATTACTCGCCATCGGAAAATACCTCGTCGAGTGACGAAAGCAGTCTTATCCGCATCGTCCGGACTCATGGTTACCTGGTGATACCCACTTCTCAAATCGAAAGTGCTAAACCACCCAGCTTCTGAGAGAGCATCGAGACACTCATCTATCCTAGGTAAAGGGTACGAATCTTTCTTCGTCTTGTCATTTAGCTGGCGGTAGTCGATACAGAACCGCAGACTGCCATCTTTCTTTTTAGCCAAAACCACATTGGCAGCCCACTCACTCATGGCCGGTTCTACCACGCCTGCAGCAAGCATTTGATCCAACTGCTTATCAATAGTCTCTCTATAGAAAAGTGGCTGTCTCCTTATCGGTTGTTTGACTGGTCGGGCATCGCCTGTATCAATTCTATGCTCAACAAGAGTCGTTCTACCCAAATCCGATTCGTTAAGGGAGAAAACATCCTTATAACTTCCAAGAAGACATTCTAATTTATCCTTCGCCTCCAATGGTACATCTTCAGGCAGGTCTGCTATCAAATCGTGAACAACACGGCTCTCAGCTGGTGTTTCAATAGGAGGTATCTCCTTACCTTCCATTGCCACTTCCACCGGATGTAAGCCACCGATTACCTGGTCCTTACAGAGCTTAGCTGGCTGTTCGCTTAGGTTTATTACTCTAACCTGGGCCGTGTTTGCATTATCCTCCACCAAAACCCGAGCGACATAAACTCCCGGCACGACTTCAGAGGTTTCTGTCATCCATGCCGGTGCACACACAGCCAAATTACCATACAAAGTTCTCGAGGGAACATCACATTGGGACCTAGGGTTCACAACCATTTCTTCTGCTACAACCACACGTCGACACCATGAGGAGCCATTACCCTTGACCAATGGAATGCGCTTCCTCCCAATAAAGAGTGCACCATTTCCAAAACCAAGTCTACAACGATGTTCTCTTAGCCATTCCATACCGAGCATTGGCTCGAAGACCTGGTCAGACACTATAAACTGAGTGCTTACATCAAAACCACGCCAGAACTTTAACGGAACAACTACCTGACCAAGGACTCTTATCTCAGTACCGTTGGCTGCCAAAAGAATGCGCGAACTAGGTTGCCATTCTAAACCTTCAACAAAGTCAGAGGGTACTATACTCACTTCTGACCCCGTGTCGATGAGGCAGTTTCTCGGTCGGCCGTTGATCGTAGCTCGAACGTATATGGCGTTGTCGGTGGCAACCGAGGATCGTTCTCGGGTTGTGTGATTCGTGACAACACCGTTTGCTGTACCGGATGTCGACGGACCAGGAGTCTCGTTATTGGCGTCTGAAGATCGACGTGGCTGGCGGCACTGACGAGCGATATGACCCTCTCGGCCACAGTTGAAGCAGGCCCGGTTCCGCCCACCGACTCCAGGAGTAGCAACGCGCGGTCGCGCAGTCAGGTTCGTAGTCGGAGACTGGCTTCGAAGCTCTTCCAGCTGCCGCTGGAATCGTTCCTCCATCTGCTGCTGCCACTTTCGCTGAGACGCGAAGAAGCCTTCCAGTTGCGTCTGTAGCTGATCACCAGTGTCCATCTCTTGCGTACCACGCACTCGGTTGGGTGGTTTGCGACGGTCATCAGAATCAGCCATCTGCTGATACGCTCCTAGACGCAGAGCCATTCTATAAGCCTCATCAATCGACTTTGGCTCCCTCTCCCGCACTTTGAGAGACAACTCGCGATCTCTGATAGCTTCCAGAAACGCGTCCCGAGCAACAATTTCTGTCGTCTCGCTTGAGGGAACTGGATATGCGAGTACCACCAGACGTCGAATATCGTGAAGCAGATCGCTCAGGCTTTCGTCTACCCGTTGTCGACGATAATATAGCTGTGCGCGAAATGTCTCTGCCTGCCCGTGGGAACCGTACCGCTGACGAAGTCGTTCGACAAGTTGTTCGTAGCTGACATTTTCTTTCGCACCGAAATCCCACAAAAGCTGTGTTGCAGCTTTGTCCAGAGCGCACCGAAGGAAGTCCACTTTATCGTCTTTCGTCCACCGATTGTGTCGGGCACACACTTCAAATTGTGCGAGGAAAGACTCCAAGGAACCGGTGCCGTCGAACTTTCCAGGCTTCATGGGAGTTTTTCTTTCACTCACCAGGCGGCTGACGTCTTCCAATACTTTTGAGTCCATGATGTTCCTGTCCGAAATCAGCACACTTTTACGCTCTTTCTTTGGCAAATCTTCAAAATCAATCTTCTCAACAAATCGACTGGACTCTACCTCGTAGTCGATAAAAGAGTCGGTTCTTCGTCTGGCGGTTGGCGAAGAAGTGATTGGCAAGCCAGCAGCACTTCCGTCCATCTCAGCACGAGGGAATTCACCTGTAGCAGAGCTCCACTTTGGAGTCGCAGAGAACGCCATCCTCCGGAATTTGCTTGCAGTTCCAATACGTTACGTGCTCCGGTAGCTGAAGTCTTTTCTGAGTTCTCGAGTTCCAACTTGTCGAAGTCCACCGAAATTCACCAAAACCGCTCTTCTTTGGACCAATTTGTCGATGTCCAGCGAATTTCACAAAATCCCACTTCGAGGTACCAATTTGTTACGGATCACCCCAGACTTCTAGGGTTCCTCCGCGACGAGGTTCAGGGTCAACTATTTACCCAGGACGACCCACCCTGAAACCTTGACAATGCCCGCTGGACCCGGCTCGGACGGTCTGTCCGAGTCTGCAACCGAAGAAAGAATTCAAGACGTTTTCTCCAGTTATCATCGGTTTTCTTCGACAAGCACAAAACTGAGCAGTTCACTTTCTCAGAATAAACAAGGTGTACAGCAATACCGTCATACCGTCAACAATATTAGCGATGGGGGTGTGTTCAAAGTGCGACTGTTCGAAGGGAGAGGGGGTACGCGAGGACTGACGAGGATGCGGACAGAGGAAGCACGTCCGCCGACGAGGATGCGGACGGAGGAAGCACGTCCGCCGAAGCTGTTGCGGACCGACGAGGATGCAGACGGAGGAAGCACGTCCGCCGAAGCTGTTGCGGACCGACGAGGATGCGGACGTAGGAAGCACGTCCGCCGACGAGGATGCGGACGGAGGAAGCACGTCCGCCGAAGCTGTTGCGGACCGACGAGGATGCGGACGGAGGAAGCACGTCCGCCGAAGCTGTTGCGGACCGACGAGGATGCGGACGTAGGAAGCACGTCCGCCGACGAGGATGCGGACGGAGGAAGCACGTCCGCCGACGAGGATGCGGACGTAGGAAGCACGTCCGCCGAAGCTGGTGCGGACCGACGAGGATGCGGACGTAGGAAGCACGTCCGCCGACGAGGATGCGGACGGAGGAAGCACGTCCGCCGAAGCTGCTGCGGACCGACGAGGATGCGGACGTAGGAAGCACGTCCGCCGACGAGGATGCGGACGTAGGAAGCACGTCCGCCGAAGCTGGTGCGGACCGACGAGGATGCGGACGTAGGAAGCACGTCCGCCGACGAGGATGCGGACGGAGGAAGCACGTCCGCCGAAGCTGCTGCGGACCGACGAGGATGCGGACGTAGGAAGCACGTCCGCCGACGAGGATGCGGACGTAGGAAGCACGTCCGCCGAAGCTGCTCCTTGCAATCGTCTGTAGAGAGACGCCGAACCTCTAGACCGATGCTTCGCTCAAGGCCGAGTTTCAAAGTCTAACACCCTCCACAAGTGAATCTTTGCCCGGGTCTGCGTTCTACCGCTACTCGAACCTGATTTCGACTGCACCCAAACAGGCGTGCAAGCCTCCTTATATACCAAGCTGAAAGCGATGCAAGCGAAGCGATGCAAGCGAAGCGATGCAAGCCAAGCGATGCAAGCGAAGCGATGCAAGCCAAGCGATGCAAGCGAAGCGATGCAAGCCAAGCGATGCAAGCGAAGCGATGCAAGCCAAGCGATGCAAGCGAAGCGATGCAAGCCAAGCGATGCAAGCGAAGCGATGCAAGCCAAGCGAAGCGATGCAAGCCAAGCGATGCAAGCCAAGCGATGCAAGCCAAGCGATGCAAGCGAAGCGATGCAAGCGAAGCGATGCAAGCGAAGCGATGCAAGCCAAGCGATGCAAGCCATGCGAAACAGCTGTTAATAGCAAACAATAAAATAAATAAAATAAAAATAAAACTACCTCTAGCGTCAACTAAAAACCGCTACAATATATATATATATAATTATATTTAATATATATATGAAAGTTTTCGTTTTAAAAATGCAATTTATTTAAGCTTAGGTTGAGGATAAGAGAATCTGCAAAAATATGTTGATGGGAGTGAAGTCCATGTTTTGGAAATTATAGATAGGTATGGGATATTATTGAGATGGCTCCTCAAGGAGGCCTACAAGCATGAATACAGCTTTAGACGGATTTAGACGCAGGAAGTTTTATACTATCGTAATCACATGTAGGCCTATACGACCAACTGTTATCTCACTAGGTGCAAGTTAGCTGGCGACTCTGTGACATTGGCCGCGCAGTCGCAAATAGGAATCAAGAAGGATTGGAATAATTATTCAGCGCCAAATTGCAATCTTCGAAAGGCGCTATAAAAGAAACCGGAAGCGGGAATTCCATGACTACAGATGACCAGAGTCTGCAGAGGATGACGTCGTCTTGTAACTTAACCCTCAGGCTACCACGCTATTTTTGTAACACTGACTACCAAGGGGGGGTGGTTACCACCCCCCCTGGATTTTGGGTTTGGTTTGAGATATCATAACTTGTAATACACCTATGGATTCAGCATTCATTTCTGCACAAAATGGTATATTTAGGTTTAAAATAGATGAAAGCACCCCGAAGTTATGAATTTTTTACCGTAGGCACCCGTCGATTCCACAAAATGTATACTTTCGCATAAGCAAAATATTAGATTCTGTGTGTTTTAACATAATTTATTTAATTAAAAATAGTTTACATATAATAAAGTCCAATATTCAACTATAAAAACTAGTAATAAGTTAGTTTTAGTTACAATAAAAAGAGAGAAAACATGTAAAACATGCTGAAAAACGTTTACGCAGACTTATCGGTTTGCGTTGTAAAAAAACCCCAACATTTTCACACATTTAAATTTATTTTGAGCACTTCCGGTCATCAAATGTCAAATTAATTGGTATAAAAAAATAGCCCTAAATGCACTCTATAGAATGACATAATTTATTTCTCTTAAAAAATAAATTATGAATAATTTTTAATAGGAAAAACATGAAAATTTTATGAAAATAAAACACCTTTATTTATATTTTAATTTATTTTGAGCACTTCCGGTTGTCAAAAGACAACTCCGTGACCACCAAAATGTAGCCCCACATTCCCTCTACAGAATGGTGTAATTGGTGTCTCTTCATGCCAAAGGACGGATAAGATACAGCCGATAATCTAAGGGGGGGTGGTATCCACCCCCCCCCTGGTGCCTCGGGTATATCGGGTATAACTTTTGAATGGTATGGTATATCATCACACATTTTAGCTCAGAATGTGTGCAAATGAATCCTCTACAGCTACCTAAAACGTCAAAATTTTATTCCTAACGAAAAAAAATTGATTTGGGAAAAACCTAGGGGGGGTGGGTAGCCCGAGGGTTAATCACCGATTAGATGAACAACGTTGTAAAAGCAAAGCAGCGCAACAGGCGACAGAGGTTAATTAGTGCAACAGGCGACAGAGGTTAATTAGTGCAACAGGCGACAGAGGTTAATTAGTGCAACAGGCGACAGAGGTTAATTAGTGCAACAGGCGACAGAGGTTAATTAGTGCAACAGGCGACAGAGGTTAATTAGTGCAACAGGCGACAGAGGTTAATTAGTGCAACAGGCGACAGAGGTTAATTAGTGCAACAGGCGACAGAGGTTAATTAGTGCAACAGGCGACAGAGGTTAATTAGTGCAACAGGCAATTTCAAGTGCACAAGTTGTCGACCATTATAGACTATTATCGCAAAATTCACGATTCTTCCTCCAGCTCCTTCTTCTTCTTCTTCTCCTCCACTTCCTCCTCCTTTTCTTTGTCCTCCTCTTCCTCTTCCTCCTTCCCTTATTAACCTTATTTATCGTCCTCTGAATCCTCTTCTTCCTATTCCACCGTTAGGCTATTCTTCTTCTTCTTCTTCTTCTTCTTCTTCTTCTTCTTCTTCTTCTTCTTCTTCTTCTTCTTCTTCTTCACGTTCTTCTTCATCATCATCATCTTCTTCTTCTTCTTCTTCTTCTTCTTCACGTTCTTCTTCTTCTTCTTCATCATCTTCTTCTTCTTCTTCTTCTTCTTCACGTTCTTCTTCATCTTCTTCTTCTTCTTCTTCTTCTTCTTCTTCTTCTTCACGTTCTTCTTCATCATCATCATCTTCTTCTTCTTCTTCTTCTTCACGTTCTTCTTCTTCTTCTTCATCATCTTCTTCTTCTTCTTCTTCTTCACGTTCTTCTTCATCATCATCATCTTCTTCTTCTTCTTCTTCTTCGTCGTCGTCTTCTTCTTCTTCTTTTTTTGTTCTTGTTCATCATCGTCATCTTCTTCTTCTTCGCATTCTCCATTGCATTCTTCTATACATTCTCCATCGCATTCTCTTCGCATTCTCCTTATTCGCATTAGATCTTCTTCTACGCATTCTTCTTCAATGCTTCATAGTCGAGTGACGACAACAAGCAGCCCGTGTTGGTGACAGTGACATGACGGTGACATGACGATGACATGACGGTGACGGTGCTGGTAGTGGTGGACACTGGTGGTAGTGGTGGTGGTAGTAGTGGTGCTGGTAGCGGTGGTGGTGGTAGTGGTGGTGGTGGTAGTGGTGCTGGTAGCGGTGGTGCTGGTAGTGGTGGTGATGGTGATGTACGAATAGTGCTCACTGCTCTTACTTATACAGCCTACCAATAGACATGCATTCATTCCTATACATACAAATGAACACTAAAGCAGCTGCAGTGTAGGCTACATGTATAGTTGTATACATGCATAAACGAGGCTACTACGTGGAACTCGGTCGACGGACGACGAGAGAGATTTTTACGACGTCTGAAGGATGACCAGTGGCGACTTCGTCTAAGACTGGCCTTAATTAAGAACAGAGAACTCTAAATGCCGGCGACCATTTTCCTCGGGGCTCAAAGGGTTAATGCGTGCCTGCCGTACGCAAAGGTCCAAGCATGCAGACGACCACATTCTTTTTGCGGCAGCAGCAGCAGCAACAGCAGCAGAAGCAGCGGCAGCAGCATTTCTATATTGGGAATCAAAGTGTGCATTGATTTTCTAAAGGAGTATTTATATAGCGCCATGAGTCCACTCGATACCGGCGAATTAGGGATGGCAGAGCGCATCCGTCGGCAAATCATCCGGAATATTATTTGGTATTGAAGAAGCATTGTGTTCAACGCAATAGACTTCCATACTTTATTATTATAGGCCCATAGACTCTATGTATTTTTAGATGCATGCACACGAGTGCCACTTGCGGTTCTGAATAAGCTGGTTCCCTGCAGCGCTTGGCTTTCGAGTGGCGCTTTAGAAGTTTAGAGTTAACCATTACGATCGCTATCCTGATGTTTCGCTATCATCATTTCTCCATTTATCAAGCGCCAGTGGCTATAACGACCAGAATTCAAACGATCGGATTCTGTGTTATCATGCATATATTGCAGCACTTTATTGAGAGCACATGAAATATTGTTGTTATCAATTAATTTATTAAAGGATTTTCTCGTTTTCTTAGCTACTTGACTACTAAAAAAGTAAAATAAAATAAACATTTTTAACGCGCACTCACACATACAAATGCGAATTGGTGGCGCGGAGGGCGGTTTATATAAGGAATTTTTTAACTTGCACAACTCCTTCTTTTCCTTCCCAACCTCCATGGTAAATTACTTCCAATCGGAGCACAATAACCGTTTTTGCTAGTTTTAACTGTACAGAAGTGCTTCTACAACTGCACAAATCCATTTAGAACTGCACATTTTGTGTACAACTGCACGTTAAAAAGTCATTTGCCAGAGAAAGTGCAGCAGATGTATCATATCCAGATGTTTGAAGGCCAATAAATAGTATTTTGCAATCACAGTGGGGCGCTTCAGGCGTTTCTTGAAAGAAGATATTAACTGGGTTGATCAACGGAAATGTGTTGGCAGTCGATTGCTTTGCCTGGGGCAGCAGCAGCAGCACAGAATGAAGTGGAGCCATGACAGTTGTGCTACATCGAGGCTCGATGAGACAACCCATAACAGAAGATCTCGGACAGATGGGATGTGTAGGGGAGGTACTAGAGTCCATGAGTGCATAGGCGTAGGGGACATTTCAGGAGTGGGGGGGGGGGGGCAAAAGTTAAACTTTTGCTCGAAAATTCTGACGACCATTTTTCTAGTCGTTCGGTAGAAATCTTCCGAAAATTTTGGATAGATTTTTAAATTTTTCATGGTCTTCTTGCCCGAAAACCAGACTTGCCCGAATTTTGGAGGGGCATTTGCCCCATGGACCCCCGTCTCCTACGTCTGTGCATGAGTGTTTTGCAGAAAATGATGGATAATAAAGAACGTGTAAGCTTGTCTGCAAAATACAATATTTAGCCTAAAGCATCATCGCAGAACGCAAGAAATTCGCCCATCAATTCAACTCGAAAAACTAGAAATGCCTGCAGAATTAGACTAGTATTGGATTGCGAAAAGACCTATTCGACGCATAAGCTTCAGCACCATGCAGCGTAGAGAAATCAGCAACATGAGCAGCAGCAGAAGCAACAGAAGCTGAAGCAGACGCACAAGCAGAAGATGCGTTGCCTGTAGCAACGGCAGCAGCAGCCGCTTAGATCCCAGGTTAGGCGTTCGACGACAGCTGAAAATTGCTTCGAGATCCATTTGGCAAATATTGAACATTCGACCGTTACGCTTCACTGGACCTCTCTCAGCCGGAGGGTCCTGCCATGTTAGGATGGGCGCAGTATAAATGTAGCCGCCATGTTAGGATGGGCGCAGTATAAATGTATACCCGCCCTCAAACCATTAACATTGGTGTCTGATAAGAACGATTTTTCCAACGACAGTGAGCATTCCCGAAGAGAATAAGGGTTTGGCTAAAGTGGCATGCAGTTAGCCACTATATACGGTTGAAGACATTTTTTAAAGAGAGAAATAAATGTCGTGACAAACCATCGTTTGTTCGTTGATGGAGTAGAAGCTGTTGACGTAAATTCCGAGTTTCACCTCAGTAGGATGATCTGTGTACGACAGGACAAATGCATTAGATCAACACTTACAGAACTGTTACAGGCTCTGCTTGTCTTGCATATAGGACGCAAAACGCAAAACCCTTATGAAGAACCTATATGAAGAACCCACATGAAGAACCCACATGAAGAACCCACATGAAGAACCCACATGAAGAATCCTTATGAAGAACACCATGGGACTCACCAGGATCGTTCCTTACTAAACTTAAAACTGTTCTTTTATGCGCGCTGGAGTCTGGAGCGCCTCTGAGTAGTTTTTTACTCGAAGGAGCGCTATATAAATGTCCGAATGAATGAATGAATAAACTCAAAATGAAGAACTCGTGTGAAGAACCTATAATATTATGAAGAACTAATATTGAAGACACACTGCATGAAAGAGTAAAAATAAATGAGAAATAAAGTGAAAACCACTGCACTAAGCCTGAAAGACAGCTCATGACCGAAAAGACGATAAAATCTGGTTACACAATAAGAAACTGGTGAAATAATAATTATTAACAATAAGCATATACAGGGTGGGCCAATAGGAATGCAACAACTTTGACGCCTTATAACTTGAACAATTTTTATCTGAGCGTCTTGTACCATATATTAGATTGAACATAATTATCAAGTTTATCATTCTGCAAAATATCTAAAAGATACTATTACGAATTTTTGAGATAATGCTATTAATGTCCGATGTCCCTTTTTTGCCATGAAACTGCAAGAAAAGTCTTAAACTGACTATGTCAATGACTCAATTCTAAACAATCACTAGTTCAAACAATTAATAACAATTCATATCTTGAGTGAATTTATCATAAGTCAAACAAAATTAATATTCAATATGTCCACCACGTGCTTTAATGACAGCATGGACACGAGACGACCACCGATAAATGGTTGAGGCCACCAGTGCTCGGGTTATTTCAGCCCAACAGTAAACAATCAATTTTTTCAAATGTTCAACGTCACGTATCGGTTCACGATAGACCAGTTGCTGAAGACATTCCCAGATCGAATAGTCAAACTGGTTTAAATCCGGATTGTTCGGTGTTCAGTTCTCCGGTTCAATAAACTCTGGTACGTTAGCCTAGCGTTCAGATAGGCAACCGTATGACGTGAACGATGAGCCGGCGGTAGAACGTTTGCGACCACAGTTGCGGCTGTTAGACGTTCCCGTGGCATCAATTTGTTTAATCAATCGATGTAGAGCATATTCATTCCATTTTTTAGAAGGGAATTCTATCAACATCTGATGTGCATTGTATTTTTTTCTACTCTTAAGATTCAGATTAAAATTCTATCCTCTTCCGTGAGCGGCGCCATGATGTTCATTATTTACGTTCAAAATTGAGAGGTGTGCGCCGCACCAACATTTTTATTTAAACGGTGCCGTATATCAACGCAAAATTTTACACAGTAGTAGAACGGATAATTACCTTCAATTTAGTATATTAATCACGACTCTCGGATAAAATTTGTTCAAGTTATAAAGCGTCAAAGTAGTTGCATTCCTATTGGCCCACCCTGTAGTTTGCCATAAACATTGCATTATTGCTAGTAAACAGTTATTGTGACTAACTTCATATTATAATTGCTAGAACGGTTCTCAATCGGAATGAATGAATGGACAGATGGATGAAGTCGTACACGACTTCAATGAATGAATGAATGAATTAATTAATTAATATACGAACAAACGAATGAATGAACTAATAAACTAATGAACGAATGAGCGGATGGATGGATGGATTGATGGAAGGACGAATGGATAGATGATGGATAAATGGATGGGTGGATGGATGGAAATACGTATGTATGTGTGGATTGAGGGATGTATGGATGGACGAACAGATGAACGGATGAATTGATAGAAGAATGAAAAACATAACTTAAGAATGAATGTATACGCAGCCATTCGACCAACCTTTCGATGGCGGCTCCTGTTTGTTATAGAAGTGCTTTAGTTTCTTTAGAATATCTGTGATGCTGCAAATTAAATTCAAATCATCGATTTAATACTCGGAGCGACGTATATAGGGTTGATTTGTAGCCTTGCCTTTCCACCCACCCGGGCCACCCATACATCCATCCATTCATTCATCCATCCATCCATTCATTCATCCATCCATTTATCCATTACTTCATTCATCCATCTCTCCATCCATCTTTCTGTCCGTCTTTCAGACTCTTTCTATCCATCCATCCATCCATCCATCCATCAATCAATCAATCAATCCATTGATTCATAGCATGTAATGTCTATTGTCTATCATGTAGTTGTATTGGCCTACTATGTTTATGGAAATGCATATTTCAATTTTTCGTGATTGTACAAAAATGTACAACGTACATCACGGTACATGGTTGTAACTATTCTATTTTTGTCCATTGTTCCCGCGGTGCGTTTGCAGGCGGTTCAATCAAGTACATACTTACTTACTTCATCAATCCATCCATTCATTCATTCATCACGGGCCTGTCACGCTGAGAGCGCTTCTGAATAGCTGCGCTGTGAGAAGCGCTTTACAAATGTTTTATTAGATTAGATTTATCCGTCCGTCCATCCATTCATCCATCCATCCATGCAATCATCCGTCAATCCATCCATTCATCCATCCATCGCTCCCTCCCTCCCTCCATCCATCCCTCCATCCATCCATCCACCCATCCATTTCTTCATTCATCCATCCCTCCATTCATCCATGCATCCATCTATCAACCTGCCCGACCATTCCTTCCTTCATTCACCCAACCAACCACCTATTCTTAAAGTCATCATTCAACCGCTTTTGGTTCCAGTCGCTTTTCACCGCAGGATGCAAACGGGCGAAAAAAAGGGGGGCATCCATCCATCCATCGTCAAAATCCTGCCACATTCGACGTTTTTTGTTCCTAAAAATAAAAGACTCGTATCCTGAGGGCGTTAAGCTAGCACACGCTGCGCAAAACGAATGGCACTTCAAGAATTAAATATTTACAACGAGTTTATGGCGGTCTTGATCATATTAGGCGACCAACGACGAAAGGGGATGTTGCTAATTCTCAAAAGCTCTCACACGTGAATTAATTATCTCGCAATAAACCATAGGCTTGTAACGCGTGCATGTATACTGAGACCTTCATGCCTAAGTTAATTTTCTAGTGGAACGTCACACTCTATTGGTGAGCTGATTTGGTCAAGCCGGCGGTGGGCTGAGCATGTCCAACACATGCTGTATACCAGGGTGAGAATTGCCGAAGGGTTGGGGGTTTCAATCCCCCAGTCTTTCTTAGAGCTCCATGTTAAAGTATGTTTTTCACACCCAAATTCCAAGTGGATCATTATCCAACCCCAACCCACCAGTTATTTTGCAACAATTCTTGCACTGCTGTAAACGTGGCTGTTGTTTGCGTCATATTCTACCAGTGAAGTGATGGACTGCTTAATTGGCGGGGCATGGGCGTCAGTGTAATAAGCTAATTGTGGGGGAAAATAACTAATGGGGGTTGGACCATTATCCCACTTGGAATTGGAGTGTGAAAACAGACTTTACTATGAGGCTCTAAGAATGACTGGGGGTTGAAACTCACAACCCCGACAATTCTCAGCCTGTTGGGCGTCATCGTGGGCTGCCAGCGCGATAGGCTGTATACCTTTCTGCACTATAATTATACATGACTGTCGAAGTAGTTTTAACCAGAGCCTATAATTATACGTTAAAGATGCGGTACGTCATCCTTCAATGGGAATTCCGTTGGATGGGTTTTGTGTACACCATTGGACTATACTTACGTTTTCGTTCAGATATATTATTATTATTACTATTATTTTTTTTTTTTTTATTTTTTTTTATCGCCCGAGGTATTAAAGATCCCTTGGGCTGTAAAAGAAGATTAAAATCAGTTTATTGGTTCTCGTCTCCAACGTCGTTATTATTATTATTATTATTATTATTATTATTATTATTATTATTATTATTTTATTATTATTATTATTTTATTATCAACTTCCTTTATTGCAAAACAGACAAGTGCCTATTCTAACGTCTCTTCCGAAGAGTAATAATTTTAATATGGTTCATGGTCCTCGTCCCCGGTGTCGTGCATAAAAGTTCCTCTAAATGCTACTGCGTTGTAGCGTTGTGTGCAGATTGACAGGCGCTGAAAAAGAAATGTCGTCTCCTGAGGGTCGCCCGTGGTGCCAGTCAGCCGACGACCTAGTTCCTCCATGAACTCGCGGCCTGACATGTTGATTGGCCCCAATGTTTCTAACGCGATCGGAACGAAGCTGTGGGTTGCAGGGAGGTCTGCGTATTTAGTTATTTTGCGCGAGGCGGCCAGTTCAGCCGCGCTCCCAGGTGTTGATGCTGTCTTCTCTATGTAGGATGCGGCGCAGGTATGGATGCTGGTTGCGTCCCAGGTGATGTATTTTCCTCCAGCCCACGGTATGAGCGTCGCCCCATCTGGCCTCTTACCGTCGGTGCGAAGAAGTCCTGGGGGTTCTTTCGAGCTCGGGATGTCCGCTCTTTTCAGCGATCTCCATATGATGTCGTTCATCGCAAAGTGGCGGCTTGATCGTCCTTCCGATTTCTTGCAAACCAGCCCATGGTGACCTCCGGGATCCGCCGTCTCTCCACATTGGCACTGATGTGGAGTGCACAGGTTGAGACCCAGGCGTAGGCCGATCGCCACTCGCATCGCCTCGTTGCTCAGGCCTAGGCCGCACGAAACAACTGGCACGGTGGAAAGCCAGTCCCCGGCGTGTGGCGCTGAGATCGCTCCCAGTCTGGCTCGGTTGAGCGGGTCGCTATTCGCGGACCACACGATCGCCTTGTCTTGATCGATCAAGGGTCTGTCCCATGTCTTTTGTTTATTCCGTGCAGACCCCTCATCTCCGGGCAACGTTGAACTGCGAGCCTCGTGGATTTCTTTCTCGTAGACGTCCAGCAGTTCATCGCGGTCAAGGATGGCCATCCCGAGTGTCTTGGCCGATGCAGCTGACGCTAAAAAAGCTGAAGAAGCCAGCATCGTGACCCGTCTCACACCGAGACCGCCATCCCTGATTGGCAGTGTGGCTTGTAGCCACTGAATGTCATTGAGTTCGATGTTAAAAATCCTCTGAAGTCCATTTCTCATCTGGGCGTCGATAGTTTCCAAAAAGGGGTGTCCCCAGCATGGGGCCGAACGAAGTAGATACGTAAGTTTTGGCGCTCCAAAGCATGATCGTAGTAGCATGAGTGCGCCTTGTGCTTCGAGGCAAGCAAGATCTTTCAACGCCATCTCTAATGTGTTGCTGTGGTTCTCCAGTGCTCGGTCCAATGCTTTCCCTCTGAATAATGGTGCTCCTAACAGAGTTAGAGAGTCTCGGTCAACTCGCTGGAAGCCGACAAGAGCATCCTCCTTGCGTTCGCCATCTGATAGGTATTCGCATTTGTGCCGGTTAAGATGAATGCCCAAAGATTGTTCCAGATCTGCTATTGTGGCAAGATCGTGACGAATGTTGTCCATTTTGCCTCCTAGAGAGATGTCGTCCAGAAATCCCAGCCGGAAGTCGGCCTCCATTGTGCGCAAATAGGGTTGCAGCGGTAGACAGAAGAGCAAGGGCCCTAAAGGGTCGCCTTGTTGGGGTCCCATTTGGGACCGGACCTCGAAAGCCCCGAACTGAAGAAGGGACTCGGCTGCGTAGGCCTGGTGAACGAAGGCGTACAGCTCGGGAATGGTGTCGTGTACTGCCTGTAGCATCACATCTCTTCGCATCGTGTTGAACGCGTTGGCGAAGTCCAGCTTAACGAAGATCTGGTCTTCTGCCATGTCGGTTACGAAAGCCCTGGCCGCGTGGACCGCCGCCTCTGCTCCGCCTGGAGTGGCAATGCCAACTTGGATGGGAGCGAAGAAATGCGACAACTTGCTTATTGCGTGTTTGTTAGCGCATTTAGCCGCAAGCCTTCTCCACACGTACCCAATGACGATTGGTCTGAGTCCTCCGGTTTTCTTAGCGAGGGCGATGAGGCTGCCTCCGAACATCAGACAGCGGATTTCTTGCGGACATTCGCCCCTCAGCATAGTGTTGACAAATCCTGTCAGGGCCCGGCGGAGGTCCTCCGAGGACTCGCGATTCTTCAGTAGGTCCAACAGATGCTGGGGACGTAAACCATCCGGACCACCAGACGATCCCACCGGAAACGATCTGACCGCATCTTCAACGTCTTTCTCTGTTATCTGGATGGGTGTGGTCTCTGCCGCATCAGGTAGTAGTGCTAGATTAGCACCCCAGGCATCCGAGGGATGTTTTTCTTGGATTAAGGCCAGAGTTTCGTTTGTTGCTTTGACCGGAAAGTCGCGGCTACAGAGGATCCGAGTGGCAGCACGTATGTTGCCCTCTTCCAGCTTGGAATTGACCGCTGCCAGGACCAGATCCTTCGCATTCCAGGCCTTGCTTTGATGCCTGCTATCTCTGAGTTTCTCGTTGATGTCCTCCGTTCGATGAAAGTTCTGCCCGTCCAATCGCTTTTTGATTACGTTCGCAAGGTTGCGTCTCCGACCTGCTCGCGATGGCTGCTCCAGAATGTTAGTTGCGAACCATAGAAGTTTGCGCCAAGACTCGACTCTTTCCGGTTTATCACAGATGGTTTGCAAGATTGCCGTGAGAGTTTTAGAGCACGCAAAGCGGGCCCCTTTGGGAATGTGTTTGAGTATCCTTCGGCCTTGTTGTCTCGGGTGCTGTATGACCTCATTTTCGCAGCCGACGTGTGTCGTGTTGACAGGCCTAGAAGCGCCGCTTGTGGGGTCAAGTTGAACCGATCCCGCTGTCACTCTACCGTCAAGTTGAGGTGCCTCTGTGCCCTGCGTACTACCTACCGACGTCGAAGGCAGTGGAGGTTGACGGGAGCCGGGGCACGGGCTATGCCTAGGGCCGTGTAGGTGTACGGTTCCGTCCTTGAGGTGCAATTGTCTGACCGCCAAGCACCGGCTGCACACTCCGCTGGCTTTGTTGACATTCGTCTGAGTGTCGATAGAGGCCTGTGATTGGCTGGAGAGCCTTGGCATATCATTAACAGGTAACCTCAGACATTGAAACAAACCGTACAAAAATCCTTGCAAACGTCTCGAAAAAGATTCACAAAACCGTAATTCCAGTCGTGGCGGCGGGACGAACTACGAACAAAGTAAACTTCCTGTAATTCCGTGTGTTTAAACGTTTGAAGACATTTAAAATTAATGAAAATTCACCACCGTCAAAACAAACGACTGCACGAGGACGAGACCTCGTTATTATTATTATTATTATTATTATTATTATTATTATTACTATACAAGTCTTCTTTTTCTTATTTTTTCAATCGAAGTAAATTTAATTCCATTTATTGTCGTTATTGTTTTGTAGGCTTATAATTATTTAAGGTCATGTTATAAGACTAGCGTGCACGTTTGATCTGTGTAAATCCGACACAGTTGTACGCCTATCTTTATTCCATCTTCACAGTGTAGGCGCGCATTAAATTTTCATGTGTCGTAAGATGTAGGATTGCGGAACAGATTGGGGCGCATCAGGGCGCATTAGGGTGCAGCATCAGGGCGCATTAGGGTGAATCAGGGCGCATTAGGGTGCAGCATCAGGGCGCATTAGGGTGCATTAGGGTGGATGGGAGATGTTTGGGCGTCAATGCCAAGAAATAAGATGAGATAAGCCGGATCGACCGAGGGAAAGAAAGAATGAGAATGTCAAACGGAATCCACGAGACTGCCTTCCGGGAATAAGGAAGAAGGGACTCGGTCGTCGTCGTCGTCTTCTTGTTGTTGTGTGCTTGGGGAAGAGAAGGAAGGGAAGAGAGAACGGAAGCTATGCGGAGGGAGGAAGAGAGGAATGTTGAATGAGGACTAGTAAGAGGAAATGAAGAGGAGGAGGAGGAGGAAGTATGGAGGAGGAAGAGTATTGAGGATGAGGAGGAGTATGGAGGAGGAGGAAGAGGAGGAGGAGGAGGAGGAAGAAGAGGAGGAGGAGAAGGAGGAGAAAGAGAAGGAGGAGAAAGAGTATATGGAGGAGAGGAGGAAGAGAACGAGAAGAGGAAGAGGACGAGGAGGAGGAGGTGAAGGAAGAGGACAAGAGGGAGAGGAGGACGAGTATGGAGGAGAAGGAGGACGAAGAGGACGAGGACGAGAAGGAAGAGGAAGAGAGGAAGAGGTGGAGAAGGATGAGGATACAGGAAGAGGAGGCTGCAGGAGTGGATGAAGAAAGGGTTATTTGAAGTGGAGGAGGAAGAGTGGAGGAAGGAAAGGGAAGATGAAGAGCAGCACGATGCACGTACAGACGAGAGGGGGAAGAGGGGAGAGACGAATGAGAAGTCACGTGAGTACAGATGGAACAGAGACAGAGACAGCGACAGATGGCAGAATGGAGGCATTACATTGATTCCTAACAGACTGAGAACTCGATCCTTCAAGGCTGCATACTGTGCATAGGACCCCCAGTAAAACACGACTGCTGACAAATCAACTTCCATTCCTCCTCCTCCTCCTTCTCCTCCTTCTCCTTCTCCTCCTCTTCCTCTCGTCCTCCATTCAACCATTTGTTCTTCTGTCCTTCCGTTCTTCAGTTCTTCTGCTTTTCTGTTTTTCTGTTTTTCTGTTTTTCTGTTCTTCTGTTTTTCTGTTTTTCTGTTCTTCGTTTCTTCTGTTTTTCTGTTCTTCTGTTATTCTGTTCTTCTGCTCTTGTGTTCTTCTGTTCTTCTGTACTTCTGTTCGTCTGTTCTTCGGTTCTTCGATTCTTCCGCTCTTCTGTTCTCCTGTTCTTATGTTCTTCTGTTCTATTATTATAGGCAGTTGTTCTTCAAGGGCAGAGAGAGACATTCAGAGCACCCGACTGCAGCAGATTATTTTAGCAAACAGACGTTGCTATATCGACACATTTATTGATGGTCAGCAGCAGCAGCTCCAGTTTTCTGACCTATTCCTGTCTTTCTTCGCCTGGACGTCCTTTCCCACCGACAGTGTGCGGTCTGTGTACTCATTTTACGACTGGTTTTAATAGGTGGCGCAAGAGTAGCAGAGTTCTGATAATAGCTGTCTACCATATATATACACCGTGGTTCAAAAAAACTAAGCCAAATTGTTTTTCATATATCTCTGATGCCTGATAACATATCACGCTAAAATTTTCCAAATATTTAGAGAAGTGGACCAAGAATATGATTCCAAAATTTCAAGATATAAAATTGAACGGATAAAAAGATATTCATGAATCTTTCAACTTCATATGCCGAAATTGCAGTTTACAAGCAATTTTCAACCAGATTCAGTAAAAAGTAAGCTAAACTGGTTTTCTTATATCTCCAATGCCTGATAATTAATCATACCAAAATTTTCCAGATATTTAGAGGATTGAACCAAGAATAGGATTCCAAAATATCATGTCATAAATTTGAACGGATAGAAGGATATGAATATTTAAACTTGATCTCCAGAAATGTCTGTTTTCAGCAAGTCTGTTATGGTGTTCGTTGCGGTTTCGATGCTTGATAGTTCCAAATTTTGGTCTTCAGGGATGATGAAGTAAAATTAAATAATTATAAAGTGTGGAGCGTGATGTAAGACCGAATCTACCAGGCAACAATCCATGATATAAACGATCTGAAGCAACGCTTGTTGGAAGTGTGGGATGGCCTGGACCAGAGGATAATCGACGATGCTGTTGCGTAATGCATGGCGCCAGCGCTTCCAGGCTTGCGTGCAAGCAGGAGGACATTTTGAGCATCTTAATTAATTAAATAATAAAACCATACGGTTGTAATCATATTGTTAGTTCAATTCTCTACATATCTGGAAAATTTTAGAATGATTAATCATCAGGCATTAGAGATATAAGAGAACATTTTATTGAACCTGACAGAAAATTGCCTGTAAACTGAAATTTCGGCATATGAAGTTTAAAAATTCATAGCTTTTTAACCGTTCAACTGTGTCTCATGAAATTTTGGAATCATATTCTTGGTCCACGTCTCTAAATAAATGGAAAATATTAGCTTGATATGTCATCAGGTATTTGAGATATATGCAAAACAATTTGGCTTAGTTTTTTTGAACCACGGTGTACATTTATATAGCGTGAATTTAAGATTTTCTGAGATATCTTAATTGTTGTCAACCCAGTATTAGAATCGCGTATAAATAACTGCAGGGTGGGGGTCAGCCTAAGATCAACGTGGAGTTGAGGTGTGAAAATAAGACTTTACTATTGGGCCCCAAGAAACAATAGGGGGTGGTGGAACCCCTCAACTTCTCCCCAGCCTCCCCCATAATTATTGCCCTTTGTTAACCATTAGATTGAATATTTGAGGGTTAAAGAAAATTTGCGCTTACCTCAGGTCGATGCTGCAATACAACAACAACAAAAGAAATAGACTAATTATAGTCAAATTAGGCAAATCGATAAATCAATTTCCATTCTAGACTAAATGACGACAAAATTTGCAACGGTTTCAATGACGAAGAAGAAACAACCAATATAATATTTAACAGAATTCAACTTATTAAACGATATGAAAACCTATTGAAATAAATCGACTATAGGTCTGCTGATTAAATATATATTGATAGCCAAATAAATTAACCTAATTAAACTTATCAGATTCGCCATCACTTAATCTGTTATCTACGGAAAGAACAATGACAGTAGGAAAGAACAATGGCAGTAGGAAAGAACAATGGCAGTAGGAAAGAACAATGGCAGTAGGAAAGAACAATGGCAGTAGGAAAGATCAAAGACAGTAGGAAGTAACAATGACAGGCCTATTATAGTTATAGCATTGTTTCTTTCCCGATCCATGCAGAAAGAATGGATTATTTCTTGTCTAGATCCACTCGCTCTCTCATGCCAACTACAACTATGCCCACATGCTGCTACTTTTATAGACGTGCAATCGTGAACTGAATTTCCCGGTAGCCGCACAATCTTTGCATGTGTTAATGTTTCAGAGCATGACTAAAGCGCCCCTTAAGTACATGTAACTCCCAAGAGCTTTGCAGATACGGCTGCGTAGGAACCATTAATCATTTTGAAATAGCAACTAACTATTCGACATGAATTGTTTATACACTCCATGGTTAAGTCAAGAGTGGATGGATGACATTGAAGAGTGGTGTGTAGCAGTCCCACAGAAGCAGGGGCTGCGTGGGGCATGCGGCTCAGAACAGACTCGATTACTATTCTGATATTGGAAAGAAGGCATCGGAAATATACGGGGTTTGAGCCCATAAATGCTGCTACTGCTGCTGCTGATGTTATGTGGCTAACATACATTAATTTTCTTATGCTTTTTGACTATATTATGCAATTCACTGAGAATATATAATTATTGCCTTGTAATTCTGTGAGTGCAAGCATGAAGAGTACTACATGTCGTGGTTTGTTAGACGCAGAGAATGATTAGATTGTGATGAGTATGATTAGATTGTGATGAGAATGATTAGATTATGATTTGACGCGAGTGACATCGTCCAATGATCGGATGGAAGGAGAGAGAAGCAAGAGGAGAAGGAGAGAGAGAAGGAGAGGGAGAGGGAAAGAGAAGAAGAGGAAGAGGAGGAGGAGAAGAAGAAGGAGAAGGCGGAGAAGAATGAAAACGAGTAGAGAAGAGGAGAGGAGAAGGAGGAAGAGGAGGAGATGGAGAAGGAGGGGAGGAGGAGTGGGAAGAGAAGGACGAGAATAGGGATTATATAAGAGGAGAGGAGAAAGAAGAGCGAGAGGGATAGAAGTGGAGAGCCCATGAGAATGAGGTGGATATTGAAAGGAAGAAGAAATGGAAGAAGAAATCTGAAATAGAGAACAAAGAAAAAGAAGGTATAAGCTTAAGGAGGAGGAGAAGGTGGTGGGTGGTGGAGGAAGAGGAATAAGAAAAAAATAAATCAAAGGAATATCAACAGTTGCAGAATGAAGAAAGGAGACGAAGGAGAAGTTTACGTGGGACAGGCAAAAGAATTAAGGAATAGAAAGAGAACAGCAGAAGGAAAAGTAGGGAGTAAGAGAAGGATATTAAGAGAATGAAATGCGGAAAAAAGAGAGAAAGATAAAAAAAGGAATAGAAAAAGAGCGTGAAGAAAGAGGAGGAGGAGGAGGATAAGGAATGGGGGAGGGGCGCTATAGGGGAAGAAAGCATATGCTATGCATCTTTTGGGAAGAAGAAGACGAAGAATGGAAGTCGATCCGCTGAAGCTGATAATAAGACTGGAGGAGGAGTAGGAGGAGGAGGAGGAGGAGGAGGAGGAGGAGGAGGAGGAGGAGGAGGAGGAGGAGGAGGAGGAGGAGGAGGAGGAGGAGGAGGAGGAGGAGGATGTCGCCTGCGGGACAATAGGAGGAGGCATCACTATGACGACACCGACAGTACTTCCGGTTCTTTTGGTGCCAGCAGCTGACGATGACGTAAATGACGACGACGACGACGATGATGATGATGATGAGTGAAGGTCGCAGAAAAATATGTCAAAGAGAGACACTCGGAAGGCATATGAATATATGACGATGACGACGACGACGATGATGGTGGTGGTGTTGGTGATGATGATGATGATGATGATGATGATGATGATGATGATGATGATGATGATGATGATGATGATGATGATGATGATGATGATGGTGGTGGTGGTGGTAGCGGCGGTGGTGGTGGTGGTGGTGGTGGTGATTATGACGATAACGACTACGACGACCATCATCATGATTTAAGTACGATGATGATGATGATGATGATGACCTTGAATGTGATGAAGAGAATGATATAAAGTATGATACGATGTAATGATGACCGCAAATTCTCAATAACATTGTTGATGAGCCTACCGAAAAACGACCACAAAATAATCTTTGTTTTCTCCTGTTTGTCTTTTACTGAAACTTGCGTGTAAAGTAAACAGCGAGATAACCTCGTCAACAAAATCTACGCAATTTTCGACTTTTCGTGTGCACCCTTTCCAACCCTTTCGCTCGAACTGCCATCGGTAGTGCAGGGTGCATTCCGTGATCGGTTCAGTGACATGGAACTGGCTTCCCCTGGAGATAGTCTCATCCCAAGGGTTCTCTTCTCTTTGTTCTACCAGTCCCTTAAGACTGCAGCTCTCTCTCCCGAGAGCCTGAGTCGGGAGAGGGAGGCGGGCGGGGTGCACCTCTGAGTAGGGATCTTCAAGTAGCCATTATTATAGATTCTTTAAATTTAAATTGATTGCATGATTGATCTGATTGATTACAGCTTCACGCTATCGCAATTTTAAAAAATCATAAGTCGTCTATTCCTTGCAGTCCACATACTGTTTCGGTGACGGATCATTTTTAGTGTTTGATCCAAGAAGAATTTTTTTAAAGTTAGTGTAAATCGCGGTCGCTGAAAGCACCTCGAAAAGAAAACAAAAAGAAACCCATGTCATTCAAGAAAAGTCCCTCTCTTGAAACATGTAGTAAGCGCATACTTATGAATACTTGATTTCTATCGGATACTTATGGATACTCGTGGATACTTTATTTCTATCGGATACTTATGAATACTTATGGATACTTGATTTCTACCGGATACTTACTGCGCTGCTTTCTGCTTCATGGCAAATCTTCTTAACTGGGCGTCAGAATGTCTGCAAAAACAATTCAGTTGTGTTTCAGTCGATATAATATTATGCCGAAAAGATGACCCAATGCATAATCTTTCCTTGGCTAGACCACATGTGGATACTTGGATAGTGTCTATGCATAAATGCATAGGCCTATATATAGGCTAAAACATAGCATACAGCGTGAATCTGGTCCAGAAATATTATTACACTTATTCTGTTATTCATAACGTGTTAACACCATATCTATTTTAATTGCGGTCATCAATAATTCGATGTTCACATATTGTTTCATTGGTAAATCAGAAGGTTTAAAATTAAACATTATAAGCCAACATTGGAAGTGATGTAAAAAGGGACAAAATAATGAATCCTGAATTTGGAACAATTGTCCAAGTAGTCGCCGCAAAGACTACAGTTAAAATATGCACTGGCACTGCAGCGCTGCTTCTCAAAGAACGCTACCACCCATTTGCGGGGCGCGGTGGTGGCGTCGTTGCCTTGGAGCCGGAAGGTTCGAGGTTCGAATCCACCTCGCCGCGTAAAGACCCTGGGCAAGTCCTTCACTCACAATTGCTCAGCGGTTCGGCGTGAAACTCCAATGCAGTGTGCGCTCTGCATTCGGGAGCGCCTCTGAGTAGCGAGAGAGAGAGAGAGAGAGCTTGAAGGGGCGCTTTTATAACAAGTGCACATACAAACAAACATTTACTAAACTTACTGAAGATAGTAGTAGGCGCAGCTCTATTCTAGATTCTCGCCTTCGAGCTTATTTTGTGAAATCTTTACATTATGCATGCATTCCTGAAACTTAGGCTACATGTAGTTACAACAATTAAACACAAACGATGGTCCTGCTGTCCCCCACGTAGACCCTATAATTATCATAGGCCTATGGTTCTAATAATTATAACTTAAAAGGGTGACAATTGCATGAAAAAAGCAGTGATTGTATAAATTGCAATCGCAAGTTCAAAATTTCTAAAACACCACTCGAAAGCCAAGTATCGCCGGGGCACCTGCTTCTTCACGAGCGTTAACTTAAAAGACAGCCACAAACAAATTTAAAAGACGTTGATGACCAGAGCAGCAGCAGCAGCAGCAGCAGCAGCGAGCACAGTGTATGCTCTGGAGAGTGATTAACTGTCCAGCAGCATTCGTCCTTGAACGTGGCAGCGGTCTACTCTAAAGGTCATTAGTCTTTGACGGCGACTGTAATTAACGGCGAATTGATCTCATCGGTCAGCCCGAAGACCATTCGTCATGAACGCAGAAATGATGAGGATGCGGCTGCTGATGCTGGTGCTGGCGGTGGTGCTGATGCGGGGCAGATGGCGGTCAGCTAGAGATGCCGTCAGCCGTGACTATCAGCAGATGCCATTCGAAGTGCAGCATCGCAGAAAATAGTCCGACGACATTGACGACACATGCCACATAATATATGCATGTATGTATGTATGTATGTATGTATGTATGTATGTATGTATGTATGTATGTATGTATGTATGTATGTATGTATGTATGTATGTATGTATGTATGTATGTATGTATGTATGTATGTATGTATGTATGTATGTATGTATGTATGTATGTATGTATGTATGTATGTATGTATGTATGTGTATATGGATGTGTGTATGTATGTATGTATGTATGTATGTATGTATGTATGTATGTATGTATGTATGTATGTATGTATGTATGTATGTATGTATGTATGTATGTATGTATGTATGTATGTATGTATGTATGTATGTATGTATGTATGTATGTATGTATGTGCATATGGATGTATGTATGTATGTATGTATGTATGTATGTATGTATGTATGTATGTATGTATGTATGTATGTATGTATGTATGTATGTATGTATGTATGTATGTATGTATGTATGTATGTATGTATGTATGTATGTATGTATGTATGTATGTATGTATGTATGTATGTATGTATGTATGTATGTAGTATGTATGTATGTATGTATGTATGTATGTATGTATGTATGTATGTATGTATGTATGTATGTATGTACTATGTATGTATGTATGTATGTATGTATGTATGTATGTATGTATGTATGTATGTATGTATGTATGTATGTATGTATGTATGTATGTATGCATGCATGCATGTATGTTTGTAAACACACACGCACTCACGCAAACCCCCCCCCCCACAAACGCACTCACGCAACCCCCACATATATATATATACACATATATATTTATATAATATGCTTATATGACCTACACAGGTCTATATAATGGGTCTAATGGTCGCCATGCATTGGCGGAAACCTAGGGGGGACAGGGGGACGGCCCCCCAATAAAAGTGTTGGGGACGGCCCATGCATTGGTTCCCCCCCCCCCCCCCAATCATTGAGCGTGAAGACTAAAAAGAAAGGTAAAAATAATTGCCGGTGGAAATAGACATTTTTGGGACTTTGGCGGTGAAAATAAAAAAATTCTGTGACTTTTAGGCCGGATGACTAAAAAAAAGGTCATCAAATGTTTTGGCGGCGAAAATAGACAAGTTTCTTGACTTTTTGGGCTGGATGACTAAAAAAAGTCATCAACTTTTTGGCCGGCGAAAAGAGAAATTTTTTGGGATTTGTCGGCCAGCTGAAAAAAATCTCGGGTCTTTCCTTCGGCCACACTCGTTCGCCCCCCCCCCCCCAAGTCTCCGCCCAGGTTTCCGCCTATGCGCCTATGGACCATGTGTATTGAAGCAGCAGTTGATTTAGTTGCGTAGAGTTAATTGCGCTGCTTCATACATATAATACAATATATATATACTTTACATATACTTTATATATATATATATATATATATATTAATAAAGCATAATTATAAAAGCAGCAAATGCATTAGTTGCGCAGAGTAAATTGTGTGTTCATAAAAACTGTGGTGAAGCTCGGCTACAAATTCACATTCTGGATCGTTTCGTTCCGTCCTAAGACGTTCACCGACCGTCGTCCGTCCGGCTTCTTATAAAACTTTAATGCTGCACTCGTCGTTGTCAATTACGTGCAAGACGCAATCAACAAAAGAATCGTTGAATATTTCACGAAGATGTCTTCGTCGCTACCATGGACTGCGACAGGTTCTGACTCTCGTGAGGTGTACAAGCAGCAGCATATGGATGAACACTGAATGAACAGCTAATGGACGAACAAAGAGTCAATGATTGGATGAATGAATGCGTGGATGAATGGATGAATACATGAATATGGCAAACGGATGAACGGATGTAGGGATGCATGGATAGATGGATGAATGGATGGAATGATGGATGTATGGATGGATGAATGAATGGATGATTGAGTGAATTAATGAATTAATGAATGAGTGAATGAATGAATGAATAAGTGAATGAATGAATGGATATATGGACAAACGGATGAACGAATGAACGGATGCATGGATGTATGGATGTATGGATAGATGGATGAATGGACTGATGGATGGATGGATGAAATTGATAAACGATCGAGTGAAATTGAATGAAACAAGGCGCAAACAAAAGAAGATACTATCGAAACCAGTGTACCATCACAAACCGTTGTCGTTCATATGGCACACCATCTCTGGCCTATACGGACTAGTACATTTCATGTAGCAAAGCAATGCACAATAGACTATGGAAAAAGTCGACAATGGTGGGCACACGCACACTTGTAGAGCACTAGAGCCAACCAACGGTTTCCAGTCGACAATTCACTTGCAGATGGCTATAGGGGATGTGCTGGAGTTTCAACCGACTATATTGCAGTGGGGAGATCCCCGCAATTAAGTCAGTGAGAGCAGAGCTATAGGACTCGTGGTCGTGAAGACCAAGAAGTGGAGACTCCTATACCTCGGGTACTCGAGATAATTATTGGCGCTGGTACCATGCACCAGTGGCACCAGTGGCAAGAGTGGGGCACCAGTCAAGTGACTCGGCGGCGGGAGGATAAGTGCTCTGAGAAAAGCGCTGGATAACTCGAACTGTGCTGTACAGTGTACACGGCAACGACTTCTGTAGCATTTCGAGATGTCCTTCTTCTTCTTTAATTCATTCTATTGACGATATAATTTCCCTCTGGATTTGTTTTTAGCAAAATCATCGTCATTTCCCATGCATGGACGATAAAAAAAAGGAAGGAAAGGAAACACTTCGCCATATAAAATTTTGCCTCTTCAGGTTTCACCGACATGAAAAACTTGCATCACTTCTCGCATATACAGGGTTACCAGTAAGGCAATAGCCTACTATAAGTCATCCACGTGAAGTTTGATGTCGAGGGAATAACAAAGGCAGTGTGAGTCTGCAAACGTAATTTACTAGCGTCATCGAAGAAAAACAGAGCCTTGGATTCAGCACTTTGTATTGTCTAAATTATAAGTGTTATCATTTCATAAATTCACCGCTATAATTAATTAATATCCCTGACACTTGTTAATCACCTCTACTGCAATATCTTTTCATTTGCCTACATTGTAAACAACTCGGTTAATTTTATACACCTGAAGCATTTCTCTCTAAAAGTCGACGTCTACAACATGTTACTCTATTGCAATCGGGTCATTAAAATTTTAGCCAAAAAGTTCGTTGTAGACCGACAGTAGATACACTGTGTTAGTAGTCAGACAGAGTAACTCAGTCAGACAGTCAGAATATAATGATATTAGACAGAAATCAGTCAGTTAGTCGGTCGGTCGGTTGGTCGGTCGGTCGGTCGGTCAGTCAGTCTGTCAGTCAGACAGTCAGTCAATCAGTATGTAAGTAAGAAAGTCAGTCAGCCAGCCAGTCAGTCACAGTCAGTCAATCAATAAATAAACTATCCGTGATAAAAAAGATTGTGTGAACGCACCCAGATGACGTAGCGTACTTCCTTCTTTCGTCGTCCGTTTTTCTCTGGTCGTCTGCTCTAACGATTATGATGGCTATGGTGATGGTGATGGTGATGATGATGGTGATGGTGGTGATGATGGTTATGGTGATGGTGATGGTGATGGTGGTGACGATGGCGGAATGACATGACATGATAAAAAAAAACCATTGTGTGAACGCACCCAGATGACGTAGCGTACTTCCTCCTTTCGTCGTCCGTTTTTCTCTGGTCGTCTGCTCTAACGCGCGTCACCGATGACGTCAGAAATCCAACGAGGAAAAGCAAGAACATCATCCGAACATACGAGCATCGATCTTCCATCACCAACGAATAAGTCAATTCTGCCGCACTGTCGTCTGTCTGGCAGAAAGAAGCACAGTGTAGTTCCCTTATATTTCACGCACAAATCGTCCATGCATTACACAAACCATGTACGACATAGAAGTGAAGCGAATGCGATTTATATAGAGCATTTTGTACGTTAGACAGAGTCTTTGATTTCATTTCGACGCTCTCTCATGGATGACTCGTCTCAACGGATTCACTCGCGTAGATACATGTAGCCATATGGGCAATTGCAGCCTTCCCCCTAAGTGCATCTTCGGTCATCCTAAGTACTATGCCTATTGTCTTTTGTGTATACTTAGCGTGCAATCGATAGAGATCGATAAGGCGACCTATATATGTATGTATATATTCCGGATAGCAGACGAGAAGTCGATGTTGTCGGAACCTCAGAGTCCTGTTTGCCGCTTCTGCCTCCGCATCAGCAGCATCTGCATCTGCATCAGCTGTAGCATCATCTGCAGCAGCAGCAGCTGTAGCATAGGCGTCTACCTTTGGCATCGTTGGATGGTGGTTGTCTCCGTCGGTCATTGTCTTGTGCATGGCATGCATCGTCTGCCGCATCTGCCTCACTAGCCATGCATCGTACGCTGGAGGCAGGACGCCAGATCATCGCCAGACTAAGAGAAGTCGCAGCGGACGGTTGACCTGCTGCGATATTGATGATAAAGACGACGACGACGACGACTATTATCAGTCGACATCAGCAGCTCTGCGTGGTGATGATGTAAACGACGACGAAAACCATGATGGTGATGGTTGATGATAAGAATGATGGTGCTGGTGATGATGACGACGACGACGACGATGATGATGATGATGATGACTATGACGATGACGACGACGACGACGAAGAAGAAGAAGAAGAAGAAGAAGATGATGATGATGATGATGATGATGATGATGATGATGATGATGATGATGATGATGATGATGATGATGGTGATGATGATGATGATGATGATGATGATGCATGTAACGATGAAACGATGATGGTGGTGGTGGTGGTGGTGGTGGTGGTGGTGGTGGTGGTGGTGGTGGTGGTGGTGGTGGTGGTGGTGGTGGTGGTGGTGGTGGTGGTGGTGGTGGTGGTGGTGGTGGTGGTGGTGGTGGTGGTGGTGGAACCCGGGCAATGGTCATTGCCGACAGGATGTCACGTAACATTTTATACTAACCAACTCAAACATAAACGTGCAAACAGCTACTTTATTTCCGACCAATATAAAATTTTGATACTTAACATCAAGCTTTAAGTGCGTGAACATGTTCATGATTGTGATAGTGGCCCATATTCCAATTTTGTTACTCGTATTGTCCTGTATAGTGTACACATATAAATTATATAAATATATAATATATCTATATAATATTCTATCTATGCATATTTATTTTATAGGCCATACGTGCAGCCTATATAGGCTACTCTATGAACATGAAGCCTGTACGCAACTGTACGTGTCTGGCATTGCTGTAGGCCTTTGTGAGTAGGCTACACGTGAGTAGCCTAGGCCTAAGTGAATATTTATTAGGCCTATATGCGTGTATTTAAAAATGTAGTCTATGCATGCATGATATTGGATCGTAGATATAATTAATTATTAATACTTTCAGTCATTTTTATATTAATTTAACGTAGTTAGGGACAATGCAATGGGACCAGCGATAATCATGCGTATTTAATAACATAATTGCATTATTTGTTTTGCTATATTCTTAATGCGATCTGCAATGCAATTATAGAGTGTTTTCTTGCATGCATAGTGAACATAATAATAATTTATTATTGTGCACTTGAACATAATTATTTATATCTCTTTGGTGCTCATTGCTCTGGATATAAGTCCATTTCCGGTGTTGTATCTTATGGTAATTTCTGCTGTCGTGACTTGTGTCCGTTTTGTTCTTTTTGATAATATTATTATCTGGTAAAGGAAGAAAATACTCCAGATGCCATTTGTTTCCATGTTTTTGTTGATCTTCGAGAACCGCGTGTTTATTCAGTGTAAGCTGACACAGCGCTTGATGCGGGCAGACGTCATTTCTTTTTGATTCGTGCCTCGCAATGAATGACGCCATCTTGGTTCGCTTTGTATCTTTATTTTATTGCATCTTGCGTCGGTCTTGTAGCAAGTCCTGACGAAACGAAGACATGATAGACCTATCATGAATGCGATATAATTTAATAAGAGATTCTGCATGGTCACGTTGCGTCAAGTCTTGTTCTTGCGTCAGATCGGCACTGATATTTGACTGCCATCTCTCTTCCTGCCAAATGATATTAAATTATCTTCCTAGATTAATTCCTTTGTTTACGAATTGGTTTGTCCGTATCAGAAGAGGCATTTATCTCCAGGATTTATTAAATTTTCCAAATTATATGTCTTTCATTCCAGGTGGATTCTGGTGGAACACTGTCTTTCCGTTACCAATATTATTGTACAATGCACTTCTATTATTTTCTTCTGCAGATGAAAATGGCCTGTCTTTTCCAGGTTGCGTCACCCTTACAATATTGCGCATATTTCCATCTCACGCGTGAAATTGCATTTTACCGTATTCAGCACATCCGGCGTCAGTAGTCAGACATCTGAAAGAAGACTTCTTCGACCTTTCCATGTCATAAGGTCCTTGCCAATTCACGTCTTTAGATTAGGCCTATTCCACGCCCTGCATATGTCAGTAGGTCCATACAATATACATACATGTATGCATGTACCCTCATCTACAGTGCAACCGTCGAAGCGTCCTGCGGCTTCAGGACGGCCAAATTGGACGCCTTCTTGTCCACAACGGATCCTATTATACATGATGCGTCTTTGCGTGGTCGACGGTATACGATGCTGCAGTCCGGCTTCCATTCATTCGGTCACCCATCAGTCGCAGGGCTTTTTGCTTCTGCCGAGACCCAGACGAAGGGACATCGTCGCCTTTGAACGATGATGAGTCGAGGACAGAGGCGGAGAGTGGGAGGAGGAGGAGGAGGAGGAGGGTCGGTCAAAAGGGTTTGGGTCGAGGGAGGGGTCTTCAGGGACCTTTTTGCGTCGGCAGAATGTAAAGACCCGGATGATGACGATTGCCGCCTGTCTTCATAGTTCCCTACAGACGGACTCCTCTCGATCGATCGACCATCACGTGTGTATGTATGCATGTATGTATGTTGGCCTATATATGTTTGTATGTATGTATGCATGAATGCATGCTGCTGCCTACATGCTTTCCGACAGACAGACAGATCGAGACATACCCTCGACTGCTGTTTGCATAAGTGCTGCTAAATGCATGCTTGTTGCATGCTTGCTATAGTACTGCCTAAATGTTCCCTTTCCTCCATTCCTTAGCCTCTCCTCTGCATCACCTATATATCCTTCCATCTCCTCATTCGTCCATCTTTTCCTCCTTTTGTTCGTGCGTCCAAGTCTCTTTTCGCTGAACGTCTGGGTCCAATTATCCGTCGAAAATAACTGCAAACAACGATGACGTCGACGAGGGAATAACGAAGAAGGAGAAAAAGGAGCAACGAGTTACTGGAGAGGAGGCGCTGGACAGCGGACAGCGTGTTGTCCGCAGAAGTAATTATAGGAATAGAAGATCGGAAGCGCGTCGTGTGAAAAGCCGCAGCTCACCGACGCCAGCTTTTAATTGGCTTTAGTCTTTTGTTATTCGCCGTTGGGCATCTCTTTCTCTCTCCAGGTTGCCTTTTTCCCGTCTCCTCTCCTCCTCCGACTTCTTCTTCTGACCGGCGGCCAGCGTTGCCACTCCTTGTTTTTTCCCCACAAGATCTTGGGTTTTCGGTCCGAACTTAGGAAATAGTTTTTTGGGGGACGAACTTGGGTTTTTCTTGAGTTTTTCCGGCCAAAAATCTTGGGTTTTTTCGATCCGAACTTGGGAATGGGGTTTTTTCGGGAAGAACTTGGGTTTATTGCAGGAAATTCTGGAAGCTGCGGATATTTCGGAAAGATTTGACCGGATGACTAAACAAAGATCGTCAGAATTTTTCGGACGAAAAATTCTGGAAATTTTGGGACGATTTGGGCAACTTGCGTTTTTCTTGAATTTTTTCGACGCTCCAACTTGTTTTTTATTTTATTTTTGAGAGTGGCTACGCTGCCGGCGGTTACAAAATGTGGGAGACCCGTCGCGTGTAATAAGATCAATCATGTAGCATGGGCTATATCACAGCTAGCTCTAGGGTTCGTGTGTGATTGGGATTGACAAGCAAAGTGCTTGCAGTTTGTATTTCAGTGTTGACCAGAAAATGCTAAGCGTCATTATTGACATGCGTCTTGAAGAAGAGGAGGAGGAAGATTAAGAGGAGGAGGAGAAGAAGGAGGAGGAAGAGGAGGAGGAGGAGGAGGAGGAGGAGGAGGAGGAGGAGGAGGAGGAGGAGGAGGAGGAGGAGGAGGAGGAGGAGTAAGAGCCATTATCCCTGAGGTAGCCATCAGCATCAAGTGCTAGCGACTTCATTTTCTTAGCCTCGGCATAGGCCTATTATACGCATAGGCGTAGGAGACGGGGGTCCAGGGGGGGCAAATGCCCCCCCAAATTTCGGGCAAGTCTGATTTTTCGGGCAAGAAGACCCGGAAAAATAAAAAAGTTTTAACAAAATTTACTTTTTTTTATTTTTTCCGGGTCTTTTTGCCCGAAAAATCAGACTTGCCCGAACAAAAAAGGTCGGTTGACTAAAAAAGGTCGTCAGAATTTTCGGGCAAACGTAACGGGAATTTTTCTCAAGATTTCGGCCGGATCACAAAAAATTTTTCGGGCAAAAGTCTCATTTTTGCCCCCCCCAACGCTCAAATGTCCCCTACGCCTATGATTATACGTCAAAATGCGATTTGATTTGACTGTGAGTAGCTTATTGGTCTGCCAATTATTTCGACCAACCAATCAAATCATTTCCAACTAGCGTAGGCTACGTATACAGTAGGCCTAATAGGCCTACTGTATACGTGCTAGCAACTCGTCCGCTCATCAGTAGGCCTACGCCGATTAGGCCTACATTTAAAATGGAGGTACAGTTAGGCCTATACCAATTCGTGAGATGAATACGCTTAGGCCTATATAGCGTACTTCGGCGTATGATTCTTAAGTATCTCATGATTCTTAAGTATAGACCCGAAAGTCTTACAGTTCGTGATTTCTTTAATGCAGGCGTCCAACCACATTTAGGCTACTAATATAGGTCTATGGCAGGGCCGGCCTTAGCTATAGGCAAAGTAGGCAGTTGCCTAGGGCGCCGCGGTCTTTGGGGGGGCGCCGAGGCACCGGCGAATTTATTTTTTTACACTATATTCTTTTAAACTCAAGACTTTCGCTAATAGAAAGAATTTCAAATAGCCTAGTTATTGGTTTCATTGCACCAATTCAGGCAGGTCTAATTCAATTCCCAAGGACTGCAAAAATTTTGTATCGACAAAAAAATTCGATTTTTAACGGCATTCCGTACACTTTGCATTAGGAGACGGAAGTTAGAATACGGTACGCGACGAGCACTTTCGGTGGTGAAGATGTTTGCAAAAAATGAAATGTATGAAATGGGAGTGGACCTTGCTGAGTATGAGGAAGAGATGACAACATTTCAGTCTGCCCTTTATTCAGATTCAAATAAATAGTCTAGTAGGGACAACGATGAAGAAAGGACAGCAGCTAAGGCAGGGCCGACCTTTGGCATAGGAAAAGCAGGCAGTTGCATGGGCGCCAAGTTCTAGGGGGCGCCATTTCCATCAAAGAGGGCGTCATTTCCACAAGAGTGTATTTTAATTTTTTTATCATTCTCCACAAAATTGAATATTATCCAGCCTTCAGTGTACTAATAAGGAAATTATAATGAATTAGGCTACTCAGTTGAGCTTACAAGGCCGTAGTTAAGGGGATGTTTGGGTGTTTGAACACCCTCGAAATGAAATAATGTAAAAATGAAATAATTATGCATTTTCTAGCACATGACAGTGTGTACTGTGTAATGTAATTTTGAGCAGAAAATAGTCGAAAGGCGCGGAAAATAGTGTGTTTGGACGTCAAAAATACGATGACTAAAAAGTGTCGTCAAAATATTTCGCCCAAAAAAGTCGGCGCAGCGTGTACGCACCTCAAAATTCGCGCTCAAGAAAACACCCCCCGAAATAAAATCCTGGCTACGACCTTGTGGGCGTATACCGGCTCTGGCTAATTCATCTTTAGATTCTGATGTGGGCTGAACAATTGAGTGGGAATATAAGGGCGCCAAATGCAGTTCTATGCCTGGGGCGCCGAATGTATGCCTTGCCTAGGGCGCCATTTGGGCTAAGGCCGGCCCTGGTCTATGGTCAGACATAATTTGCGAAATCTGGGTTATTCTATATGGTCACATAATTTTGTATAACCTAGGCCTACGTAGACCCATGGGCGGAGTTTGATTTCCGTTCTTGGGGGGATAACCACGAGTCTGGACCATATTGGGAGGGCTAACCCCGAAAAGATACCATTTTCATGGTAAAAATGTTGAATCTGGGCCCTTTTGGAGGGGCTTAGCCCCCCAGGCTCCAGCCCCTTATAAACTCCGCCCATGCGTTGACCCATGCATGCCTGTAGCCTATGGGCTTCCAATGCCCATGCGTGTCTAATGCATGCCCGTAGGCTACATAGGCCTACGTAGACTTAATTGCTGTAAGCGCTTGCAGAGAGCAGACCAATTTTTGTTTGAGCACCTCTGGTGTGACTCTCTCGAAGTGGCGCTATATAAATTGTGGCAAATCCATACATCACCAGCAGCATAAACACACAGCGATATGACTTCGGGGCAAGCCGTTGCCAAGCCCATCGTGCTGCTGTCTCATAAGACTCGTAAAACAATCAGAGCGCTTCCGAACACGCTGTTTATCTTTGCGAGGAGTGGCTGCAGAATCATTCTCCGAGTTCTGCATTAGGGTTTCGGCCAGGGCTTTTTTAAACGTGCAGTTGTACACAAAATGTGCAGTTGTAGAAGCACTTCTGTAGACCTATAGGCCTACATTTAAAACTTGCAAAAAATAATTTTTCTCCGATTGGAATTAAGTAATGTACCTTGGATGGTGAGAAAGAAAAGGAGTTGTGCAGTTCTAAAAATTCCTTAAAACAGCCCTGCTTAGGCCTAGCTGCAGGCTTCGTGTTACTGCAAAGAAGTAGACCTATATATATATGTTATATATATATATGTAACTCAGTTTGGTTCGGAATCAAGTATCTTCGAAAGTACTTAACCGAGGGAGGGGGAGAGATGGTTGGACGTTCTTTTCAGCCACAGCAACGCGTGGCGGGTACAGCCTAGGTCTACATGTATAGGTCTAAATATACACACATTATATGTATATATATCCATCATACATAGCCTAAACCATTACACATACACATATATTAGGCTATGTTTGGCCTACGTCACTCTGGCAATTATGATATTTGTTCAATCGTACATTTCGTGTCTAATGTGATTCTACGACGTCGCCCGTGCTGCTCAGCTTATTATATTGACTTCGTTCAATGCAATAAAGTGTCTCGTCAGACGAGAATGACAGCTGCTTTCCCTTCGGGGCACCTCCTGTCAAGATCCGGTGCTCGCTCCCTCAACCCCCATCTCCCCCACCCATGTCCATAAACTGATTACGCAATGGCCGCCATGGTGATTTAGACGCCATCTGTGCATTAAGTCTTAATGTCAGATCAGCCAATCAACGTCGCTCCTCATTCGTTAATGTCTCATATATGTATATTAGGCCTATATATTATATATAGGATGTGTATAAAAACACACACACACACACATATAGGCCTATATATACAGCATATTTGTTTATATATATATATAAGACGCAAAATTTATATTGCATCGCATATTATATATATTGTGTATGTTAGGAGGCTATAATATATAGGCCTAACATAAATAATATACACAGTAAATATAATTATATGCGATGCAATATATTTGCGAATGACAGATATCGTTAAGGATGTAATGGCCTATGCCAACGTCAACGCTGGTTTTAAGTCACTTTTGCTGTCCATAAAATTCAGACACAGAGTAAAGTGAGCAATAACATATACTTAATCAGGGCTTAACGAATGTTTTAACCATATCCAGCAAAACTTGTAAAATTGTCGTAGATTAGCTTAGAATGATCGATGCCGAGCAGTAATATAATTTTAGCAGCAGGTTGCGTCAGTAGCCTATCACATACTGTGGTGTTATGCAAGTTAGTTATTCAGCAGCAGCTGGTCAAGAGTCGTCGTCGTCGGTGCCTTATTCGATACTCCGAACATTGGCGGCATCATGGACAATTCTTCTCCAGAGATCTTTCTGCTGTGCTGCTCATACCACCTGTTCCATCGACAATCCTGTCCATTCCTTCACATCGTCTATCCACATTCTTCTTGGTCATCCTCTTCCCCTTGCTCCCTCAGTTTCACCGGTTATCACATCTTTTTCGAGGCAGTTTGATGTTTTCCTCACTATATGGCCGAAATACTGCAACTTCCTTTTGACAATTGCACTCCAGAGTTGTTCTCCACCCACTTCTCTCAGTACCTCCTCGTTCCTCTTCTTTGCTGTCCATGGTATTCTCAGTATTCTTCTTTATGATGTTGTTTCAAAGGACTTTAATCTTTTCTGTTCGCTCTTTCTATGTGTCCAAGCTTCTGCCCCGTATGTTGCTATTGGCCATACCAGTGTTCTCAACAATCTAAGCTCAAGAGTAGAATAGAGTAGAAGGTCAAGAGTAGAATAGGCAATATGTCAAATGAACTGCACTGCAACCTTACCACTGGATGGACGCTTCACTAAAGGCCTCTTCATAGTTGACAAGAAACGTAAACAGAAATCCATGGTCAGTCCACGATAATGGGAACAGTAGACCTACATGCATTGTGCATAGAGGGATGATACCATTATCATCCAGATGATCCTATGCAGCAGTCCGAGTAGTTCCAGAACAAACTACTCCACAGTCCACAAACTCTACATGCACATTTCAACTTCACAAGCTGAGACTTGGGATATGTAAGATATCTAGAAACTCAACTTTCTTAAATTGTGTATATGCGCTACATTACTTCACTTCACTCAATTCCTATAGGCTAGAGCTATGAAAAGCCATGATCTGTTGGGGATATTGCGTAATTGACAATAGTAACCACTACACAAGCTACGTCTTGAGCACCTTGGTCTCTCTCTTCCTCTGTTTTGTAAACGCCTGAAGACTATACTATTTGACAGCGGGAGCGCTAACTTGGGTCGGGAGCGCTACTGAATCTGCGAGCGGCGCTTTATAAGTGTTCAATTACAATTACAATTACAGCTTTAAAATCGTACTATTTCTTGGGCCACTTCTGGCTTACTACTTGCCTATTCTGAACTTCATTATGCTCCAGTGTATAAATTATTTATTATCCATAGCACGTTCATCAGCATGACAAAACCAACTCCAATCCATCACAGGTTGACCTGGCTGGGGGCATCTCCCCATTGGCAGCCCAACCTTTGACCAGCTCTACCGTAGACCAATACCAGTCTCTTCACAGCCATTAAAACCAGGGAAATGTTTTACATAATTTGCTCCCACCAAGGAAATCAACTGCTGACACCCTTAACCTACAGTATAATGACAGGGTTCAGACTTAGGAGGATGTTTAAAAGGAGAAAGCTGTACGCTTATCTCGATTTGCATTTGTGCACCGAAGTGGGACTCTTCTTTGCAACTGGTTTAGTAAAGAATATACTTACTTTACCGATAATTGTTGAACATAGCAACAAACCAATAGAACTTTTCTCAACTGTGAAAACTCTGTTATTGTGATAACCTGCATAGCATTAAAGAAGACCCCGAAAACTACAACGAATATAATAAGAAATGTCGAATGCATTTTTAATAGACCACACATTGGTGCAGAAGAATCACGTAAAGTTAGATGTCTTGCGTTAGATATGAAACAAATTGACAGCATTTATTTCACTCGCTAAACTCCAAACTTCTAACACGTTTAATGACAGATTTAAGGAATTCAAATATAAGTGGTCCATTAGAAAATGCCTGTAAACAGTACATTTACATGTATTATCATCAGGTCATTGCTTTCTCTGTAGGTTTGATGACTGGAAATTTGGACAGAACACATACATGCTTGTTAACATGTTTAGACCTTGTTGAAAGCTGCAATGTCCATGCTCTGGATCTGAAAATGAAACAGCAAACAACATATTTTATTAACATACCAATAAAATTATAAAATGAGTGTTGATTAATTAATGTGACTTCAGCACAGAATTGATCATTTCGTGCGTTTCAAATGCGTGTTTTGGGCTATCAATAGAATGTGCATTCTACGAATCTCACACATTACAAACAGTGTTTGCAAATTTCACAAGGTACTCTAGCAAGTGCAGGGAGAGGCACAAACTCATTGTAAGCATTGCTATTCATGACGTTTTTGCTATTTGTGCACAATAGCTAAATTAATGCATAGCACCCGTTGAATACTTGTAACACTATTAACACGTATCAAATCACATTCACCTCACTTCTCAACACTGTCGTTATTCTCCTAGTTACTTAGAAGTTCATTTGAAGTTTCCACAAAAGTACTGTCGATGCTAGCTGAAATTGTGCCAAGTCATTACTGGTGTACTCTGAAGCACAAGGATTCCCAAAAGATTTTACAAAATTATTCCTCTATACGTTGACGAATTAATAATACTTAGCTCACACATCATATACCTTTGTTTTTCAAATCCATATTCACTTTACCATCACTACACTAAAATATAAGCATGCTCCTTTTAACGTATATCCATTTAACTCAGAATAACTACAGTTTAGTCACAACTTACGTAATCTTCGAAGGCAGTTATCTTTTCTTCAAGGTCATCAGTGCTAACTTTGTCATCCTCAACAACACACGAGATCTGAAGTTTCTTGATACCATATCCCACAGGAACCAATTTGGCTGCGAAACAAAAACGGCGACGAAAACAAATGAAGAACAAGTGACCGAAAACGTCAAATCGCAAGACAAAAAGCACCAGCAACAACTTTACAGTGACTTACATTTATAAATAACGTAAGAATGCACCAGAAACATTGACAGCAGCACATGACAATTCGTATTACAAATAATCAGATCAGAATTAATTAACATTTATAAAACCACTAGATTTTTAGCCCAGCTTCGCCTATGTATTGAAATGTGCTTCCATGTAGTTCTCTCCAGTAATTGTAGCCGCTTGATTTGCACATTTAGCATATTGATTTGCACACTGGGCAAGTATCAATTTATTTTAATTTTTCATTTAGTTTTTGCATTTGCTATAGTGCCCATTCAATCTCACTACTCAGAGGCACTCCCTACTACAGCGCGGACACTACATCCGAGTTTCACACCGAAGCGCATGAGCAATAGCAAGTGAAGAACTTGCTCAAGGTCCCTGCGCGGCGTCTTGAGGCGGATTCGAACCTGTAACCCTCCGGCTCCAAGGAACCAAGCCCACCACTACACACCAAGTCAGCTGTACCAATTACATCCTAGACATGTAATGAATAGAGGTGAATTCTTACAGGCTCCCCACAGCAGTCCGTCCATTTCAATGCTACGAACGCTCTTCTCCAGTAACGCCATATCCGTCTCGTCGTCCCACGGTTTCACGTCAAGAATGATGTTCGACTTTGCGATGAGAACGGTCTCTAAATAATGAAAGAATAAACAATAGTTTAGGAACATTATTATTACCATCACGTTTCCAGGCTACATAAATATATATATATATTAGACTGGTCCACAATACAATGGCAAAAAATTAAGTTTTTAGAATTCTTTCTCCACAAGGCTTATATTTGTCCACTTGGGTTAGATAGTCTTCCTGTAAAATTTCAGCCTGATTGTGCAACGTTTAGAGGTCAACCCATTCTGAACATTTTACTTGAGTGCTAATAATGTCTTTACGTCATGTTAACCATCAATTGTAGACTAATATGGCTTTGTCTAATCTGAGATCAGACCCAGAGTACTGGCTATTGGGAAAACCAGTCCCTCGGTTATCTACTGTAAGATTACCACAAGCCTGGATGCACAGCAACTGCTTCAGTTTCATCATATCACTAAAGGGAGGCCCCATCCGGAAAGTTGAAAAATGGCCTGTGATGCAGTTGTTTGTATTTGGGTGCTTGCCAGAATACCAACACAGCTGGTTGTCCGGTGTGTCAGGAAACTGTCAAAGCTTTATCAGAACTACCTAACTCTGAAGACTCACAGACCATTATAAAGAGCAAGTGACAAGATAAAGAATACATGTTAAAGAGTGACCTTCAAAAATTGTTTGATATTGCCTCAAAGGATATGATGACAGAAATCCAGCAAGAAGGAGAATTCCTTCGAATGCAAAAAGAAGTATTTTCCAGTAGCATGAGAAGAGTAGACCTAAAGACAGCAGCAAAAGAGAGCAGAAAAAGGCAACGACAAGAGAATGGTGAAAATTGATATGAAGAACGCAAGACAAAAGGCAGTAATGAAGCAGTAGGTGAACTTTCTGCTTTGTCATCTAGTCAAGATTCAGAAGAAGAATAAGCTTAGCCTACTGTTCGATTTAATGCAATGATGAGTATCAGACAACCTAGTCATCGTTCGAGTACATATTGTCTACACTCTACAGTGTATAAGCAGCTGCTACTAAAGTCTGCCTCATTATCAAGAAAGATTCAAGAGCATCTTCTTTAGTTTAGTTGTTGGTGCTTTGTATAGTGTTGGCCTTCCAGACCGTTATGCTGTGTTTGTAGGTGGAGCTGCCAATTAACCTGGCAATTGGTTATGACATTAATTTCAGAAATCACATATTCTAGAAGTTCATAAAAGAAAGACAAGAAGCAGCTGCAATGAAAGAACAAGAGTGCACACTGGAAGACCTGCTATTACCTCTCTGAGAAATCAAAATGTTGCCCATCGACGGATAAAAGGCAAACATGAACCGCATAGCTATTGTTATAGTTCTCACTGGAAATTGCCAGGAAAAACTGTTTGGCAATCCCAAAAATGGTGAGCAACATACAAGGTGACTCTCATGCCAACACCAGTGTTGAAGTAATTGAGAAATGGAATCTCCCCAGACTCAATGTCGCTCAGGTCGTACATTAACCATTGCGGAACAATGTATCTACTTCTGTCCCAATAACATAAAAAGTGTCAAATGGGTTGACCTCTAAATTTCATTTATTTTCATTGAAATTTTTTGTGATTATTATAATCATGATAAGGACAAAAACAAGCCTTGTGGAGAACTGAAATCTGCAAGATTATTTTTTTGGACCACTCTAATATATATATATGACAAATTATACCATGTAAATGAAAATAACAATTTAAACACAAAAGAAACATTGAATAGAAAAAGAAACGTTAAATATCAACTGTTCGTTGTTTTTTAATTTTAAAAATGCATCTTCTAAGTTAAAATGAAAACCAAACAAAAACAATCAAAGAAAAATAAATACATTAACTATACGATGAAGGCCGGAGCCTTCTCAATTTCGCATAACTCTTATGAATGAGAAGCAAGATTAAAGCGTGATTTGTCATTACCAGCTGTAATGTAACGTAACATAGTATACCAGCTGTAATGTAACGTAACATACCAGCTGTAATGCAAGTAACATACCAGCTGTAATGTAACGTAACATAGTATACCAGCTGTTTAAGATTCACAAGCAAAATAAACGCAATTCTAAGATGGCTCACTTTTCGCTTTCTTCGATTCGTACGCTTTCAATCTTTCTTCTTTCACTCGGTCTGCCTCCGCATCCTCTTCCTGATCACAAATGACAATTGTTCATTCAGCATGATGACATCATCTATTCAATCAATCAAAATTTATGTAGCCCCCCATCAAGATTTCTACTCAGAGGCACCCCTGGCCCTGCACGAAAAGCAGACTTCAACAGTTGGTGAAACTGAGAACAATTTGGGAGGCGTCGTATAGTCAAAAGAAGCGTGCTACAGCAGAAGAAAATCTTAAAACTTTAACAACGATAGTGCACTAAAAGCGTCTGGACAGCGCATCGTTAACCCTATATAATATACCGACCAAAGTGAAATAAATTACATCTATATCCTAGAACGGTAAAGGGTTAAAGCAATCGAAACTAAAATGCCAAAAACACTTGCATGTTCTGTTTTCAGAGCGTGCTGTAAAACTGACAAGGATAACAAAACATGCTAGGCTTGTTCACGACCATGGCTGACAATTTCGATTAAACTTCAGCAGAAATGCTCAAATGAACAAATTGAAGACAACAAAGTTGGTTTTTATTTTCCAGTTGCTTTCAATGTTTCTGCAGTTGCTCCCCAGCGTCCGTTTGGACCCCGTCTATTTCTAGACTTAAAATGTTTTACCATGTTAGAGTTGGAGGGGGGGGAGTCAAAATCTAAGAGGCGCCATATAAACCTTTATAATTAATTAACGAATTCAAAATATCGAACGATGATATGAAAATGCCGAATTAACGTAGCATCACACCGACCTCGTCAGACCCGAATAACTCAAAATCTTCTTCATCATCATTATCTTTCTCTGTCGTGTGGTTGGCTGCTGCAACAGGCGCTCCTCCCTGCTGCACAGCGGCAGGTTTCGCTGAGCTACTTGGCGCCGGTGATCCGTGCTCAAGAGCGGCAACTCGACTCGTCAGCGTGTTGACGAGAACTTCAAGATCTTTTACAACTGTAATGTCAGAGAAAATAAATATGAACAACAGCAATAAAGCTCGCACTTCTACCAGACAGCGCCGGGCCTTTTCTACTGTGGGTCCCGCTATCTGGAATGGCCTCACAGTAACCTTGCGACTTATGCCTAGGCTAAATTCACCTGCTTTTTATAAGTCGCTCAAATCCTATTTTTTCGCTGTGGCTGAACTGGGAGCGCCTCTGAGTAGGTTGCATGAAGAGGCACTATATAAATTCTCGAAATGAATGAACGAATAAAGCTATATAACAAAAAACCCTGCTTTGTCTAAAGTAGGTAAGAATATTCAATTAGTACTAGTATAAGTACGAGACAGATCTCTGATGTCAATGACACAGTACAAGTTAACAAAACAACTTACAAACAAAGCAATGCAGAAAATCTGTATCTATCTGTATCAATGCAGAAAACCTATATGTTCCTTTCAAGATGGCCAAAGGCCTAACCATAACTAACACTAACACTATCACCTTACTTCTGTGGGCTATAAGTAATTTACAACATGTATGCAATCTCTGTTAATACAAGGCAAACACTCACAACTTTAAAAAATGCGCTTGTCAAAACGGCACACAGTACACAGATATTATAATTAATTAATGACGACCGCTGCTTGTCAATTCGGCAGTGAAGAGGTTTAAAGGACCATAAATAATTTTTATCACATTTCAATGGTCCATGTAATCATTGTCAATTACTTGTGCTACGTGGTTCTCAAACAAACTTAAGGGTCATTCCGTCTCAAATCAACAAATTTTTTATAAATTTCCCACTCGACCATCTCAGATTTTGATGAAATTTGCACAGAATGTGCATAAATGTATTGGAACATGCTGTGCAAAAGTTGAGAGCAATACTCCCAGTAGTTTTTTTATACGGAATTTTAAAGACACCTGGGGTGACCCCGTTTATCGCGATTTGAAAATTGCGTCTTAATTTACAGCCATATTCAGGAGGCCATAACTCGACTGTCATTGCAGATAAATAGATGAAATTTTCAGGATACATAGTCATAGTGGTGCTAATCAAGGATATTGAAAGAACTTGATATCTGATGGATAGTTTTTTTCTAGCTTCACATTGAAAATCGAGAAAAAAACAACGACCCTTTCTGGCACAAGTACTTTGCTGCTCTACTATGACCAAATGGGCTAATTATCAGAGAAAGTGTGAACTACTTGCCATCATAGGCCACATTGTGTGCACAGAAAAGCAATTAGGTCAGCTTTATCATGTGTACCTATTGCAATACAGCCTTCTGAAAATGAACGAAACCACTTTTTGCCTTATGACGACAATGTTCAAGGCCTGATATGGACAGGAGGGATAGGTGATAGAGCTTTGAAATTGACACCATTGGAAAGAGCAGCTCAAATACTACTAAATACAAGAAGAATTGCTTTTGAGACTTCTGTAGTACAACGATTACAGCTATTTCCATTAGGGTTGTGTTTTAAGCATTCGCGAACTATTATGACGCCGATATAACGAGCTTAGTACTTTACTGCACTACTATGACCAAATGGGTTCATTATCAGAGAAAGTTTGAACCAATTGCCATCACAGTCCACATTGTGTGCACAGAAAAGCAATTAGGTCAGCTTTATCATGTGTACCTGTTGCAATATAGCCTTCTGAAAATGAAAGAAACCACGTTTTTGCCATTTGACGACAATGTTCAAGGCCTGATATGGACAGGAGGGATAGGTGATAGAGCTATGAAATTGACACCATTGGAAAGAGCAGCTCAAATACTACTAAATACAAGAAGAATTGCTTTTGAGACTTCTGTAGTTCAACGATTCCAGCTATTTCCATAATAGTAGTGTTCTAAGCATTCGCGAACTATGCGATGACGATATAACAAGCTTAGTACTTTACTGCTCTACTGTGACCAAATGGGTTCATTATCAAAGAAAGTTTGAACCAATTGCCATCATAGGCCACATTGTGTGCACAGAAAAGCAATTAGATCAGCTTTATCATGTGTACTTGTTGCAATACAGCCTTCTGAAAATGAAATAAACCACTTTTTTGCCTTTTGACGACAATGTTCTAGGCCCGATATGGACATGTGGGATAGGTGATAGAGCTATGAAATTAACACCATTGGAAAGAGCAGCTCAAATACTACTAAATATAAGAAGAATTGCTTTTGAGACTTCTGTAGTTCAGCGATTACAGTTGGCTCTATTATAGCAGTGTTCTAAGCATTCGCGAACTGATACGATGATGCTATAATACAGACATAAGTATCCTTCTGTGACCTATGAATAATCTGAGAAAACAGCAATCACATTTATGACTGTGTTGATATGAAAGACATGTTCTTTAAGATTGTTTTTATGTTTTAAAATAGCTATAGTATGAACAACATTTAAACAAACTGTGGAAGCATGCTGTGCCATCTGCACATGTAGTCTAGCAGTCCAAAAACTTAAATTGTGAACAGTTTTACATCAATCAGGCACAGAAATTACTGAGAACTGTGCTGCACCACTACCTATCAAGATTACCTTGTATACACTGTTTTATTATATTCTTCCTCTTCCTTCATTCAGATTCCAATATAACACAGAGAGAAACTTTATGCAGCCATTAACATCAAACATGTGTCAACATTTGGTAAATAGCAATAAAATTTCAATCAACTCTCTAAACTTGCAACTTTGCAGCACTTAAACAATTAATACAAAGAAACATGGCTACTGGTCTTGGAATGTTTACTGCCTATAGAAAAGACTACATATAAATAAATAAGACATATTTTGTAGCTCATTTTAAAAACAATTTCTTGTCTGTCATATCTAGATGGTTAGCTGAAGACTATATTTATTAACTACTTACTTTGTGTACATACTGGCCAACATTCAAGAGTTCAGTTTTCATATACTGATCATGCATTGCATATATAATAGTGGCCGCATATGTCCACAAAACTAAAAAAATGTAAACTGCTGTATTCATTGAACTACAGAAGTCTCAAAAGCAATTCTTCTTATATTTAGTAGTATTTGAGCTGCTCTTTCCAATGGTGTTAATTTCATAGCTCTATCACCTATCCCACATGTCCATATCGGGCCTAGAACATTGTCGTCAAAAGGCAAAAAAGTGGTTTATTTCATTTTCAGAAGGCTGTATTGCAACAAGTACACATGATAAAGCTGATCTAATTGCTTTTCTGTGCACACAATGTGGACTATGATGGCAATTGGTTCACACTTTCTTTGATAATGAACCCATTTGGTCACAGTAGAGCAGTAAAGTACTAAGCTTGTTATATCGTCATCGTATAGTTCGCGAATGCTTAGAACACTACTATTATGGAAATAGCTGGAATCGTTGAACTACAGAAGTCTCAAAAGCAATTCTTCTTGTATTTAGTAGTATTTGAGCTGCTCTTTCCAATGGTGTCAATTTCATAGCTCTATCACCTATCCCTCCTGTCCATATCAGGCCTTGAACATGTCATCAAATGGCAAAAACGTGGTTTCTTTCATTTTCAGAAGGCTATATTGCAACAGGTACACATGATAAAGCTGACCTAATTGCTTTTCTGTGCACACAATGTGGACTGTGATGGCAATTGGTTCAAACTTTCTCTGATAATGAACCCATTTGGTCATAGTAGTGCAGTAAAGTACTAAGCTCGTTATATCGGCGTCATAATAGTTCGCGAATGCTTAAAACACAACCCTAATGGAAATAGCTGTAATCGTTGTACTACAGAAGTCTCAAAAGCAATTCTTCTTGTATTTAGTAGTATTTGAGCTGCTCTTTCCAATGGTGTCAATTTCAAAGCTCTATCACCTATCCCTCCTGTCCATATCAGGCCTTGAACATTGTCGTCAAAAGGCAAAAAAGTGGTTTCGTTCATTTTCAGAAGGCTGTATTGCAATAGGTACACATGATAAAGCTGACCTAATTGCTTTTCTGTGCACACAATGTGGCCTATGATGGCAAGTAGTTCACACTTTCTCTGATAATTAGCCCATTTGGTCATAGTAGAGCAGCAAAGTACTTGCGCCAGAAAGGGTCGTTGTTTTTTTCTCGATTTTCAATGTGAAGCTAGAAAAAAAACTATCCATCAGATATCAAGTTCTTTCAATATCCTTGATTAGCACCACTATGACTATGTATCCTGAAAATTTCATCTATTTATCTGCAATGATAGTCGAGTTATGGCCTCCTGAATATGGCTGTAAATTAAGACGCAATTTTCAAATCGCGATAAACGGGGTCACCCCAGGTGTCTTTAAAATTCCGTATAAAAAAAACTACTGGGAGTATTGCTCTCAACTTTTGCACAGCATGTTCCAATACATTTATGCACATTCTGTGCAAATTTCATCAAAATCTGAGATGGTCGAGTGGGAAGCATTTGTTGAACTGAGGCGGAATGACCCTTAAGCAGATTCACTTAACAGTAACAGATCAGCAGCTCTAGTTATATCATTTATATATAATTTATATATAATTTATATATTATTTATATGTTATTCATATATTATTAAACTCCGTTCATCTGTTGTCATATATCTGATGAATATCGTAATCACAGGAACACACAAGAGAATTCAAATATAAGAGAATTGACACAATGGCCTTGACATATAAGAGAATTGGCATTTAGATGTACGCAAGAGAATTAATTGCCATATATGGCATGCTAAATCAGGTGTGAATGCTTACTCTTTTTCAGCTCTTTATTCTCATTCTCGAGTGAACCAACGCGCTTCACGAAGCATTCACTTGGAATGGCGCCAGCCTAAATCAACAGAACACACACAACATGATAGACTTTACACAATCCAGGCAACTCTAGACTTACATCAAGTAACCAGCTTCAACAGTGAGCAATCATTGAGCATGCGCTGAAGTGAATGGGAAACAAAAGCAGCTAAAGTCACAATCATGAATACAGCCATATCGTGTTGGAAGTTTTCCCGTATTAAGAGAAGATTAAAGAAATATTTTCAATGCATATTTTCGTAGCACTTCTAACGAACCCCTCAGGATAGAGTGCTACACATAGCTAGTGAAGAGATGATCAGCAAGAACTTGAGAGATATGTCAAAGCAGAAAAACTTTACTGTACGTGAAAACAAATGCATCTAAACACAGCGCAAAAATTATAGGTAACATTAAAACAATAAGAAAATTTTAACAAAGAAAAACACATACAAGAGAATCTTGAATGATCACAAGTGAAACACTTAGATAATAAACCGTAAACACAAGGCTGTAAATATATGCATATCTTGACTTGCAATATCATAAATTGTCACAAATATGTACAAGTAGCTGGAAAGTGTTGTAAAAGCTCAGAGCACAAAAATGCATGTTGCACTCTACTGTGTTGTGAAATACAGGCACTATACAACACAAATCTAGTGCTGCACTGTACTAAAAACACCTTTGTAGAGCCTTACTTTCTCTTTTCTTATCTGCAGTGTACAAAATCTAGACATCACAGTTATGTCGCACATAGCAATAACAGCCTAAACTTTACTGACTTATACAATATACATCCATCATTCAGATTCATAGCAGTAATGTACTCCTTGATGCATATGCTAATTTCATTAAATTAACTATGTCAACATTATAAGCCAATTCAAACTTACTGCAATTACAGCACATTACCTTTCACAGTAAATATAAACACCTTGTATCCTACTTACAAACAAATTTACAGAACTTCTAATCACACAAAGTGGCATGAAATAACAACATTCGACAGCCATTGTTGAGAAAAAACTGCTATATAGTTAAACCAACTAAACCAAACAAAAGTGTAAAGAAATTTTAACAAAATCAAGGAAAAAATCCTAAGCTGTGATAGTCAGAAATGTAATAAACAACAAAAACCATACAACAGCCCAAAGGAGTGCTGAAAATCACCATCTATATGTTCTTGATAGACGAACTAATGCGAAGTACGAGAATACTGTTGGCTCATCTTCATGCAAACATTCATGCAGAGGTTACGGAGTACAGTTTGCCAAAGACAAACTTGACTAGAGGTTAGACGAACTTTCAATCAATAGCAAAACTATTGATCAATAGATTCTGTACTTAGCATCTTGCATCCACGTATACATGACAAGATGTCACTGCTAAAAAGCATGAAGGGCAGAAAACATGAAGGTACCTCTGCATCAATGAAACAATGGTCCCTCAGCAGTCAATAGGTTACAATTAAAGCGCTTGAAACGAAGTTCAGTAGAAAGCAACACGTTCAAAGAAGATGTAAGCAGATAGAAGCATCATCATTAATTAGAATTATGCAGCAGAACAAAGAATTTTATAAGCCACCTAGGTCCAGCAGTTCCAGCACAGCACATAACAAATGTCCTCTTTCTTTGAGCTTAGTCCAAAAACATTTTCAAGGAGTAATACCAATATGCGAAAAAAATCATTGATAATTAATTAGTAGCATATTACTTAAGTAGCAATAATCAGTTAAATTAGGACAGAAAATCTCCAGTTGCTTAGATTCTAAATGGTGGATGGAAATATGCTCTGCGACTCAAAAATTACTCTGAAAAACTGAACAGAAAGAACACCTCAAAATCTTACAAACAGAACAAATTAACAAATATGCTTCATACAACTACAAATGGAAAAATTTTTCATTTGTAATCTTATCTATTGCTTAAAAAATCTACATAATTTACGACAACATAAATGATTCTAATATAAATTTATCAATTGCAAAATTGGCTTGAAGGCAGTAAGGCAATGCAAAATCACTATGCATGGGAAAATCTGTCACAATTTTCCCTTAACTATAAAGTGAGACAGACCCATTTCTAACACTGAACCAGAAACACAAACCGAACTCTGGTTTAAACATAAACAAGATGGCAGGAATAAAACTACTGGAAAAAATAAGTAGATAAACAAGTAAACATTTTCCAATCTACAAATGCATGTTAGCAGCTACAAACATTCACAGGGTTCACATTTCATCAATTTATTTAGGAACAACTAGAACTCTGCTGGTGTAATTTGCATTTTTAAGTGAGACAGACTTCTCATAAGATACTGCATCATTAGAAAAGTTCTTAGCATTATTTGAAATTCACAATAAATATATGCTACTATGCTAGGACTAGATGCACCAAACAAGAGTATTCCCATGTATTCACCCAGAGCTACAATTAAAGTGGTTCTCATAAACTGTTACAATTAAATGGCTGTCCAAATGAATTTTTTTAAAACTGTAAAGTACGTACAAAACAAAAGTAAACTTATAAACAAAAATAAAACAACATAAAGAAAATAAGAGCAGAAAGAGAAACAATGTATTTATATATCATTCAAAGTTAACCTTCAAACACATCTTAGCAACATTTTGTGACTTCGACAGTACAGCCAAAAGAAAATAAATCAGAACGTAAAGGTCTGATAGGTCTTTCGAACAAAAATTAAACACGAAAGAACAATAACTGGACAGAACAAATGGTGTTAGAAGCAGGCTTGTCCACTAAGCAGCCACCAGCTAATAAATAATTGCAAGCACATCTGACTCTAACTGACGTGATAATAGGCAAACGAGATGTGCGCGTGCAATTCTGAAGCATCTGCACTGCGGGAGGCCAGGTTACTCGGCAAAATGCAAGCCACGGAAGTTAGAAACTACTCACGCTGCTGTTGAGGGACTTTTGAATGTGTTCTCTGGCCTTGGCAATCTCGCTTGCCAAGGACGACCGAATCGGCTGAAGGAGAGAAAACGAGTGTCTCGTTTAACGGACATTAATTAGCATTTGGGCCACACAACAGATTCAGTTAAACGGCGGACAAAAATTTTGTGCTACCAACTGATTGAAAGTTGCAACAAAAGTGAAGCTTGCTACAGAAATGCGGATTAATGTGTATACAGCTCAATGTACCTACACAAAACTAAGCAAGCTGCAGTACAAGGGAATACAATTTATGGCTTTGTTAAAGAAATCAGCACATCATTTTCAGATTCAAAGTAATTGGAAACTGTGTTTGGCACCGCAAACAGAACAAGAAAATCAGATCTAATTTACGGCTAGCACGAATTTCTATGCAGCATGAGTGTTCACACTAGTTAAAACAAGCTCATGGATTAGTTTCAAAATGGAATAAGTGAATGTTAAGAAGCATGGAAATTCAATGGCTTAAGCAAAACACAAGCCCTTTCTCAGACAAGAAGCCCTAATATGAACATAAGTCACACCCAAACATGCTCAGCCAAATGACTAAATATTAAACAAATTCTTGCTTTTGCTCCAGTGATAAAACAGATAATGGCCCAAACACTCATTCTTGCTTAAATTATGAAACAATGATCAACTTAATTCCTAACACAGATCTTTATATTCATTGCAACAGTAATTCAAAAGCCCACAAGAAACCATATCTCAGCACATCTTGTAATAATTCTATCATTTCTCGAAGCCACTGCGCATACCATCATCAACATCAATTTACCGAAACAACATCACAATTTGGTCATTATCCAGTATATTTTTTGATAGCAGATAGTTTGTTAGCGCAAACTATTATATTTTGCATATCTTGAACCACACCACACACACAAAACTATTCTCCATGCTCAAGATTTTTTAAATACTACAGTGCAGAACAGTCTGCTTATTTCAAGGATCAGGACACAAAATTTATGCACTTGATAGCAGGATTCCGAGAACAAGAACTTGCTTGAAAGACAAAGCTGTCCAATATTCAAAAAATATTTCAAATATGAAGCAACTCTACTAGCTGGAATAAATAATGAGATCTTTAACTAATGTCAGATAAAACTGAGAATAAATGCAGTAAAATGTAAAAATTCCAAAATGCAAAAGAAATGAGTACAAACCGAAGATGCAGGGCAAGCTTTTGCCTTTTCACCCTGTCCCCCAGATTTCAGGTAAGCAAGATGTTCCTGGTAGGAGACCTCGGCTTCCTCAAAGCGCCACTTGTCAAACCAGATGTTATCCTCCGCAAGGCCTTGAGCTGAAGACATTTCTGGAATCTACAGACAATTCATTTGACGTTTAATAATATAATCAATACTGAAAGTCAATTGATGCTCATGACGATACACGGCTTTGAATATAATAAATGCGTCGCATTAAAGTGGAAGCATAGAAAAGTCAAGAATTATATATAAATATTTAGGCTGCATTATTTATTCCTCTCCCTTCCATTCCCACCTAGGTGAGACTTAGTGAAGCACAAAGAGCAGACAGCTTCATTCCGCACAGTGCACACGTGAAGTACAAGGGTGTGGCCCGAATCCCCAAAGCGAATTTTGTCTGGATCCCTGGAATCGATTACTCTAATCCCCGAAAATGCTGAAAATACAAAAAAGCCCCATTTCCCGAAAACAGTTCTATAATAAAAAGCGGCCGAACTCGCGAAACTATCACCAGCAAGATGAAGAGACAACAGCCAGTTAGTCCTAGTCAAAGCTGACATAAGTTGTACAATTTTTGACGACGTCGCAATCTGTAACGCATGATGCGGCGCCTGATTTTTGTACCGCCTTTTCCGCGTGCTCCAAGCGAACGACAACCAGCGTCATAAAATTACGAAGATCTGTAGACACTCCACTGTTAAACTGCAAAAAGCTACTAGCGGACAAATCTGTTTTCATTAAAGCATCACGTAGGCAACATCCTCTATCAAATATGGGTTTTAAACGAAAAATATGAGGTAACAAGCATATAACTAACACACACCATGCACAGAGAACAACCGGAAAGAGAGGGCCGAGCCACGGCATTCGTAATCATGATTTTAAACATAGTGATATCTGTCTTCATCTTGTAGCGCAATTATATTGCAGCTTTCACACGTTTATTATCATTTATCAATCAGTCAATCAATCAATTATTAAGACTCTAATAGGTTGATAACGAATCATCGCGATCATACGATCCAACGATTTCAAATTAGACTGATCGATTAGTTAGAGAACTCTACCTGTACCGCAGAAAACGGGTTCGAGTCTCGCCGTCAACTAGGCTACTGTGTAGGGCATTTTAACAAGTCTCTCACGTCATGTAGTGGAGGTCACTACTGAACGATGGAAGGCACGGTGGTATTGCATTTAAAAAACGTCATTCATGTAACCTCGCTGTGTAAAATTTAAAAGATGGTTGGTTTCCACATAGGTAGAAATCATGGTAGGCCTCATTGCAATCTGGCTAAGGTCACTATGCAAAACCACAGTATAAATAATTAACAGTACGTCGATTTCGGATCTCGCAGTCGTCAGAATAAGTGACGAGATTTAAAGCCCCACCCACTGTCATCCGCCATTTTCGAAGCAATAAACTCCATAAGCAAATTACAGTTACTTTCAAGTCTATGGTACAAACTACAAATTTCGGTTTCCGGCAGCCGCCATATTAGTCGGGATTCATTAAAAGAACTGCAATGTACTGCCCGGAAAAAATTTGCTACAAGCTGGAAATAACAAATAATGAAAGATAAGAAAATAATATATCCAAAAAGTGAGCCCGAGCCTCTGAGATCTCCTGCTAACTCATTTTATTAGAGAAATTTGAGGGCATTAAATCAATGGCATTTTTACTATACGGCTTAATCTCGAACCCGGGTTGCATTAAAAGAACTGCAATGTACTACGCGGAAAAAGTCGCAACAGGCTGGAAATAACAAATAATTAAAGTTATAATAATAATAAATTTTAAAAAATGGTCCCCAGCAACTCAACTCTCACTCTGGGTTATTTTATAAAGAGAATTGTTATGGTGTACTATTAATAGCAATATACGATGCAAATGCTGGTCTATTGCTACCAAGATGGAGGCTGACCACGTCACCAAAAAAAGTTGGCAACAGGCAGCCATCCGGGTAGACCTACTGGTAATTATTTATACTGTGGCAAAACTCTATTACCGGTACATCGTGACTGTGTGAAGGTATGGTTTATGGTTGCAGCAGTAACTTGAATAAGTTGGCGTCTTACGCTTGTTTTTCGAGTGGCGCTTTAGATGCTTAGAGATCACGGTAAAGAAACAGATAGCCTATAGCACGACTAAGCGCCTGTGAATAAGCTGGTTCTCGCAACTTCGCTTTTGTGGGCACTGTAGAGACCTCGAGATTAGGCCTACCACAATATATTATTGTTGTTGTTATTTATACTGTGAGATCACCATAGTATAGCTTTTTAATTGTTAGGCCTATTGCATGACACTGCTTTTAAGTTGGCCCTCCACTCCATTGTATGAAGCCCAATGTATTTATAAACATGACCAGTAACCTTTGGATACTTACGGTCTTCGAAAAATAGTTTATAGGATTAAAACGTGACGAAATTTTTCTGCATGGTAAAAATCATTGAATTCGGCATTATTCATGAGTAAAATGTAAACATTATGACGAATTACGTGCGAAGTCAATTTTATGTTTAAAATACAAGTTTTCTATAAAATGTATCTTTCAATTTCTTGGAGTACTTATCTGGGATTCTATATTATCGCTCAACGGCACATGGACCCATTTATGTAAACATGCAAAACGAAAAATATGTATTGAACTTATTGTTTTTTTAAGAAGTGTAAGTGATTGATAATAAATCGTTTTAGGGTCCCGATTATTCGCCAATTATAGCATATGATTCCCTGTTATCGCTCGACCTGCAGTGTGGGGCATTTCCAGTGGTCCATGTAAACTGAGTCAACCCGATCCCCAAGACGCAGAAAATATGCAAAACCCGGAAAGAGGTTGGTAAAACAAGATCATTTTCACACCGCTATTTTGTTTAGTGCAATTTTTGCATTTTGGACTGATTTAATTCACTCGGAAATAAGAGGAAAAAACTCAATTTCGGAAGATCTCAATAATAAAGTTGTGAGCAACTGTATTTAGAAAAATGTCCGCATTTGTTATTTGACAGATTTTGAAGCCTTAAATATGGGAAAACTTAGCCTTCATCACGTGCCACTTTTTGGTTATCAACCAGCCACTGTTGGCTGTTTGGCAGTGGAAGAAACATTACAGAAGCTTGCAGTTGCCAGGTAAGGATTTTTTAAATTTAGCCATATGATATTAAATATACTTTTAGAAAGAGCAGAACTAATATTTCATAATGTAGTCACTATATGATCCCATATATACTTTGTTTATTTGTCATGCTTTTCTCCACAGGACTACTGAACACGGATGTTTAATTGAAATCTGGAAAATGGACCACTGGTTCCATGAACAGGTTTGAAAGTTTACTTCTCCAGAATACATAATTACATATGGATATCAACTAACTGAGCTGTAGCAAATTAGTAAATAAAAATTAACTTCTCATGATTAAAGAATACACCTGTCATATGTAGCGTAGTAAATATAATGCATTTTATAAGTCCAGGTAGGAAGGTAGAAGGGTTGGGAAAAGCAGGACTGGGTTCTTAACTGAATATGAACATTGCTGTACTTTGCAGCACACTTAAATAAAAAGGTGTGGAAAATTAATATAATAATCAATAGGAATTCATAGTACAACATTTTACACACCAGGGCCCGTAGTAATGGGCTTTTTTATACGGAGCGTACATGACGTTTTCGGCGTAAATCTATCCTGCCCTCGAATAACGATATAAAATGGTAGTCATGGAGCAGGCGCAGACCTGTACTCTCTGAATAGCGGTACTCCCATTCTCGACCAGCAATAAATCTCTACTCTCTAAGATGGCGTCTGTTTATGACTCGAAACTCGCTGCATTCGACGACACCTTACACGTCAAAACGTGTTTTAAACATCTGCAATGAACTCGTACCCTTCGTCGACGGCGAACATTATATTGGCTTTTATTTTGGCCGTCACAAAATATTAAAATTTGGCTAAATACACTAGGAAATTCCATTCGAAGCGCCGCTGTGTGGTATGAATACCAATTTGTGGGTCGCTTGCCTAGCGTGTCTAACGTGGCGGCCGTTCTATCTGTTGTAATTAGTTTGTTCTAGCGGCGACAGCTTGCATATTAAACTCCACAATAAATCAAACGCATGCCATGTGAAACTGGACAGTTCGAGAAACTAACAAGAAATAGCTCCTTTAAGAATTTTAATTCGGCAACCACTAGCTGAAACCGGTTACGGTTTCATCATATTCTATCCACACATCACCGTTCTATTCAAAATCTTTTTCACTTTCTCGCTATGTAATTTTATTCCTATACATTTGCAACTAACTTTCTTTCACATAATTATTTTTTTCTCTTGTCAAATCTCATACTTTTGTATTTAGGCTATATTAAATATGAATGGTTTTTGCTTTGCGGCCGTCTATCTACTTCCTTACTTATCGTCGAAGACGACGCATATAAATATATTAGGCTATGCGCATGCGCTATAACCTATAAAGCTATAACCACGGCTTAAGTGAGATGATTTGATAATCCAAGGTCTGCGCCTGCTATATGACTTCCATACAAGAGTAAAACCCGTTAAGAGAATAACAAAGCCCGTGAACAGCCTTTTCGCCCAGCGCACGCTATTCTATCTCATAACTACGGGCCCAGGTACAGTATAACATGGCTAAGATATTCCAGCAGTTTGTTTAGTCATTGCTGTAATGGGACCATTATTATTATTTTTTTATAAGTGCTGTGATTAGAGTGTTCTACTTTAAGTGGATACTGCATTATTTGTTAGACGCTGCTTCCGGTGAAATCCGTGGAGGCCATGGTTTGGTACGATGGCCGCTTGTTTTCCGGTGGACTGCACAGCGATATTGTCGAGCATGACCTGCACTCAGGAGGAATCAAGGTTAGTGTAGCAAAATGCATCAAGGTTAGTGTAATGAAATGCATCAAGGTTAGTGTTACCAAATGCATCAAGGTTAGTGTTACCAAACGCATCAAGGTTAGTGTAACGAAATGCATCAAGGTTAGTGTAACGAAATGCATCAAGGTTAGTGTTACCAAATGCATCAAGGTTAGTGTAACGAAATGCATCAAGGTTAGTGTAACGAAATGCATCAAGGTTAGTGCAACGAAATGCATCAAGGTTAGTGTTACCAAAATGCATCAAGGTTAGTGTTACCAAATGCGTCAAGGTTAGTGTAACGAAATGCATCAAGGTTAGTGTAACGAAATGCATCAAGGTTAGTGTAACGAAATGCATCAAGGTTAGTGTAACGAAATGCATCAAGGTTAGTGTTACCAAATGCATCAAGGTTAGTGTTACCAAATGCATCAAGGTTAGTGTTACCAAATGCATCAAGGTTAGTGTTACCAAATGCATCAAGGTTAGTGTTACCAAATGCATCAAGGTTAGTGTTACCAAATGCATCAAGGTTAGTGTAACGAAATGCACTTATCTTGTGACTAGCTATCTTTTACTTTTTAAAGCATTTCAAGTTTATTGACCATTGTTTTATTGAACGTAACAAATTTGTCTCTTTAACATTAGAAAATCTAAACTTTTTACATGGTTTTGACGTCTGCTGAATGTTTCTGAATGAGTTGTAAATGTGATGTCATTGTAAACTTGGGAATAAATGACCAGTTTCGCAATGTCCAAAATGTGCGGATTCATCCTTTGAGACTGCATTGGATGATGTTTCCATTCCTCCTTTATGGTTAACCTTTGTGCTGATTGAAGACCCACAGGGCAAGAAATGAACCCCCTCTCCCGTGTTCCACTGGGAAAGGCATGCTTTACTTCAAATGACTAAGACTTCTATCAGGTATATCGCTTATGCGTAATTTAATTTAATTTTGCTGTCCGATTGTGCATTTGTGAATTGGGTTACAATAAAGACAACCACTTAAACTTACTGGTACTTCATTTTATGTCTGGCAAGGTTTGTTTGCATAGGTCAATGTCCATAGATTTTGCTAGACTTCGGCATAAAATAATTCTGTGACCTATGTTTCAAAGTCAGGATATAAAATTGATTAAATTAAGAGCTGCTTCTGAGCTGTGGATATCTGCTTTTTATGCTTTTTTGTCTGTTGCATTTAATTCCATAGTAGCGTTACAGTTTGCTCGTTTCTGTTGTTTAGAGTTCTGACTCCGCGATGAGCGGTGGTGCCATTTGGTGTCTGGCACTCAACAAAGCGCAGATGAAGATTGCGGTTAGTTTCAACTTTCGTCATTTTTGCAAGCTGAAAAAATGAGAATATCTGCGAAATTTGTAAAATAAACGAACTGCTATCCTGGTAGACGAGGCATGTTAGTGAGTTGTTCATATTACATAATTTCGTGATTCTTTCAACAATGCTTGGTGGCTAGAATAAACTTTAGGTATTTCTGGTGAGGTGCAAGTTTAATTAACTTGACAACAGTAGCAACTGGACAACATTTCATTTTGGATTGCAAGACTTGACAGCGAAATCATACTGAAAAGGCAGACAGCTAGCTGAAAAAGCAGATGCTGTACAGAGATGAAAATTAGATACAGAGTAAATTGCGTAGATCTATGGTCGCTGTTCAATTTAGCACATTTGGAGAAATTTGGCGTACCAAGCTGAAACCATTTCAGGAATAATGTGAAAAAGAAAGATGTATCATAGAGCTAGCATTTAAAACAATTGATGAATTCCTACCTCACATGCTTAATTGCTTATCCCTTGTATGGACCAGGAGCTAGATTATTTGTTTTTTAAGTGGCAAGTAGAACTATGAACTTCATGATATTATAAGCTGGTCTATGCTGTGATCTTACAGGCTGGTACGGAAGCAGGTTCTGTTATGCTGTTCGACATTACTGAAGGCGTGCGTTTCAACAAGTCATTTGTGAAGCTTGAAGGTTGGTGAATTTTTGGGACTTTTTGCAATATCCTTTTGGAAAATGTATTCAGTTTATTAGACTTAAGTTCTTGACTTGTGAAATTATTCAAGATAAGAAAAAATAATGCAGTGGCTTTCTGCTGAAGTCAGAATAAAATTAAATTGACGTGTTTGACCTACAAAGCCCTCAAGAAGCCTTTGCTATCTACCAACTCTGTACCACTTCTAATTGCCTGCAGGCATCAAGTACAGGTCTAGCTGAGCCATGATGCAGAGTGGTCATGGTCCTGCATGCATGTATTCCATGCCTTTGCCTCCAAGGAGTGGAATTGACTGCCATTTTATCTTTGTAGCTCAAATTTACCAATTAAAAAACGGCTTAAAACTTACTATATTGATACTTAGGTTTCAGGCACTTGGATATCTAGCTGCATCTTCTTCTTGTGGATGACTATCCACACCTCAGATTCATTTTTGGTGTGACAATGGCATGTAATAAATTCGATTAATTAATTATTATAATGAAGACTACATTAATTAAATAAATAATCAGGCGTAAAAAAAAAATTGTTGTGTTTCCGGTAACGCGACCGACCCATTTTTACGGCCGCGACCCAAATATTTTTGTAAAAAAATTTTATAAAAAAAAATTATTTTTATAAAAAAAAATAATTTTTTTCAAAAAAAAAAATTTTTTCAAAAAAAAGGTAATTTTTTTTCAAAAAATATTTTTTTAACATTTGTATTGACATAACATAAAGAGACGTAAACAAAATGAAATTAATAGGACTGTTTCTAAAGCAGTTTTAGGTGCAGACAGTCGGGGAAATAGGCAGTTTATACTTGCTTAGAACGCGTACTTTGTTTCAGCGTGCAAAAAAGACTAGTGGGGTATACTTTTTCGGATAGTCACTGCATAAAAATATTTTACAAAATAAAAATATTTTCCGACCTACCTACCCAATTTTTTTTAGCTCTGTTACGGGAAACACAACAATTTTTTTTTAGGCCTCAGTCTATGAAAATTATGAACTGCTCTCGATGTGATTCATATTTTGTGACTGTTTCATTCGCGTGTTACATATTTAACAATTATAATAGTTATAATGACATCAATAAATCAATCTACAGGGTGGGCCAAAAGTATTTGTTCAACTTTGAAGGCCTATAACTTAGGCAGTTTAGCAAGTAAGTGTATGCTTAATGCATCAAATTGAAGGTCGTTATATCAGCTATAAGTCTGACAAATTTCATTATGGTAGCTTGCACTTACGCGGCATATAATTATTGTGTACCGCACCTAACTTGTTTTCGGACGTAAACAATAATTTCATCATTGCGCCGTTAACAGAAGATGACAGCTTTGAAAGCCTATAACTTAGGCAGTTTAGCAAGTAAGTGTATGCTTAATGCATCAAATTAAAGATCGTTATATCAGCTACAACTGGTCAAAATTTTACATTTTTAGCTTTAATAATAATTGCGTAAAACTACTGTACTGAATATGTATCAGTTTACAATGATTTTAAATCGTCTATCTTGCAAAACACAAAACTTGGAAAATTAGTCTTTGCAAGTTTGCATTATTGATAGCCATTAAGAAATTCAAAAATTATTTAGTCAAATAAGTATTCAATGTGTCTTCCACAAGCTCGAATGACTGCATGATCGCGACGTGCCCATTGATCTATGGCTCCATTGACGAGTTCCTGACTGATCTCAGTCCAACAACGAGTGATGACGTGCTTCAGATGCTCGACGTTTACTATCCGTTCACAATAAACCCGTTGCTGCAAAGTACCCCAGATTGAGTAATCAACGGGGTTTAAGTCATGGCTATCAGGCGGCCAGTTATGTGGTTCGATGAACTCAGGAACGTTGGCTACTGATCAATTCAGCTACACGAGCGATGTTGTCAGCGGTACGTGCCGAACGAGGACGGCCAGTAGCCTGACAGGTTTACGTTTAGAACTTGCACACTCGCGTCAATTTGTCTAATTAATCGGCTGAGATTGTTTTACTACAGTTTCTAGCAGGAAATTCATTCATCGTTTGATATACATTTAAATGTTTTTCAATTCTTAAAATTCGAATCAAAGTCCTGTCATGTTCTGTTAACGGCGCCATGATGAAATTATTGTTTACGTCAGAAAACAAGGTAGGTGCGGTGCACAATAATTATATGGCGCGTAGTGCAAGCTACCATAATGAAATTTGTCGGACTTATAGCTGATATAACGACCTTTAATTTGATGCATTAAGCATACACTTACTTGCTAAACTGCCTAAGTTATAGGTCTTCAAAGTTGAACAAATACTTTTGGCCCACCCTGTAGATAAAAAATGATGAACTGATAGCGATGTGACTGTTTAAGTACGGATTTCTTTCTGCGTTGAAAGGACGCATCACGTCTATCGCTTGGTACGATCCGCTGAACGTCATCGTCACCGGCGGCTTAGACAACATTCGAGTGTGGAGCGTCAATTCTGGAAATCCACTTCAGAGAATCATGATCCCAAGACAACAGCGAAACAAAGAGACAATTGTTTGGGCTATCGACGTCTTCGGGTAAAACCAGTCGCTATTGTATTTAAATATTTCTTAAGCGCCGGTCGCTGTTTGGTCCAATCAGAGGCACTAAGATGTATAAAATGTTTTTAAAGATTGCCACTTTGATTGTTTTTGATTGTTGGTGACACTTACTAAATTTATGCATAATAGTAACAGAAATAGTGATAATTGGAGTGTGTATTTTTTAAAGATCTGGCGATGAAATAACTATCGTGAGCGGCGATTCTACAGGCAAGACGAATTTCTGGATTGGTCCTCCAGAGCAGTATACCCGATGCATGGTTCGTATTTCTGGGGGATTCATTATTATTGTTATTATTATTAAATAAATTTGTAACGTGCGTAAGTTCACACCGAAATGTTAATCTAAATTCATCTTTTGTTAGGACTGGTGAGTGGTGATGGATCAGTAATGCACATGTAGTAATTGTAGTATGGTACTTTTGGTTTCTGACTGAGAATTTCTATTGCTGACATGTTATAACACTGACAGTTATTATAAGATGATAGTAAACTCAATGCATTTGGTCACATGCATAGATCTGTAGACAATTCTGAAACTGAAGGATCTTTTAAATGAATGGCAAACTTATTTCCAGTAACAGGACGCTTTTTAAAATGCTCAATATAGATAGATGGATGGATGGATGGTCAGAGGTGGACAGACAGACATTCAGATCGAATGCTCGTTTATTGGAAAAGAGATGCACGCAATATTTGACAAAGCTGCTGAAATATATTAATAATATTTCTGCTTGATCCGGACAGCTTTACTACACAGTGTTATTGTACGATGATCTGTTTTATCGAATCGATTTTCGTTTTAGTGTTTGCCAAGTCACCAGTCGGATGTTCGTGCGATCTGCGCCAGTCCAGATGGAAAATCGGTTTATTCGAGCGGCGTTGATCCGGTGCTTGTTCGTTTTGAATTGTCTTCCGTTGGTTCAGACGTCAGTGAGAAGCACTGGGTCATTACGAGCAAAAGAGAGCAGCACATAAACGATGTGAATACGCTCGCTTGCATAAACGACAGCGTCATATCGGCAGGTCTGGTGTTTCGTTTATTTAGCCACTATGCATTGGAGCGCCTCTGAGGAGTTCTCTTGAAGTGGTGCTATATAAATGTTCGATTGCAATTACAATTACAATTATGCAAAGCATTCATTTATTTGATTTATTTTATTTTTCGCATTGCTATAGCGCCCCTTCAAGCTCTCTACTCCGAGGCGCTCCTGACTACAGCGTGGACACTGCATCAGAGTGTCACGCCGATGCGCGCGAGCAATTGCGAATGAAGGACTTGCTCAAAGTTCCTATGTGGCAAAACAGCTTTCATGTATGAAAGTTTTTTAAAATTTTATTTGCAACACCTGGCTTTACTACTATAATTGCTGGTGCTATTATTAATTGGATGTGCATGTGATTCTTATTTATGAATAAATTCACCCTTAAAGTGCTATTGATTTAAAAAGTCATTAGTCATTTGCGAAATGAAATAGAAGAAGAGAAAGATCCCTTAATGCTTTTGCGACAAGATTGTACTAAAAGCAACTGGGAAACAAATGCGGCTGGTTTTTAAAGTGTTAAAGCTCATTGTAACAAGAATGATGTAAATACTATCATAATGGACGTAAACCTCATTTTTGAAATTCCATCATTTTGTAAAACTGCCTCACATTTGATTCAATGATGGATAGAATATCTTAGTAGAAGTAATTGTAGCTTTTATATTTAAAAAGCTACACAAAATTTACAAAAAATAATGCTCTTGATCTGCAGATGAAATGTTTTTGTGATCTACTTTGCTTATGGTTTGTCTAAACTGTGATTTGTTGTGGGATAAGTGGAAGGAGCATTATATGTCAAAACTGATGAAAGATGTTGATCAGTTTAATGTTTCATCAACTTTAGGTCTTGACTGTAAGATAATGATCAACGACTTTTCCCAGCGAAAGACAACAGCCGTGTCTGTCATACCACAGGTTGGACTTTTCCGGCAACTAACCAAAAACTATTTTTTAAATTACTTAGTCAATGCCTTTTGGAAATTTACACAGACTACTGGAGCAAGCTTTGTTGTTGTGTCATATTTACATCTCAACAACTAGTGATGCTGGTAAACAATGGGCTCCATCAACAATGAAGGTCTCGCCTTTGTGTCCGAGATCGGATGCCGGCTGTTGAAGATCTCTGGTGATTCACGTGAAGCAGGCTTTCTATTCCAGAGCATATCAGTCACTATCCAGCGCTACAACGCCGTTGCCTACCAAGGCTCCTTGTCTGGATTACCAGGGGCCATGGACCGGCCAATCTAAGCAAACTCAAATTGATCTATTAAAACTAAGTCAAAACCTAAACCTAACATTCTAGTTATAATAATAATAATAATATGTACAATGACAATTTATTATATTTTATAAATTAGTTGTCTGTTGTAGAAGTCCCTCGTTCATGTGGCTCATGAGGCACGCTGTATTCTCATGCAATATCCTACACGACTTGAGCTGTGGAAACTGGCAGCCACAGATGAATCTAGTGGTAAGAAAAGGATCAGATATATTCATTTTGAGGTGAATTGTAAATTGGTGTGTTAACCCTTTAATACCGGAGGGTTTAGGATTTCCCATACATTTTACTACACTCTCGGCATCAAAGGGTTAAAACAGAGGTGTGTTTGTGTAGCTTTTAACTTAACACAAGCTTATCAAATTAAACCAATTGTTATGCATATTTAACAGTTAATTCTAAATAGGATTTAGGCTTGGCAATTCACATGGCCAGTTTAGATAATGTGTGTCTGGGCAGTGGCCGGAGGATTGGAAAAGGTCCGTGTTCATACCAATATTCAAGAAAGGAGATGCGAGAGAGTGTGGAAATTATCGAACGATAGCGATGATATCGCACACGAGCAAAATACTCCTCAAAATAATCCACAAAAGAATGGAGAAGACAATCGAAAGGGAATTACCAACCAACCAAGCGGGATTTAGGAAGGCGCGAGGAACGCGCGATCACATCGCCAATATAAGGTGGATTATGGAGAGACAGAGGGAATACGGGCAACAGGTGCATATGTGTTTTATAGACTATAGCAAGGCATTTGATTGCATAGACCATACACTACTGTGGCAGACGCTAATTGAGATGGGAATTCCGAAGCATTTGATTAAACTACTACAGGGCCTCTATGTGGATCAAGAAGCGGTAATAAGAACTGAATATGGTGACACAGGGAAATTTAAAATAAGGAAAGGAGTGAGGCAGGGGTGCATTTTGTCCCCTTTCCTGTTCAATCTGTATGCCGAGAGAATTATGAGGAGGGCTGGATTGGAGGAGGCAACAGAGGGGGTAAGGATAGCGGGGAAAATACTGAATAATCTGAGGTACGCCGATGATACGACATTATTGGCGGGTAAGAGGGACGACCTAGTCGAGTTAATAAGAAGAGTCAGGAAGGAAAGCGAAAAGGCGGGACTATACTTCAATGTAAAGAAAACAAAGGTTATGACAACTGCAACATACAAAAACTTTGAGGTGGATGGAGAAACGATAGAGGTAGTATCGAGCTTCACATTCCTGGGATCTATGATAGAGAAGGATGGAAGAAGTGATATGGAAATAAGGAGGAGGGTAACAATGGGGAAAACGGCAATGAACGGTCTGGAAAAGATTTGGAAGGACAAATACGTGAGCAGGGAAACAAAGAAAAGACTGGTAAGAGCACTGATCTTCCCAGTCGTCCTATATGGATGCGAGACATGGACAAAGACACGGGATATGGAAAAGAAAATCAACGCGTGTGAGATGTGGATTTGGAGAAAGATGCTAAGGATTTCATGGACGGAGAAGAGAACTAACGAATCGGTGCGCGCGGAGCTCGGAATAGAGAGGGAGGAGACACTGCAGCAAACAGCAACTTGGAGGAAATTGAGCTACTTCGGCCATGTGATGAGATCTAACGGTTTGGAAAAGGAGCTGATGACGGCATGCGGTGAGGGACGGAGAAGATGCGGAAGACCAAGGAAGAAATGGTTGGATGAAGTACAGGAAAAGTCTGGCATGAGACTGGAGGAACTAAGAGAGGCGACTAGGGAGAGGATCAACTGGAGAAGATGCACCAGGGCTTTCGCCAGAGCTCCAGTAGCTGACGGCACCAGGTGACCAGGTGTGTCGCAATACAAAATACTGAGCAAGTTTACCTGGGAACGCGATATTACTGCTTACATACAAAGATAAATTTATTAAAGATATTGTAGCTCTATGTTTAATTCATTATGTGACAGATTGTAAGCTTTTATTTACATGCTGATTACTTTTAATGCTGATTGGTTAGAGCGGTTAGCCTGTAACACGGAAAGACATCAAACCATTAGGTTTGATGTTCTGTCGTACGGCCGCATGTGCTTCTGAATTTAAAAACTAGGGTAATATCCAATATAGTTTTTATTGTTTGAATTATATCACAAATTGTCTCATGGCTTTAGTTGTTTATTTAGTGTTTGCTCTCATTCTGTTTCTGTTTCAGATAAGCACGGTGTCATCCTCGATATGTCGTCTCGTGAGAAACTGCTGTTGAAGCTGAGCACGAAAGAAAACTTGATTCTATGTAGTGCGGTGTCTCGATGTGGAAAATGGGTTGCCTATGGCGACCAACGAGTTGTCCGTTTGTACAGCTTTGCTGTGGTGAGGATTTCATCTTTGCAATGAATTTTAGACTTTGGAGTAAATTTGTCTGATTGTGTATTAATTCTGACGCGTACAGTATAGTCAAACAGTGTAAAATGAGATCTACGATTCTTAACTACGGTATGCTGTTGTTATGCAATTTGCAAACATTTTAAACTATATACTGGTAATTAAATCTTTAACAATTAGAGTAATTCATTTATTCATTCATTCATTATTAGAATTTATATAGCGCCCCTTCAAGAAACTACTCAGAGGCGCTCCCAGCCCAGAGAGTGCACTAAAAATAGTTGGGAAACCAATGCAGCTCAGCAATCTGTAATCGGTTAAGGACCGCTGCAAAATGATTTTGGAGACACTGTGTAAATAAAAACGAATAAATGGATGAATGAACTTCTTAAAATTAAATTTGTTTCTCTGATAGGAAGACTGTGAGTCTGGCCGTAATAACGATCTCCTTGCTCCCCTCAAAGTGTCTGGCTGTCCGAAGCTGCCTGCGCATTGTCTTGCGTTTGCACCGAACGCCAAGTACCTTGTCTGCGCTCTCAGAGACGGCACGCTGCAGGTGGTTAAGCTCACGACACCACAGTCGACCGTCGCTCGTACACGAAGTCTTGCTCGAGGTGGGTGTCATTTAACTGGTGTTATTGAACAGCTTTTATGGGTTGGGGGTCTGAATATTATTCACTATTTTATGACTTTAGGTCGCAAAGGTTTGTCAGTCACTCATTAAATTGAGTAAAGCGGGGAGGAGACCCGACCGACGACTCCAATTGGAGCGTAGACTCGGAACCGACCTGGGCTGGCGAATCAAAGTCCACCGTGCCCACCTTCTCGTGGTGCGACCTGTTAGTAACCTTTCCGTATGGAAGGGTGAACGAACGGGCACGGATGGCAAACAGGGGGAAGGCAATGGCAAACCACCCCTTATCTTCTGCCAAGAAAATTGAAATGATGTATCCAAAGAGTCAACTGGAGAGGATACATCAGGGATATCGCCAGAGCTGCAGAAGCTGACGGCACCAGGTGACCAGGTGATTTATGACTTTATTGATTTTGTTTAATTATGGCTTTAAATTTTTCTGTAAGCTTTGGAATAATCCAGTCTGTCTTGTTGTAGCTTTTTAGTTTAAATATAGGAATGGAAATCATTATTTATGCATATTTAAAAACTGGATTGAACGTGATCTTAGACCTCCGCGATTGCTTGAACTTAAAGGGTCTTTCATTAATTTCAGACTTTGTTTTCTGTTTGCAGACGATTTTGGGCCAATATACCTAATGTGCATCAGTTCATCGGGAGGTTACTTGGCAATTGCCGAACTCTTCCACGGAGTTCATATCTTTCGTTTAAAGAAACTCAAGGTTTATTGATTACATTGGAAAAATGTTCAGATACACGACTCGTCGACTATCTAGACTCTGGCTTAATACTTTATTTCCTCACATACAGTCTGCTTGAATTGTAGCTGTTGGGAATGCACATGTTTTATTCAAATCATCAAATCAAATCATTTATTGTTCCCACAAATAAAAAAAATGTGAGATACAGAAAATAAGGTAACACAATTTATAGAACTTTAATGTAGTAACTCATTCGGTAGAGACTTTAGAAACAGGTGAAAGAAGAATAAGAAGAGCAGTCTTCTGAACTAGACCGAGAGATATGAAACGTCCATTTTTCTTTGCCTTGGAATTCTTACTATGTGGCATGTGGCCATCCCTCTCCCTCGATGTCAGATCTTCCCACTGACAGTGCATGACCAGTTTTCTCATTTATTGCTAAGTTTACTTTCGGTCACAGACAGTGAGCTAAAATTGTAGTGAACTTTTAATGCATTTACTGCAATAATGTGTATCTGTGATAATAATGACTAATGTTAAAAACTAAACAATAATAATTGAAAAACTTACCTAAAGGTGTCGTCAACCCTGTGCTAACTACATATATTAGGGTATGGTTTGTTGCCGACTTGCAGCTGGTCTGTACTCTAACAAAGCGTTCCAGTCAGCCAACGGCAATGTCCTTCCATCCAACATCTGAACAACTAATCATCGCTTATTCGGACAGAAAGGTTCGTTCAAGTGTTTTGTAGACTGCATCCAACCATCTGCCTTAAATTCCAATTATTCATTAATTCATTATGGAGATTTATATAGCGCCCCTTCTAGGTTACTGCTCGGGAGCGCTCCTGACCCAGCCTCAGCTGAAAAAGCACGGTTTTAACCTGCGATAAAAAGCATCTGAACAAACCCTATGCCGTCCTGCCACTTATTTGGCCAGCACGCCAGAAAATGTAAGGGGCGTAAGGTAAGGGGTGTTCATAAGGCGTATAAAAGGTGGAAGCCCATTCCATATCATTGGTCCAGTGGTAGAAAAAGCATGATGTTGTCATTATTGCTTTCAAATGCAAGTGAAGCAATTTGTTAAACGGTGCAGTGTTTTCTGCTTTCCCTTTTTAACATAGTTTTGATTCTGTAAATGCAAAAAAAACCCAGTATACTGTTGAAGAAAAAATGAAGATTATTTCGAGTTACAGCAGCTGTTGATGCTGTGAAATAGACTACTACTGCATTTATAATCAATTGCAGAAATCTTCCACTGATGGGTTACTTCTGAACATAAAATAAATCAGTTTGATCTCTGCTATTTCAATGTTATTTTGTGACTTTGTTTTCTGTACAGAATTCATGTAGTTTAATATATCAATTAAATTAGTTAACTTAATATATCAATTAAATCCTTTAACTTTTTGACGACTGTACTAACAGTGACTGGAAACCAGTACAGCTCATTGTTAAAGTGTTGTAAAGCATCATTTATTAATACAATTTAAGTAAAACGTATAAAAGGCAGCTGTGAGTACGAAGTGGCTGCATCTTCATTGTCTTAGCGTAGCTGCTGTCTAGGCTAAGAACAGGATATTACCCCCTTCACCGGACATGGCAGGAGTAATATCCTACGGGGGAGGGGTAATGGTGGGTGGGGTAATTTCCTGGGGGGAGGGTAATGTTCGAAACAGTCCAGGCTAGTATTCAAACCTCAGTGTTGATAGTCAAAAATGCTAACCATTTGCTTTGTTTTTAATGTTTTTTGGTGTTCGTACTCTTAATTACCTCTAGATGGTGAAACACATTATGAATTCATCGTGTGCTTAAATGACTTTTAGATCATGGAATACAACATTTTAAATGAAGATTACACCGGATGGAGTAAGAAGCAGAATGAATCCGCCGTCGTCGACGCAGAATCATCTTCGCGATCGAATATAATACGACGGATATTTTATCACGAGCGTCAACGGAACATCGTTTTTGTTCAGGATGATGAACAGTTTACGGTGATTGACAAGCGACTGGTGAGTTAGATATCATGATTTAAAATAAAAATAACTTGATTGATTGATTGATTGATTGATTGATTGATTGATTGATTGATTGATTGATTTATAACATACACCTCAACTTATGCAAACCAATATTGCGCAATTCGCTATTAGACTATCTGGTCCTAAATTGACCTCTATTGTCTTGGACCATCTGTTCCCTAAATTCTTGGAACTTCTTAATGCTGGCCTGCAAAAAAATTGTAAGGACATTGCTCTGTGTTATGGCCGTGTGTGCACTTCTGAACTGTGAAAGAATGGCGATTGTATTGTATCTGACCACTTATAAAGCGCTTCTTGCAGCAAGAGCCTTTCAGAGGCGCTCCCAGTGCGTGCAACCCCGAGAGGAAAGTCAGGTTTTGACACTAGAGAAAGATGACGAAAGACTACCAGATGACAGAGCAAACTGTGTAATGTAATGTCATTGGTAATTTCGTTAACTAAATACTTTCTTAGAATCTTATTGGTTGTTGTTTGGTTGCTTTTGATTGGTTCAATCAAATCATGTTTTATGAAACATAATTATGCATTATGATTATTTTATTTTTAGTGTGAATATTTCTTTTATTTTCACAATTGACATTGACCTTCGTTTTTCATATATCTTTTTTTGTCAAGACGTCTCATCAAGAACAGCCTGCCAAAATGAAGAAAGGAAAAAACAAGAGACCTGGCTTGCATGTAACGGAAAGTAAGGTAGGTAAAAGTGCCGAAGGATTCATGGTATAAATCATGCATTTAAGATTGAAGTGTTGGTTGCTTGTCAGTTAATATTGCACCGTGACAAATGAAATTGCTGCACTTTTCTATCAGCTTGGTAATCACGTATTAATCCTTTTGTGAACTGTTAAGTAAATAGTAAAACATATCATACAATGTATGAATGCATGCATAAATCCATGTTGCCATGCAATGCATGCATACATACTCAGTTTTTACTCACGTACAGATGATTTTTAAGTGAAAAATGCTTTACTGATTTTCCTTACAGGCAAGGCTTGTTTATCAGCGCTCAGAGTTTGTGAGAGTTATATTTGATGAAACACTGATGTCGTGCATGGTAGGTTACCGTGAACCAAAAAGGGAATTATATCTTGAATGTGAATGTAAGATTGAATTTTGTAACCTTCACATGCAGAGGTCTTCACAACTGGTACTGGTATTGACTACTTTGTGAGAAGTCGTATGGCTATATTGTATAGTTGTTTTAGAGATTCAGCTAAGTTTTTGTTGAAGATATGCTTTTAAATTGCTTGTTGCTTTTTTCCAGTATCTTATTCACCTGGATTTTGTGAAGGAAAATGCGTTGGTAGCTGTGGAGAGGTCGCCTGCCGAGATTCTTGAGGCGCTACCACCTCCGTTTAAGCGACACAAGTTTGGTGTCTAAGCGTGGTCGACAATTGAGGTACTTGATAATTTAGGTACTTGACAATTGAGGTACTTGACAATTGAGGTGCTTGACAATTGAGGTGCTTGACAATTGAGGTACTTGACAATTGAGGTGCTTGACAATTGAGGTACTTGACAATTGAGGTGCTTGACAATTGAGGTACTTGATAATTGAGGTACTTGATAATTGAGGTACTTGATAATTGAGGTACTTGACAATTGAGGTACTTGACGATTGATGGTAGAGGTACTTGACAATTGAGGTACTTGATAATTGAGGTACTTGATAAGTGAGGTACTTGATAATTGAGGTACTTGATAAGTGAGGTGCTTGATAATTTAGGTACTTGGCAATTGATGTATTTGACAATTGAGGCACTTGACAATTGAGGCACTTGACAATTATTGAGTTACTTATCGTCTTCATCAGTATTAATGTAACCTTGACCCAGAAAAAAGAACAACTTGTTGGGAAAAGGACTTGCGAAGATTGTCCTTGAGTGCATATTTTAATGTTATTATGCTAAATATTTTGTCGGGATTGGTGCTCAATGCATGCACATTTCTCACAAAAACATGAATCATCATTTGGCACTGAATTCAACCGCTCTCAAACAGGGTTGCTAATACCTGCAATTGGACTTTATGCATCGTGTGGCAAAACTGTATTATCTCAGACCTTATAATGCACGCATCAACATGCAAAATGTATCCTAATGCAAATTCCAGGTGAAGTTTGGAGTGTGAAGTACAAATTTAAAGTTAGAAGCATTATATTCAACGGCATAAGACCAATCGAATGCATATAACACTCACCTAAATAGGTAAAGAATTTTTTTAGGTAAGGTCATTTGTTGGAAAGGTGTACTACTTATTGTTGTGCACTGTGAGAGGCGATTTACCAATACAATACAATACATACTTTCAGCTTGACCTCTCTAACTACATAATTTATACCAATGGATAAAATAGTGTGTGGTAAAATTTTATTGTAGAACTTCTCACACATTTTTCTTGTATTGGGCAGGTTGTGAATGTGAGTTCTGTGCAAGAAAAAGCAGGATGCAATTTTCATCCGGGAAGAACTTCGCTTTGCCTCGCTTTTGAGAATGAAACGAATACAGACAGTTGCCAGACTGAGGAACTTTGAACATTGAAATTGATCTTGCATGAAGAGGAAATTTAAAGTCTAAACTCTAAAGGCTGTTGATCATTTTTCCCTTAAATGTGTTTGACTGAAGTACGATGAATCTTTGGTTTCGATTATAGGAAAGCAAAAAGCCTGTTCAATTTACTTCTGAAACACACGTAATTGTATGTGGATAAGACCCCTTTGTTATTATAAACTTGATACTTTTTGTTAGGTTTAGCATTTTAATGATGAGCTGCAATGTTGGCTTCTTAGTCGCTCCTAGAAGGACTGTCTTGGGCAAGTCCTTCACTCGCAATTGCTTATGTGCTTCGGCGTGAAACTCTGATTCAGTGTCCGTGCTGTAGTCGGGAGCGCTTCTGAGTAGGCACCTTGAAGGGGTACTATAACATGTGCACATACATACTCTCGTTAAAGTGTTAATGTTAACCCTATGCACCTATGTATGTGTGTTTGTGATCGTGTAGAATTTTGAGCAAGGCTCTCATGCATGTTTGCTCAAGATCATGGCATATGTGGTAAATATGTTGAGGACCTGATGGTAGGAAAAGCAAATTTTTTCAATTTATTTTTAGAAATGGTCCTTTGATTCATTTTTGGTGCCATGCCATTTGCAGTTATTTCTCTAAACTAATGGTTCTAATTGCACTCATTTACACAGAAGGGTATAGGGATCTGGAAGGGTGCTATATAGATTGCTTGATTGGTAATGTGTAAGACATCAGTCAGTGGTGCTTGATTTATTTATTATGTTCAATTTGATATAGCGCCTCTTCAAGGTTACCTACTCAGGAGCGCTCCAAGCCCAACCACAATTGAATAGGACAGTCTTAGGAACAGTGAGATATGAGACAGAGAGACCAGTAGGCATTTAACGAAGAGCATATGTAGCCCATTCCAGGTTGCAGGGCCAGCCACTGAGAAGGACTGGCGCTGCCTGATCACAGTTCACGAGCAGGGAACAATACGTTCTGCTGTGCAAGTGAGTGGAGAGAGCAACGGCGCTGGACACTTGGTGGAGCAGCAGAGCTCCTGAAAGTGTAGGGTGCTAAACTGTCAATACAGCGATTGAAGAAACCAGGTTGAAATCCAGTATATGTGGGAAACTAGAAGCCAAGCGGCCATTTTGAAAGAGATATGTGTTTCAATTGCTGGTCTGTATTTTGGTATGAGTGGTTATGGACACTGGCCTCACTTAGTCCAATGTCCAAGTGAAATTTAATCCCATTGAGAGTCTAAATATAGAATTTAGGCATTCTCAGAAGTTGTTTGAAACATATATGTTTTGAAGACCATCTAATTAAACGTTTTATTGCATTTCTATTGGGCCAATTGACATTCTGGAACCTTTGTAAATGAGACTACACCTGACCTTCATTCCTATATACCGACTTCAAGGATTTTTCACTTTGCAACAGGGACGTAACTAGCGTTGGGCCAGAGGTTATTCTAAGAAATTTTTAGAACTGCACAAAACGACCTTTTTAGTCGTCCAGACCAAATGTTTGATCGTCGAAATCTGGTGAAAATATTACTATTTTAAAATATTCCCGGCCCCCAAAAAACTGATGACCCTTTTTAGTCCTTCATTCACTATAACACTATGAGTTACTGCACAAAATCTTAGTTTCAACTGCACAAATTTCTTTTCCAACTACATACTTTGTGTCCAGCTGCACATTAAAATAACCCCTGCGTTGGGCTTGGGGGCTCAAGCCCCCCAAACGAAGCTTAAGCCTCCCCCCAAAATAAATCAAACCGTTGTATGCTTACGGATAAATACATTATGGCACCATTATAGACTCGTCCTGCTCAAGGCTTAAGCCCCCCTCCCCCCCAAATGAAAAATCCTAGTTATGTTCCTGCTTTGCAATGACTGGATTTTGACCAAGTTTGGCATATGAAATTTGTGCACTGACTGTGCATGAGTGTGTGTGTGTGTGCATCCGGAGATTTTTATTGCTCAGGTTAGCTATGAGAACGTATGAGTTTCATGTATCTTTTGTGATTTTTGTAATGCAGTGGTCTACGTAAGTAAGGATGGAATTCTACGCTCTAAGTCATTTGCTCTAATCTGTTTTACTGTGGACAGACTGCTTCTGTGGAATGGCATCTGCCTATCAAAAATTAATGCTTGAGATATAGCTAACCACCCTGTTGAATGAATAGTATTGAATACAAATTGTATTGCTTAGATTTTGTCAAGTGGAATTCTCATTCTTGAGCCGTGTGATTGGTTATCTTAATTATCAGTCAGGTGTTTGGACTGATTTTGATTACCTGCAATATTCAGCTTTTTTAGTTATCTCAACAAGGTTTGGTGCTGATGGAGGTGTGAAATAGATCATTGAAAGCCATATCTTAATTGTAAAGCATCGATTTGATAAATTACAGAACAGGTGGCTTTTAATCTCGTGTATTGATAACTAACTATGTGTATGTTTCTATCGAAAGTCTTGCCAATAGCTTACCTGTAACCCAATCAGTGTACATGGAATCCTTGTAGGTGTGACTGAATTTAGAATGTTTTATTTGGGTTTGAATGCAGAATTTGTCTAATGTAATCTTAAGTACTGCCATCATGTTATCATGATGCCTAGTCTCCTAGACATAAGTGGATGGTCATTTTAAGTGAAATCACGATGAAAAATCACAGTTGTTGGAAAAACCAGGCTGAAATCTGACAGATCAGATAAACTAGAAGTTGGGGTTATGGTTAATTTGAAAGTTGAAGCAGACGAGTCTTATTTTAGGTCCCATGACATTGATCAAAGAATTGACAGGATGAAAACGAATTGGCCAGAAAAGTCTAGAGCTCTGACAAACGGTTGAGAAGGGTTTTTTGTAAAGCACACGACGGACAGAATCCATATTTAATCATAATTACCACTGCCCCATTGACTTTTTTAATTCATGCACAGCGCCCTCTCCTTTACCCACGGCTTACTACGGCGCTGTACAGACAGAGCGGATGACTGATTGATTTATTGACGGACTGACATATGGAATGACTGATCAACTGACTGATTGACTGACAGAATGATTCATTGACTCCGAGTTTCCAAGTGACTCTAACTGATTGGCTGACTGACTGACTGACCGACTGGCTGGCTGGCTGTCTGACTGGCTGACTGACTGACTGACTGACTGACTGTCTTGTGAATTACGGATCAAGTGACTCCGCGAAGAAGAAAGAGATGGATAGATTAGATGGAGAGGAAGTGAAACAGAAGAGAGGAGGGATTGGGGAAATGGGGTGGGGGCATGGAAGGGTGGTGGTGCAGGGACCGGAGTCATGCAGGGCATTTCGAAATACAACGACCTTTCATAGTTGGCTCAGCATCTACATCAAAGCAATAAGATCCTGGATTAGACGCTCCGTTCGTCTTAGGCTTAGCCAGCGCACCGGCTTACTCTGGCTGTTACTAATAATCTCTTAGTAGTCCCAGGGTCGTGCAGGGCGGCCAAGAAATTCCAAGAATCGCTGTCTAAATACCCAGTCGCAAATTATTGGAACATCTTTGACTCACTCACTCAGCCAGCCAACCAACCAGACAGTTACGCAGTCTGTCTATCATACATCGGTCAACTTCTCTCATAGAATGCTGGCTTTTCAAACGATAACATGTAGACTAGTGTTCGCAATGTTCAGAGGACGATGTCACGATTCTACCCTCGCAATTCATGTTTCAACCGATCCAGTTAATTCCTAGAAATTATCTACATGTAGTAGGCCTAAGTAAAACCCACATGGCACCACAGCTTCGGTGCTAATATTCATGTTCATGATCATAGGGCTCGTAGGCCTATAGTTGGAACTCACTGTGCCACGGCCTAACGGATAGTCCTCTGACGATAACTACATGTTGACGTGGGTGCATGATTAAGAGGTTCCGAGTTCAACTCCCCCTCCGCAAAATAAATAATCGCCGAAATTTTAAAACTGATTAGGCCTATGTGCATATTCCGACTATAGGCCTAATCCATTGTAAAATCCACCGCAAAATGGAAACCCCCGAATTTTTTCCATGGTTCCGTCTCTCATTGGTTAGGTGCTAGGTTAGGTGCAGGGGCGCAACCAGAAAATTTTCCTGGGGGGTGCTCAGATGGTGCGAAGTAGCGAGTGCCAAAGGAACTTGCTTGATTGTGTAATCTTAAAGACCGAATGACCCCTACCCCCCCCCCCCCACGCACCAAAAAACTCATCGGATTTGGAAAAATTGCGTGGGTCACCTTTTTAGCCTGGGGGGTGCTCAAGCACCCCCCAGCACCCCCCTAGTTGCGCCACTGGTTAGGTGTTAGTCTATACCAGTAATGGTACCACCAGCAATTCGGGCTTTGAATACAAGGTAGCGATTCTACCGTCAGTAATTGTTTGTGGGGGCATGACCTAGAAGACTACCGCCGTTCACGCAGGACGATGTTTAGACACGTCGTCTCGAGGTCGCAGACGGCATGAGGAGGAGGAGGAGAGGAGGAGGAGGAGGAGGAGGAGGAGGAGGAGGAGGAGGATGGGTCCTTGTCTTTAGTCGACCTTTTCCCACGACACCTTGCAGCAGTGGCGGGATCGGGGTGGCGGAGGGACGAGGAGGCAGACCTTGGAAGAGCATCCATCGACAGATCGAGAATTCCAGGTTCCCCATTGTAGAGACAAAGACAGACAAAATGAGACAGACAGACAGACATACAGACAGACAGACAGACAGACAGACAGACAGACAGACAAAAAGAGCAATTAAGACAGTCTGGAAGGCTTTTGGGGTCACCACTGATTGACCTCTCCGTTGACAGATCTACGACCACGGACTTGACGAGTGCAGGAACACCTCCATCGTCGTCGACAGCCAACAACTGCCGAAGACCGCCTGCTGGATTCAACCTCAACATCATCATCATCAGCAGCAGCAGCAGCAGCAGCAGCAGAAGGTGGGCCTCTAGTCCTACTCAGCATCAGCTGCAGTGTAGTGTAACCCACTCGAACTGTAGCCTACGACTGTACAGTGTACCCACTAATGAATGTATCAATTATTATTATGTAATGTGCTCGGAGCAGACGGTGCACGTCATGCATTATAGCCTATTATTATAAGCGAAATAACGGAACTATTTTCCACGAAACACAGCTGATCCGGGGAATCGGTAAAGGCGTGGATTTGCTAGAGGAGTCGTTCGAGCGGTGCGCCCTTGTGCAACTGCAACTACTTGCAATGGCTGCTATTGGTTTTAAAAAGTTCTCTTTATCTTTTTGTGACGTCTTCTTTAGCCTACTGACTGGTTGCCAAACAAATGACTTGATTTGATTTGATTGCACCGCATGATAAGCCTCGTAAAGTTGAGGTGGCGAAAAGAGCTGCGAAAAGTTGCATCACCATCTTTCCACTGTTAAAAATAAAATTAGGGCCTATTGTATTGTAGGCCTATCTATTAATTTATAGGCCTATAGTGTCTCACAGTGTACACCAATCACAGGCATGTGTAGGGGCTATGTTTATAATTGCATTTTCAACCATTTTGCCCCATGTAGCCTACATGTAGCCTAGCATAGGTGCAATCACGTCCTAAAAGTTGGAGGGGACCATAATGAATCACGTCCTAAAAGTTGGAGGGGACCATAATAATAAAGTTAGGGGTACACTCAGAAGTTGGAGGGGGACGCGTCCCGTGGGTCCCATAGGGTGGTTGCGTCTATGTAGCCTAAGCCTACAGAGGATATAGGCTAAGTTGGTTGGCTTTCAGAATACTATTTTGATGCCTGATTTTGTGCTAGAATGTAGGCCTATAGCTGTTATGTGGATAAAACCCAATTAAGCTTATGTATTGGCATCATCGTGGGTGATCAGATGTAGGAAATGCGATATGTCCACCAATTTTCCCCCACTTAGCATTAACAAGGCCTAAATAGGAGTGCTGGGAAAGGGTAGCCTATAGTCCTATGCATTAGCACATGATTTCACCACACCCTACATACATAGCCTACAGAGTCCTACGGCTCGTCAGCGTGCAAGCGCATCTAATAATTAAATGTGCATAGGGACTATCGTACACGTGTTAGACCAATACACTTTGGTGCATAACAACAGATGCAGTGAGTATAGACAAACAAGGATTTAACAAAGAGTACGGAATGAACTCGCAGCCGGATCACAAAAATCGGTATCAGATATCGTGTTTAACATTCTGATGCTCGTAGTTGTCTGTCTCTTGTCGCCGTTTCATCAGACCTAATGGCTGCACTCAGCCGCTGATTGCATCATAAAATTGGGCGTTAAAAACGTCACCTAATTAAACATGGCCGCCGCAGCCGCCGCCATAGTGGATTAAATCCAGGTTAACGGCGATCGAGGTGATAAAAATTTTCGGCTAGACTTTTCGTTCAGCGCGTGCCGATTGTTGTTCGAACAAAGCGAAAATATGAAGAAATACGCATAAGCCTATGCTACTGCCTAAGACCATAATCTATACATTGTAGGCCTATAAAATTATTAGAAACCATTTTGGAGTGGGGTGGGGGGAGTGGGAGGTTGGGGTGGGGTTGGGGTGAGGAGGAAATTTCCCGGGAAACGCCGGGTAATTAAGCTTGTAGGCTATATTATAAGCCTACTAGGCTACTAGCTGTACCCGGCCACGCGTTGCTGTGGCTGAAAAGAAACCATCCATCCCCTCCCCCTCTCCGCTTCCCCTCCCTCTCTGCCTCCCCTTCCCACTCCTTCCCATCTACTCTCCTCCCCGCCCGTAGGCCTACAGTACCTCGCGAATTTTCTGGAGAGAATCTTATTAAGTCAGGAGGTCAATTAACTGCTTTAACAATAACATCGCTATGTAATCGCATTTCCATTTCATCCAAAACTTGCAAGAACACATAATGTGGTGTAGCTTTCGAATTTAATGTCGTTACAAAGTGTCAGTTAAGTACAAACAATTTTCTTTCAAATGTATTATTGCTGTTGTCTTGTAATTATTGTTACAGATTTCTCATTTACTGCAGTCTATCGATTTCTTTATGAACAACAAAATACATCATGCAAAGTAGATAATATTCTAGAGTCAGTCACAGAAGATACTTCCACCGCGCGAATCAAACGTTCGATTGTCTGCTAAATAAAACTCTGAAAAGCGCACACACACGTACGTAATTTTTAATATTGAAGCAGGCAGTTATAGCAGCAGCAGCAAATGCAGCACCACGGATACATATTGGGTAAACGTCGATCATCCAACTTCTCAAATCAAGATGTTCTGGTGCATTGTTGTTCAGTTACGTCGTTGCATCTGCGGCCAAATTTTTTCTAAACAGCAGAATACCGTTCAATAATTTCCTACACAGTAGGCCTATTTAACGCTTTAACGACGAGCGTGCACTAACGGTGACTGGGAAACCAGCGCATAGCTCATCGTTAAAGCGTTAACGAAATACGACAGATGTCCAGTTTCTTGCGAATATCAACAAATCTGCCGTGCAGAGGATTTCACAGAACGAAAGAATATTTAAACCGATGAATGCCGTTAACTTTTTCTCACGTGAACGCATTGCATCGTCATCATCACTGTATTTTCAACATGGCGCTCATCAACCCAAAATCGCATGACACCGGCATCAACGATTGGCAAATGAGCTGCAAATGTTCCGTCACTTGATACATCATACTTGATACTCTTATCGCAAAAGCTGCTTTCGAATGCTCTGTCAGAAAGATGTCACTTTAACCACCAGTAAATTATGAAAATCACCAAGTGCTCTTTTGCACGCGAAATGCTCCATGTCAGCAAAAGACCGTTCAATCTAGGCCTGCTTCTTTACATTATAGTCTTGTAGTCTCTCGATGCCTTCTTCATTTAACTTCAAACACTCAAAAACCGTTAAAAGAAAATGTTGATGCTTCTGCTAACTGCCATTGTTATCTATATTATCAATAATTTTGCCGTTTCCCCACCCCCCCTCGCACTATTCACACAGTTTCGACAATCACATTCACCATCATCATCATCATCATCATCATCATCATCATCATCATCATCATCATCATCTTCATCATCCATCATTATCATCATCATTATCATCATCATCCATCATTGCATTTATGACCATTAATGATCAAATGGAAATGTGTGAAATAAACCGATACCAAAAATCTACATTCTGTACAATCTGGCTAATTCCTACATCCTGACGTCCGCTGGCAGGAAGAGTCAAGATGCACAAAGATTGCATATAATTATAATACACACGCACAAGTTCATCCAATAAATAGCTTAGTCTATAGATGTTATTCCGCTGAATTGTTTTTAACTCTAGACTACTCGATATTGACGAAACACAAGTACACAATAATTTCTTCTCAAACAGGTGACTAAGGCATTTGGACTGCTCAAAGCTAAATGAAATAATATGTCGTAAGTTACGGCAGTTAAAAGGTACAACACGTTCAAGATATTCTACATGCTGATATTAAAAGGCTGCACGTCTACAAGACCACGACAACTAATGAATGCTACACGCGGACTGCGAGCACTTCATACTAAATATATAATTATAATAGACAGACAGCAGGCTAACAGAACAAGGTGTCGATTTCACCGTACTAAAATGCAGTCACAGAAATCTACATGAAAGAAAAACCGTTTGAAGCAAACACAAATTTGTAAACAAACAAAAAATATGTTCAATCTGTAAGCAATTTCTAGCTCCTTGCAATACCTTACCATATTGAAGTCCCAAGCCACGGGACAGACCCTGTATTAAACTCGACTGTAACAAATGTTGTGCTGAAGGGTAATTCATTAATGTTCATTGTAACAGAAAAATTGTAGTCAAAGAATTCTTCAATTCCAGAGAAAAAAATGCCAAGTGCCTTGTAGTCTAAAGATTCAAAAACTCAGGCTAGTAAGCCTACGAGTCTGCAACGTGTGCTTGCCTATAGCTAAATTGAGAACAAGAAATCCGCTGGCCAATCCTTTATGCTTCACGACAGTCCCAATTACATTTGACAAAACCTCAATACACTGTATACAACCAAGCGAGGAAAATTGCATGCGATTTTAAGCAAAAGTAAAAGAAGCATTTATCATGGTTTATTATCAATTTCTATCGAACAGGGCTTACACAATATAAAATTCTCTAAGAGTTTGAATGACAAGTGCAAATAACAATTCACTTAGTAATCTTGGCATGACAGCAGTTGTTGCACAAAGTTCACATTAAGCCTCATGCTCAGGATGATACACAAAAGCTTACAATCTGCCTGCATTATGAGCCATTAGCGTCTCACCAGTCACCAGCCTTTCGGTTAGAGCTCTCCGCGTGTAACCCAGTACGGGCTTGAGCTGGACACAAGACATTTACTATGCAGTGTTTAATCTAGGAACCTCAGAGGGAATGTTCCTTCCAGAATTTACTTCCCCCCAGAAAATTTAACAAAGTAATAATAGTTTTGAGTTGGTATTGACATTATAGTATAACATGACCTGTTATAATTATATAGTTATATTATTTTCTATTACCTATTGAAATATATATTAGACTATCATACTATAAATGAGCATAATCTATACTGTTAATATAATATATGTAAAAAATTATACTTGTATAACTAAGTGGCACTTCTCTAGTATTATCTTCCAAATATAAACATGCCCAATTTCGAATTGTTTGTTCCTTGAACATTAAGTAAAACTACATCATTACTATATGGCTTCCCAATTTGGTAGTTAAATATTTCTTGCTTGGCTTGTGTAAGCTTACATATTGTAAAGTTCTATTTTTGGCTAACTGTATCTTGGTCAGCAATTCAGGACCTTCTTGAGCAATGAGGAAAAGCTGATTCAAGTGCAGCAAAGTACCGGTATATACTCAAATCTGCATCTTGCTCAACAAACAAATGACAGTTGACTACACTCTGCTTCAGCTTCAAACTTTTTGGAGGTCCATTTGCTATTGTGGTGTTCTGACATCAAAGAAATGTGTTTCCCTTATGGTGTTGAAAAAGTATTTTCCAGCTTATAATATTAATCAAAAGAAATGTCTGGTTTGCTAGTTTGATCTGCAATGAAACTCAAACATGATTCAAACTACCGTACATCTGATCTATGAATGACACCTGGTGCTGCTGCTCTGGTCATTCAATGCAATGTCAAGATGCACTTGTCAGCAGTAACATCTCAACACTGCAACAGAGCAGCAGCAGAATTGAGTTGCTGAACTTAGAATTATTGAAATCTTAAACCACTCCTATCAGCATCAAAATAATAGAACAATTTGGTTAAGATGACATCTTAAAATACTACCGTTACAATTTGGAAATTTAAAAAAAAATTAAAATGGAGAGGGCACAACGTCTCCCCAAAACTCTACTTGGCGTTGTGTGTAACAGCAATCGTCCTTTGGGCATAAAACCTTGATTACCTCCCACCCCAAACGAGGGGGCTAGATTAAACACTGGTTACTGTGCTGGCATCCTTGAGCAAGTCTTTTTTTAAGCTATTCCATGCCATAATAGATGCTCAGTTCTATAGTGGTGCGGAGTGAGCTCACAACAGCTTATGCGGTTAGGGTTGTAAGAGCAAAATAAAATGCTCTTCTTTGAAGTTCAGCTAAGCAGAGGTTTTTCAGACGCTTAATTCTCGTTAAGAACCATTTCCTATAATATCATAATTGACAATCCCAGCTGCCATTAATGTTTCTAAGCGACTTTTAATGACAATTGACAATTCTCAATCGTTCTAAACAGAACTTGCTCAAGGTCTTCCACTAGTAATCATCTTTTAATACGAGAGCACATACACCAATAAGCATCTACGTCACACGTGTTATATACTGCTGCCTCGGTTCTTAAGCAAAAACCCAACTGTCATACACTACTGGCTAAAAAAGAAGACAATTTAGCACCCCTTCAAGATATCTACTCAAAAGTACCGATGAAGCAGTAATTAATTTCTGGACTGGTAGATAGGAGGAGGAGGAGGAACTTCTTTCAGCTGCTCATGCCATTTCAGATATCTGTCTGCAAGATAAAAAGTCTGGTGACTGGTGTACATATAAAACAGATTTATTCTGCCAAAAGGCAACAGACTACGCGTCTACGGAGCTCTCAGGAGCTCTCCGTTTCCTTTGTTGTGTGTCTGGCTCCTCCATCTCGTCTCTTTTCCTCTCCATCCCGCGCTGGCTCCTCCTCCTCTTTCTTGATAATCCGAAAAATACACCAGCTGTGCAAATCACTTGGTAAATGACTTGGCAGCAGCAGATTGAAGCCGGCATTTGTTTGGAGCAACTGGAAAAAAAAAGATTGTCAGAACTTAATGGATTGATCGAATAAATCTCATGCCAAACATTATTGCTTAAGACTTCTTCATTGGATGGTTAAGCGGATGGCTGCTGCATCAACCGAAACAACGGCTCCTCTTCTAAACGGACTGCTGCAGCAAACTGATTTCAATCTAATAAACGTTTTAAATGAAAAAGACCGAGACAACTAGCAATATATACCATTCTAACAAGGGCTTAAAAATCAGGCATCTGAAATTTCAAACATCTTTGGTTTCCATTAAAGGACACTTTGTTTGCCATTAACACAACTCCTCCGTCGGAGGGGGGTCGAGAGAGATGTTCCCACTGCTTCCCAAATATTCCACACCGCTCAACATTTCTGGTGTTTGGCTAAAGTTCTAACTCCAGTCAGTGGTAGTTTAACAAGACATGCATGGCCACCGCATGTGTCACTGACATGAGAAATGCGGGTTCAAACGAGGCAGTTACAGCGTAGGGATCTTCACTTTAAAGTTCTTCACTCACAATTGCTCAGCAATATCGATGCTCTGCCGTATACGGTCGCATACACTTCTGAACTTTGGATAGAGGGAGTGCACACTAACAAATACAGTTGTATTATACTGACATCAACCTCACCTCACAAGTCTGCCAACAAGACTAGACTAGTTAGTGTCAGCCATTCCTCTTTTGGAATTTCAAAGTCCCAATCTTGCAATTCAAACATGAAAAATTAAATGCAACGCACACCAAAAGAACCCCGCTCTTATTCACTTTCATTCTGAGCAACCAACACGAAAGGTATTGACAGATCAGGCCTCTAGCTTTTCAGCACAAAGCCCTAGTCATTCGTATCGTCGGCAAAGTCCAAAAATTAATCAAACACAGACTTATATTCTTGTGGTTAGGACGACGCCACAAAACAACAAAGTGCTCATGAGTCTGACTCAAACTGACAAACAGGCTGTCGGCAATGAAATATTAACAAAACACGGTTCTGACGAGAGAACAGAGAGCTTGCAGTCAATCGGGGGACTTGGCCCGTAGATTAATTCTGCTCACAAGTCGGCTTAATTCCGGGCATGTGGCAAGAAGAGACTCTGCTGAAAGCCCATTTCACGGTCTGGCGAGGCGGTAAAACTTATCACTGGCACAAAAAAGCCCCCGCCCCTCATCGTCGGAGAGACAAACACAAAGATAGATGAGCGAAATATACCTGCAGCTATCATCCTCAAGAAAATCACCCACATTCTGCTCTTAAGCATGCAGGCCTTTTACAAAAGCAGCAGCACTGGCAATGCCACACAGTTGCTGATTCACATACGGTTCATTCACGGTACGCATGAACCTCTTGTCGTATACAACCAGCAGATTCGTGAAAATATAATCAAGATATCGAAAAAATAGATGTTTTCAAAGCTTCTTCATCATCTTCCGTGCAATAATAATAATAATAATAATAATAATAATAATAATAATAATAATATTATTATTATAATAATAATAATAATAATAATAATAATAATATGCATATTAAGCTCTTGACAGTTGCTGGATTCAAAACTAACCAACATACACATTATATAATAGGGGTTTCAAGATGAACTGTACAAATGCTGGAGATGATGAACGAAAAATCAAACGACGTCAGCATATATAGTTTACACGACTCTTGAAAAAGTGCTGGGAACAGAGTACAGACAGAAGGTCAGTCAGTGGTAAAAACCCCTTTTGCAGAAAGGTCGGGTGGTGGAAACATGGGTAACAAAGTAATCGTGTAGAAAACTTGATACCGAACCATGCGGATGGGTCCAAGTTAAAAAAAAACAAGGACTCGCCATCAACTCGAGTCATTCAGCATTCATGCGTGCGGCCGCCTGTTGTCCGACCATTGGGGTTCAGAGAATGTTATTGTTATGGTCTCTCCCGCCCAATAGCTTGATTCAACAGCAGCAGCAGCAGCAGCGGCACCCATCATCTACCCTGTCTTGCTCTTCTTCTGCACAATTGAAAGACGTCTGAAGTGCTTTGGCTGCACATATTCTATTCACGCTAATATGAGACTAGCCTGGATGATGTGGCAAACACCTGCTGGGGGACATGTAGCATTCAAATATCACAGAATTTGATGGGCCTTGTGAAAGTAAGAGGGACCGCAATGCCCCCGCCCACGGTTTCACTTAGCCACGTGGCAGATTGTCTTGTTGGGCGGCGGGCGGAAAGACGACTTGTGCGGCGCCATAGCGTCCTCCCATCGGTTGATGCACCGCAGACGACGCTGGCCTTCGCCGAAGCCCTCCTCTCCGTCAAGCGACACGTGGACTGACTGCGGCAGGTTCACGTGGCCTCCACCACCTCCACCACCACCACCTCCACCACCTCCACCACCTCCACCACCAATGCCCGTCGTCGTCGTCGTCGTCATCTTCGGGAGTTGTTCCACGCTGCAGCTCGGCGATTTCGGATTCATGACGGAATGGAATCGTCTGTTCGATGTCTGCAAAAGTAAACAAAGCAAAATCATCATAATAATAATATTAAAAAGTTAAAAGTAATAAATGATTATTATAATAATAATAATAATAATAATAATAACAGTAAAAAGATAATGACTATAATAATAATAATAATAATAATAATAATAATAATTTTCGTTTATTCAACAATCCGGTTGACACAATGCAACCGGTTACATTTAAACGGTAAAATTCACAACAATCGTAAACTCCGAATATATCCAGAGCACCGCTCCAAAGCCAAGCACAGCGCACCAGCTTATTCAAGAGTGCGGCACAAAAAACCAACATATAAACAATTAAACCAATCATCTACCATAAACAAATTATGGTGATATCCAATGTGACACTCTATATTTATGTACCCCTGTTCGGTGCTGTGAATACCTTCTAATGGCCACTCTCTGGCAACCAACCGGCCCACCACACGCATATTGATAACTGTGGGCCCCTCAAAACTGCGGACCCGGGTGCTGCAGCAGCCATAGCACCCACCTTAATGCGGGCCTAACCACATTCAAAAAGTTGGGGGTGTTTAAATTGGAAACTGAATTGATCTTCGACCTTGTAACAACCATTGCTCCCTCCCTCTGAAGGTCAATTTAAAGAGAGACCTCACATGTAACACATGTATGTCAACAGAAATTGTATTCTTATCATTCTGAGGAAACATTACTGATGTCAACGGAAATCGACGCCACCTAGTAATGGCATGGACTCATACCAAAAAAATGGTGGACTGAAATATCATTTGACAGGTTATTATTGACAGGCAACAACAGGTGTGGATGGAATATAAAATTTGTCCCTGCTAAGGCCAATGCTCAACTCGAGGTCGGTTAAGACAAGTTCATGGACACTGTTCAGTACAAACTTCTATTAATAGTTATACTCTTAAATAGTGTTACAGCAAAAATTTCAGAACACGCCAGCACGCCGAATAGTGTGAATACGGGCAGATGGCAAGAAACATTGACAAATAACGGAAAAGGTCAATAAGGAAAAGAGCCGGAGAAATGTCAGAAATAGCAGATATATAGCTGATAGGTAGGTAGATGAATAACAGGTTATAAAAAATATTTGTTTACTTGCAACCATGAAATCAGCCCAAGAAAGTGAGTCAAGGTCTCGAGAACTAGAAGATAGGCCTCACAAAGCCTTCACAATCTACCATCTGGGAAGAACTTCTGCTTCGCAGTTTTGAATAAATTGGATCCAAGGGCCCTGGAAACCTTAGCAATAATGATCCCCATCACTTTTTCTGAATTCCTCCACTGCACTGGGAACTAAAGAAAGACCTCAAACCCGGTAATTGCTTTTCTGCTCAACTCATGGACCATTCCCCTGCCCTGGGAAACTAGGAATTACAGGTAGCTATCAATTTACTAAAATAAACGTTGCCAAGTCAGTAAGTCACACATACAAATCAGTGAAGGTTTTGAGACAGAAGTTAATGTCCTCATCAGACATTATATCAGACAGCAAAGGATGTAATCCAACCTCAAATCCAGGCCACAGCAGGCTTCCCCCCACCCCCTCACTCCCAGGTGAAAAGATAGAGTAAAAACAATCACACATGAAACATAATACAGTGATGAAGAATCACAACACGTTTACAGTAAAATATTGAGTCAGCAAAGATTGGTGAGCTAGTAAGTAGGTAAGCATTTTCTGATCATTGTCGTTGTCCTAATACTTCAGTCAGTAAATAGATAAGCAGCCTGCCCGAGAAAATCTCAAAACAGATCACTTCAAACAACTCCACAAATTACTTTCACACGATTCAGCAAGTTGTATGTGGCTTAAACATCTAGCACGTGATGAATGCCGTTGCTGTTATTTCTTAAACATATGCATACATACAACTGTAGTCTGTACAGGGCCATGTGCCATTGTGCCGGTCAAACTATACGAATTGCTGCTCATCCTGGTTAAATCATTAGGATAACATTGGCACCATATCCTCCCTTCTTTGTACAAGGACAAAACTCTGGATCTATAAGTCCATCATGGAATGCTGATGGCATCTCCAATGAATCACTTTACACACAACGAGATCTTGCAGCTTACTTACAGTACGAACATGTTCCACAGAGTATAGTTTAAAACTTCTTATAGCAAATATGCCTTATATTATATGAGGCTATGCCAGAGTAAATGTAAATGTGCTCGGATTTTATATAGCAGCTCATTTTCCATTGCATTGATCGGGGGGGGGGGGGAAGATCCTTGCCACCACTGCAAGTTTGAAAGAGCACCATGCCAGTTAACGTCCCCATGTACGGATTATGCTACAACCCAAGATCCAATCTCTGAAATAAGGTACTCTCATGTCTTTCTTTGTAGCTGGCTGCCGTATGTCAGCAAGAGTTCAATAATAAAACGATATATATATATCATCATCATCATCATCTCATCACCTGATCTGCAACAGTGTACGGTCAGTGCGCTCATTATAGCTGAGTGGCATGAGGCACCTAGGTAGGACCCAAATCTTGTTTTGAAAAAGTCCACCCTGGTGGATGTATGAACCCACAACCTTTAAACTGACCACCCCTCATGCTAACCACTAGACCACTACACAATAGTACACATCGGAAACATTTGGAAAAGCAACTGAAAATCAACCACGATGTGTCATTGAATAAGAATGGAATGGCTGTACTGTATTCGAACAATGCGCCATTGTAGTCTGTTCTGTAGCTTATTTTGTCGCCAGTTCGCTGTTGTGCATGCAATCCTACTAAGCAAGCAGACCGTGTGTAATCCAAACGGGGCAAATTCTTCAAGTGCAGCAGAGTGACGGTTGAATGGTAAAACACAGGCACAAAGAACATTTGGACATGGGTTCAATACCCGCTAGACCCATAATGTTGACTCAGTGTTAAACTCCATTGGTACCGAACAGGCAATACATGCAGCTATAAAAATCAAATCTTGTTTCATTTGTTACTGTTCTGTCCATTTACCGTTTCATGTAATCATAATATTATACTTCGGTTGGCAAGTCCGAATAAGTGAATGTTATTGTTATTATTATTATTACATTTCTTTCTCACCAAGTAGCAACATTTAGTAAATGGTGGTTAACCAGGGTTGTTTTAAAGGAATTTTTAGAACTGCACAGTGCACAACCCCTTCTTTTCCTTCCCATCCTCTATGGATACTTCCAATCGGAGGACAATGACCTTTTTAACCGAATGTTTTTAGTTTTAACTGTACAAAAGTGCTTCTACAACTACACAAATCCGTTTAGAACTGCACATTTTGTGCACAACTGCACGTTAAATTTAAAAAGCCCTGTGGTAATTCCTACAATGTTTGTCCTCCCTCCATCCATGTCCATGATCACAGAACAGAATCATCCTTGCCGCCCAGTGTACCACCAGAATCGAGCCCCCTCTCAAAATTCAACCATGAGACCTGTTCTGTTTTTAAACAGCTCGTACTGTAAGAGGCGCTTTACAACTTCTCTTATACAATACTTTTACCACCTTTAAAAGCCCAATCATCACCAAATCAATGCAACGAATGAACAAACGCTTAACAGAGTCTGACAAACGAGACCCCAACCTCCCCCTCATTAACCCTTTTAAAGCAGAGAAAAATCCACTTGCTTCCTCGAGGCAAAAGAAGACCAGTGCACCAAAGTCTGGACTTCTTCGTGCGGCCTTCGAACCTGTGCAGCAGCGTCACAAAAATGCTTGAACTCATTTTTTTTCTCACCCACTGCAGTGACAGCACAGCACGCATGGCGGCGGAAAGACGTCATTTCGCTGCAATACGATCAACGTCAATACCAACGACGACTACGACATCGAAATTTGTCAAGGCGGGTCCGTCCACAGCGGTGCTGGTGGTGTAACGGAGTCGGTAAATTGAGACTCAAATGCTTCTCCTACTAAGTGCACTGATCCGCATGTCTGCAGCCGTTTCAAAGCCTGTTAGCTCAGAACAAACACACACGAGTCCTACCTACATGTAGTATAGGCCTACCGCTCCATCTGCCTCTCCTTCCCAACCACCCACTCACTCACCCACTCACTCACTGCATAGTGCGGTCTCAACCCAAACTTAAAAGGGATCTATAGATTTCCAATATCATATATAGGCAAGACTTACGCATATGGACAAACAGTGCGTGCGCGCGCGACATACACACACATGCACACACACACACACACACACACATGCACACACACACGTGGACACACACACACGTGCACACACAAAGTGCAGCGCACAAGCACACAGAAAACTATAGACGACATTACCCACCCATTTGATAAGCCATCAATTTAGGCAACTCTCGCCAAACTTGCACCCCGGTAAAAGTCAATCGTGGTTAATGGAGAATGCCGATGATGCAAACCATTAGCTGTAGTAGTAGCAGTAGTCGTTGCCAGGGTGGGTGGGTGGTTTGTGGACTGCGGTGGGTGGGGTGCGAGTCGAAAATCGCACGAGGTACAAGGGTGTGCAAACAGACGAAGTTCAGTAGTCTCCGTCCTGTTAGGGTGAGCAGGCCATACCCACCACCACCACCACCACCACCACCAACAGCAGCACCCTGGATATTACATCATCCATACGCGGCCCAGATGTTTACCGCCCTTGCTGCTGTACCACAACGGCAGACAAGCGCCGATAAAATTACGGCCAGACAGGCGCAACTTATTAGCTGGTAATTATCGAACGGTTTGCGGCTAGGGCAGCCGCAGCCAGCCAGCCACCCGGCTCAATGGCCCTGGCTGGCTGGAGGCACAGTACTGTAATGTAATATTATGTAGGCCAGCTAATAATGCTTTTAGCAGCAGCGACAATCCGACCAACAGTTTAAGTTCTGTACATATCTCCATCTCCATAATTATATGGCATTTCACTCGCGTTGAGAGACCTTGAATTAAGTTTTTAACAAAAAACCTATTAAAGTTTATACTGTTTCAATTTTGTACAATTCAGTCTGTAAAACGATTAAACGATTTTATAAATGACAAAGTGAGAATTAAGAATAAAGAATTTCTTCTTTGACGAGCATAATATTTCACGAATACAATATTCGTTGGCAGTTTTAATATTCGTAAATATTCGTGAATATATTTGCAAATCTTAATATTCGGAATATTCGAATACTCAATCTATGGGACCCACCAAACCGCCGGACCCATAAACTCGGACCACCAACTCGAAACCACAATTCGGACACACCAACCCGGACCCACCAACCCGGACCCATAAACTCAGAACACTAATCCGCCGGACCCATACACTCGGTCCCATAAACTCGGACCCTCCATGCAGTCTGGACCGTTCTTTGGTCCGACAAATAAAAAAATCGTCTGCCTGCAATACATCGAATTCTATGATGATACGCAACGGAAGGTCAGACTAAGAGCAGAGGAGGAGGAGGATGGAGGAGGATGGAGTAGGAGGAGGAGGAAGATGGAGGCTGGAGACGAATGCTGACTGACGTTTCTGGGCTGATTGATGGCTGGACTACGGCTTAGCAAACTGTATCCATCAGCTGCTGCTGCTGCTGCTGCTGCTGCATAGGTCTCTTTTAAGTCGACCTTCAAAGGGATGGGTTTATATAATAATGGGTGTTGTTAGTGGTATCATGGAATGCATTGTACATTGTCCAATGCCAGTTTTTTAACCCTATATTGTGTGTTTTAGCATCACATTAAGACATTTCTCTTCATCAATACTGTAATCATTGTAAAATAATTGTCCTATAATGGAACCTGCAGACTATGAAACAAGCACTATACAGTATACAATACATAGACAAGTCATTATACATACATACATACATACATACATACACACACATACATACATACACATACATACATACTAACAACACCCATTATTATATAAACCCATCCCTTTGAAGGTCAACTTAAAAGAGACCTGTGCAGCAGCAGCAGCAGCAGCAGCCCCAGCTGATGGATACATACATACATACATACATACATACATACATACATACATATATACATACACACATACGTGCATGTGAATATGTAAGTCTAATGTCTATCTATACATATGTAATTTTACATACATGCATATGAACATACATAAATATGTAATACATATGTATATATGCCTGCGCACATGTAATTTTAATTATGTATACATGTATATATGTATGTATGTATGTATGTATGTATGTATGTATGTATGTATGTATGTATGTATGTATGTATGTATGTATGTATGTATGTATGTATGTATGTATGTATGTGTGTGTGTGTATGTATGTATGTATGTAATACGTATGTATGTATGTATGTATGTAGAATTGTAGATGCATATATACATAATGGCACATAGAATCTTATTTACACACATACAATACATAATGAACATAAGGCCTACTTACATAAAAAATGCTAGAATATATATACATACATGTACAATTTTGTACATACACATATATTATACATAGTCACATACATACATAGGCCAAAATAAGATATCCAGCATTCACTTTAAGATTCCAGGCCACTTGGATTTATAATGAATCCTCTGCTATGCAGAGTCATGCACGGTGTCACGACCTGTCTTCTTTGTCATGAAAACGATTTAAATGCTGTGGATTTAACTGCTGATGGTTTCGTCGAGTAGGCTGTTTAGTTGCTGGGAAAAAAGTAAATAAATATCACAGGACCCTGGAGAACCATAGAAATGAGTTACTTGCATATTCCTAACATGTATTATAATTCAGCTGTTGAACTGGGAAAAGAATACATAGAACCAGTCAGATAGGTAGGCCCACCTAGAAATTCCTGGGTGACTGACCATATATTCGTTCGTTCATTCATTCACTCGCTCATTCATTCATTCATTCATTCATTCATTCGTTCGTTCATTCATTCGCTCATTCAATCATTCCTTCATTCATTCGTTCGTTCGTTCGCTCATTCAATCATTCATTCATTCATTCGTTCGTTCATTCATTCATTTATTCATTTACCGGTATTCAGTTTCCCATATGATTGGAGAGAATAAGTCCAAAACAATTAAAAGGGAATTAGTCAAGGTGACAATCTTCTGCACAGTCATCACAGGATAGATGGCAGCACGTTTAACAAAGTTGCAGACAGTGTCTTAAAGTCATCAGACAGTAAACCAACCAGAATTATCACATAATCTGGTAAAAACACAGTGTGGCCAAAAGCCCGAAACTAATACACCGTCAACAAAAACTGTCCTACTTTTTTATGCATAAGCAAATTGCTTCAACTTCAGAAATGTTACGAAAACAGCAAGTAGAGTAGCAAGCCGAATTGGAAACCCCCACCCCCCAGCTGCTGGCTCCAATCAACAGTGAATGACATGAATGTGCTCCAAAGCCAGACATTTTACGTCAAACAAATGTCTGCACCAAGACACCATCGTTTTTGAGTCTGCAAACAACACTTGGTGATGACATCAAGTGTCCTACCATCGGCTATTTTGTGTGCATTAGCGTATCGCATCCATGGCATTTATATGTGGCAACGCATAAGCTCTGTGTACACGAACGATTTTCAACGGTAACTGTTTGCATACAAACACTTGGTGATAGGCTAACACGCTGACGGACAAATCGATAAATTTGTTGTAAAAAACTGATTCAAATTACATGTATTGACCAGTAGCATGGATAAAACGTTGGTACATAAGCTGGTAGTTGATAGTAGGGTACGCAGTTAGGTCGATAGGTAGGAGTCTAGACAGGCAAGTAAGTAAATACGCAAAAATTGATGTTCGGTTGCGAGGCTCGTTAAACCAAAAACCACTACAGCTCTTAGGTAGATAGCAAGAACCTATTATAGATTTTTGTGGGTAGATCAATAATAGGCCTACATAGGTAAGTAAGAATTGCAGCCATCAAAGACACACTGACATTGGTGGATAGACCAGGATAGGCCTCCATAGGGCTCTATAGATTACATGTTTTGTATATAGCCAGGGATGGACAGAACGCTAACCCGAAAATTGTGTAAAGTTATAAAATAGCCTAATGACAACCAAAGGAAAAAGAAAAATTGCTGGTTAACTGTGTCGAAAACAGAATTGTCAAGAAATTACACCAACTGTGTGCAATCAGAAATAAAAAATGCAACTGGTCCACCCCTAGATTCCCTAAGTCTTATCCATCCTATTTAGCCATAGCTGGGCTGGAAGTGCTTCTGAGTAGCCCACCTTGACGAGGCGCTAGAATAAAACTTCCTAAATAATACCAGTTATAACCCACAAAACATCACTAAAGGTAGAGAGACAGAGAGCTACTGGGTAGATAAGTAGGCAAACATGTAAGTTAAGTAAGTGAGTAAGTAAGTAAGTAAGTAAGCAAGTAAGTAAGGAGACGATGGGTTCAAACGCCTTTAGCCTAGAACTGCACACAGTGCACAGTAGCAGTCCATGTTCGTTAGTCAGTAATTCTGGCAAGAAGTCACAGTTGGCCAGAGATGTTGACAACATCAATCAACGTATACTGTTTAAGAAATAAACAGTGTTAATTAACGGGTTACCTAAAATAGATCTGCCAGTTAATTTGTCTGCAGACTGACTGACTGACAGACTGACTGGTCGGCCTTGTTGTGGCCACACGAAACTTTAGCCTCTGACAGGATTTTTTAACGTGCAGTTGTACACAAAATGTGCAGTTCTAAATGGATTTGTGCTATTGTATAAGCACTTCTGTACAGTTAAAACTAGCAAAAAAGGTCATTGTCCTCCAATTGCAAGTTATTTACCATGGAGGATTGGAAAGGAAAGAAGGAGTTGTGCAGTTCTAAAAATTCCTTAAAAACAGCCCTGGCCCCTGACCTACTCCAACCTATAAGAACCGTACAGAGGCCCCTTAAGCTAACCATGGGTATGGGTACAAAGAGCTGGGGTGGCATACCCGGGTGAATTGCCAGTCTCACACTCCATTTCCTATCATCTCACTAATAAAGCGGGGAGAGGGGATTCGATGGGGGTGTGGGTTGATGGTATAGTGTACTGGACTGTCAAATGTCAATCAGGAGGTCGGGAGTTCAAACCCCCCCCCCCCCAGAACAGAAATTTGACGTAGATTTCTGTTCTGCACGTGACCCCAGAGCAAATTCAGCGATGATACAATACAATATAACTGACATCATTTCATATCGCCCTCCTTTCAAAGCTCAGAAGTGCACACACGCCTGCTCCTTGACAGCAAAGCAACTGAGTGTGAAAGACTTGCTTAAGGACCTAACAGTAGACAGGAATCGAACCTGTACCCTATTAGCTGTAATGTGTACACTGGCTGTACATGGTTGGTGGGCAGATGAGATGTCAAAGTAGAGGACTGGTTACCCATCCTCATATGCCAAGGCTGAGGAAATGAAGTCGCTAACACTTCATACCCATGACTGTCTCAGAGACATTGAAACAATGTGGTGGTGTCGTTGCCTTGGAGCCGGAAGGTTCGAGGTTCAAATCCACCTCGCCGCGTAGGGACCTTGGGCAAGTCCTTCACTCATAATTGCTCAGCGCTTCGGCGTGAAACTCCGATGCAGTGTTCGCTCTGCATTCGGGAGCGCCTCTGAGTAGAGGGAGCTTGAAGGGGCGCTATAACAAGTGCACACACAAACATTGAAACAAACCTATGGGTTCTACACTGTTTGTGAAGCAGAGGACGAAGAGCCGTCCCTTATACTGTATATATATCATTGAATGTTTGTACAACGACACCTTCTTCAGAGAGGGGAACACTTAATGGCACATGTGTTGAAGCACTGCGCTCCTAACAGAGACACAGCCTCGCACAACATGTAGCGTTTTTCAGCAAGTCCTTCGCATGCAATTTTTCAGCACCATCGATCCTCAGCCTCTTCCTTCTCCTCTTCCTCCTCCATGGTCATCTGTGCCAGTCCCAAGCCTCGAGAAAGGAGGGGGGCATCAAACACAGATGTAGTGCAGCTGTACTTTGGCAGTGCTTTTGGGCGGAGGGCGACAATGACAATCCTATGACAGTTTGTTTTCTGCATATTTTGCAACCATGTCCATTGCAAACACCCCTACCACCCACCCAGGGCTGAAAGTGATTTGGAAAATTTGCCGGGTCTGACTTAGGCGGAGGAGCCGACGGCTTTGAGTTGAAAGTTTTTCTGACGACTTTTTTGCCATTAAATTTGACCAAAATTTGTCAAATTCCTACAATTTTTACCTACTTTTGGACCAAAATTGTTAAACATGCGACCCTGCTGAGACCCGGCATCAGCAGGTTACGAAAATCAATGTCGGGTGGGAGACCCTGACAGACCCGGCTCACTTTCAGCCCTACACCCACCCCACCAAATGAAAACCCCTAAAAAGTTTCTGGTTATAAATGCTACTGCCTGGTAACATCATAAAGTCCATGAATAATATAAACAGTATGTTTGTTGACGATTTATGTAAATTTACAGACATTAACAGTCCACTTTCTGTCTGAAGTAAATATACTTCACTCCAATACAAGCATGAGGCAAACTTTTTAAAATATCTTAGACGGCTTTCACCTCAGCAATTAATAATGTCAAGACGACAGAGTCAAAATTTTATCAGACTAAGTTTATCAATTAATATTTTTACAGTGCGGTAACAATGAACACAGAATATGACAGGAGAAACTTTAGTCTACTTATAATAGAATAGATGTAAATAAAAATAATAAAACCACGTGGAGACTCTTAACAAACACTTTCACCATGGTCAACACCAGTTGAATCTGATCCAAGATAGGGGGCAGTACCACTTCATTGGCATATTAAAGTCTCTCGGCATATCCATTAAGACGTGTTTTATCTCTTACGAACAACAATGCCTCTTTCAAACCTCTCAACCTTCTTACACTTGCCAGAGCTCTATGCACTACTATCCAAATAATCCAATTGCCCAGATATAAAAACCTCTTCATCATATCTTCCTCTATCTCAGGCTCCAGCCTCTATAATCTATAATCTCTCCCAAATTCTGCAAACATGCCTTACTCTACGCAGCGCCAGCGTTTAGCTTCCCAAAGATCTTGGCCATTTCGTTCTCCTTTTCCCCCCATTCTTCTTCCCATCAATCTCACCACCACTCCCCTCATGCTCTCTGGCTCTGTCTGTCTGTCTGTCTCTCTCCTGCAGCATTTCACTGAAGATAGAAAGCTGAACTTTTAACGCCATGGGTATCCTGGTACTGTACCTACATCATCCCACAATCACCACCACCACCACCACCACTTCTATAATCCGCTTGAACCCCGACTATACAACCCAGCTCTGACAAGCTTGATTTGATATAGCGCCGGTGATCAGCTGGTCTCCCTGATGTACGGCATTGATAAATCTTGGAGATTTACATTCAATCTACATTCAATCTACACCTAGGGCAGAATTTTGGCTTGAAATTTCTGCTCTACCCGACCTCATAGCCAACTCAGAGAGGACTGGTCAGCATTCATTCATTAATTCATTTCAAGAATTTATATAGCACCTCTTCAAGAAATCCACTCAGAAGCGCTCCCAGTCCAACCACGGTGAAACAAAAAAGCACTCTCATAGGCTGTGAAAATGAAGTTCTCAAAACATCCTATACCCATACATGTAGCTGTCTCAGGGTTAGCTATGGGACTGCTCTTCTCTTTCTCCTTCATCTCCCACCTCCCTACGCCCACCTTTCCTCCCCCTCCTCTTCCTCCCCTTCCTCCTCCACGTCCTCCTCCTCCTCCTCCTCATCCTCCTCCTCCTCTTCTTCTTCTTCTTCTCCTCTGAGAAGATGAAACCTAGCAGGCGAGAGTGAGATAAAGTAGTGCCAGAAGGCATTTACTTTCGACTGTGGCAAGTGCAGCGGTGGCATCTTTCAGTTGAAGTGTGCAAACATAAGACAAGAACTGTCTTCAAAACAATACACTAGCAAATTAATAGAACAACTTCAAAAACGCCAAATGTTATCTCAGTGCACAAGGCACAAAAGTTGTTGATGATCACTTCAAATAAGACCATTGTCAAGAAGAACGTACTGTTGCTTAACATGCCAAGCATCCCAAGTTAACGCATGACCCATTTTTCTTTTAAATTAGGATCCCCAAAAATTAATCAATATCACACACCTTTATTACCATCCTTGATTCCCAATAAACCATGAAACATCTGCAACATCCTTTGGTCACATCAGATTATATGGTTATTGGTTTTCACAGTCTGAAAACCACTAAGTCTTGGTCTTCACAAGTCTGCATGCAGGTGCTGTATAATAATAATTTATTTTTACCATGTGGCAATGGGGCATAATCTCACATCATGACAGTGCCATACAATAACATAAGAAAGTGTATTCACCAAATGACATTTACAGACCTGTACAACACAATTTGGCCAGTCACAGGGCTTAAAGTGTGGCGGGACGGTCATGGACGGCGTCCTGGCACTTATTTTTCAAGTCTCTATGCCATCCTGCCACTTATTTGACCAGCACACCTGAAAATATAAGAGGCGTCCTGGAACTTCTTTTGGAAAGGTATTAAAGGGGCGTCCAGGCACTTATTTTTTTAACACTTTTAGCACTGGCCAGTCAACATCACGCCTGAGACCTAAAGCTGTCAAGATAATGACTTCTCACACGGGAATAAGCATCTCTTGACCACACTTTAGTCGGGCAAAGTCTAGACAGGCCCATAAAGCCAGTCGATTCGGAAAATCATTTTCCAAAAGAGACCATTTGATGCCTTTGTTGGCAAAGCTTATTATTAATTAATCGACAGTATCTATCTCACCAATTCTTCACTCGCCGTGCAACTCTGCGTAGTACTACGGTCAATACTTCTTCCACATTGCCGGAACAGTGCGCAAGTCCGTAAGTCTCTACGTCTGCCACTGTCACATTGCTGAGGCATGCAAAAAGCTCATGTTGACCCATTACAAGGCTGAATTTAAAATCCACAAGGTCCAATTGAGCACAGAATAAATCGACTCGCTTGTTCTGTTGTTCACATTACTGCGCCAGACAGCAGTTATGGTTATTACATACCTCGTCCTATACACAGATCTTTTCCCGATAATGCCCAGGCCATATAATATTTATTGCCCATAATCAGCTCATTGTCATAGACATTAATTATAGAAGTTTTTATGTTACATCGACTTGTCCTGGTTTCGTTGCAAAGCATTCCAGGTTTTCAGAAGGCCTGAATACTAATTAAGACATATTTCACGCTGCAGATGCATAACTCAAGATTATGACTTACTTCAAATAATTATTATGACTTTTATTTAACCCTGTTATGACTTTCATCACTCTCTCACATTGCCAGGAAAACACTGAACGGATAATAATATATCAATATATAGTCCAGAATTTCTGACCTATTATCATAGCATCCATGGGTGCACTGGCCCGGTGACCACGGCCATGACACTTGTCCATATATCTGGCAAAGTAGTCCTACATTTCCTCGTGAGATAACGGAGCTTGGTTTCACTTTATCATTTTACTGCAGCACCATTACTGCATTCTACCAAAAGGCAAATTCAGATCAAACTCGAATATTCTTTACAGCGTACAAGATGTTTGTCTTGTATATGTGCAATAAATAAACAAATCAATAAACAAATCAAACCAGCCTAGATAACTGCTTGCCATTCGAGTAAACCAAGATTTTTACTCAACCACCAGTCCACCACTCGCTCTAACTTTTACTATCAATCAATCAATCAATCAATCACTCAATCCATCAATCAAATGTTTATTTTGCAAAAAAGTATGAACATTGGTTACAAAAAAGAGAGGCCCTAAAGGGATAAGTTAATCCCGGTGTCTAGGCACACCAACTAATGTATCGAGTTGACGATGTGAGGTGGCCATTACGAAATCTTGCAAAAAATCAACACAGTGATTAATAAAACTGACAAAAACACAATCAAGCATCTTATGCTAAGAGACGGAGGAAAAAACCCAAAATAAATGTAAACTGAAAAGCTCAACGCTATAATACTACAATATCGCAATGCACTCCACAAGGGATCAGCCAAACTTTGCGTACTATACATCAATTCTTTAATATCATTCAAGTCATCTTAGATTCCAACTCGTACTCCCCTGCCTCCTTCTACTGCTCACCACAACAACAACAACGTGATGAATATGTTTAAGAAGCAATGATCTCCGCATAAACTACGGCTTCACTGCGTAGTGAGAGTATTTGATCGATGCCTGGCAATAAATACCACAGTAATAAAACCCCTGCTTGCCAAGAAGTCTTCAGTTTCATCAGGTACACTTACGTATATTATTAGAAAAATAAAATAACAAGCACTTCTGCATACGTCCATTCTGCAAAATTTGCATTTAATCAAAAGCGCAGTAATTTATTAGATCCTCTGTTTTGATCAGCCGTACGCATGTATTACTTTTGAGACGTCCTTGATAGACCTGTGCTATGCAAAGTGCCTCTAGGTTTAATTTACTGCAACTATGCAGAATTGAGCCTTTTCTGTCGTGGGCCCTGTGGTCTGGAATGGGCCTCTACAGGAGCTACGTCTGCTTTCTGGGGCTCATGCTGAAGCATATTTTTTTCTATTCAACTCAAAACTGTACTTTTCTGTCATGCTCGAGCCACTTCTGAGTAGTGAAAAGGTGCTATAGAAATTCTCGAATGAACAAATATATATAAATTTGTATGTGCACTTGTTATAAGCGCCCCTTCAAGATCGATCTACTCAGAGGCGCTCCCGAATGCAGAGCGGACACTGCATTGGAGTTTCACGCCGTTGCGCTGGGCAATTGTGAGTGAAGGACTTGCCCAAGGTCCCTATGCAGTGGCTTGAGGGTGGATTCGAACCTCGAACCTTCCGGCTCCAAGGCAATGATGCCACCACTACACCACCGCGCCCCACAAGTATATATATATACATATAAAAATTTATGCACATACAATTTTACATACAAGTTTGCAGTCGATACTACAAACGACTACTGTACATTCATAATGACAAACTCCAGACGCCCTCTTATATTTTTTAAGCGTACAGAACATTGGATTAGTTTAACCACGACTTGTTGGTTTTCGCAACAGCTAGGGCCTTGATGGAAGCCAACCAACCTGCAGCAGCCAGGGGCTGTCGTCTGCGCACACTGCACATAGTAGCGTATAATATTTACAGATACTTGTGGCTTTCGAAATTGTTTACTTGCATTATTCTCTACATATGCCCACATTGCCCAGCCATGTTCCACTTCTCAACAGATCAAGAGTTTATCATTCTCGACATGAACACCAGCGTCACTTATACAGTTTATCAAGTTGATACGATTTCAATATAAAAGACTGGAGGAGGGGAAAGTAGTAGTTGGCTCAGGATCTCCTACAGAGAGAACGTTAACCTCATGCAAAGCAGGAGCCAGTTTTTTCATTACCCACTCCCTCCTCTAATAACTCAGACAGGTCTGTTTAATTATCAGACAGGCAGCGAGAAGGAATTCCTGCTGCGCGTATAACCGCCGCTGCTGCCAAGGCACACGATATAAATCATGATTTTTTGCATCTGTCAGGTTTTTCAACAAATGTACTTTCAGCTTTTCGCTGGCACAGTGACAACAGTGCCACATAAATGTACGGTATGTGAAGAGTTTCGGGCAATGAAGACAGTTTCGTTTTGGGTCCATAGTATGACAATAGTAGACCTCCCATGTTGCTCCATGCTTCCATTTAAAATATTATGCTCTCTTCTTCCACCAACCATACAGAGATCAGGAAACATTTTCAAGTCAATTTAGGCCACACTATCTATGTTAACTCACAAATTACACGCACACATACATACATACATACATACATACATACATACATACATACATGCAAACACAAAGTCACACACGAACACACACCCAGACATACATGCATGCGTACACCACTGGGTACAAAAAACTAGAGCTCTGTCTGGGTCATGACCCTGAGCTGCAGCTATGCAGACCAAGAACTTTTCGCCCAGCTGCCGCAGTCATCAAGTTTAATCAATACTTTATGTCTGGGCTTTCCATCTTGCAAGTTAAAACGTCCAGCAGACATTTCCCCAAAAGCGATGGAGGATATTGATCTAAGAAAATGTTAATAAAAACTATTTTAAAAAAATAAATAATAATAATCCTTGTTTAATTTCAAACTGACACAATGCAATATACAATTGCAATCCAAATATAGTATGAAATGTTATTACAGCCCTGAGTCGAATTTAATTGTTGGCATCCATGCAAGGTGCACAACCTCCTGCAGTTCCTTGAAGCAGTCTTAAATGCAAACCTTCATTCTTAGTCAATTGACCAGAGGAGTAAAACAGCTCATGCAAAAACTAGCTTCAGAATTCTTTGCCCACCTTCACCTACCCCCACCCTCCCCATATCTCCGGACTTCAGCAGGCACAAGAAAGAACATTTTCAAATTTTCACTGACAAAATTACTTTGCAAACTGTGCAACGCAACATAAAAGTCGGTCAAGGAAGGTACCTGCATGCCAGTCCAATAACCTACATATGCCGCCAGAAAGCATTGATGCAAGAAATTAGGTTATCGACATATCGTTTGTTACAGCGGTGGCTGTCCAGGGTGGTGATTTTTTATGGTCCAGGTCACAATAACGAGACCAACATGCAGTGTAGGTGAAAAGCAGCCATGCACAAGGCGGGACTAGTGACTAAACGAAAGAGAAGAATAAGTAACTGGGTGGCTGTTAGGGGAAGGTGAAATCCTTCTCAAACCATTCAGTAGCTCTGTCTAAAATGGAAGCTCGGCAACGATCTATAGATACCAAATTTATGTAATGCACAGTTGATATTCCACCAGACTAAATAAATACTCTACTCCTTTTTCCAAACAGCAAATGAAGTTTCAAGCACTAAAAAAACACGACACAACGCTTGCACTACTAAAAAAACACAACATAACGCTTACACTACTAAAAAAAACACGACACAACGCTTGCACTACCAAAAAAAACATGACACAACGCTTGCACTACTAAAAAAACACAACATAACGCTTACACTACTAAAAAAAACACGACACAACGCTTGCACTACCAAAAAAAACACGACACAACGCTTGCACTACCAAAAAAAACATGACACAACGCTTGCACTACTAAAAAAACACAACATAACGCTTACACTACTAAAAAAAACACGACACAACGCTTGCACTACCAAAAAAAACATGACACAACGCTTGCACTACTAAAAAAACACGACACAACGCTTGCACTACTAAAAAAACATGACACAACACTTGCACTACCAAAAAAACATGACATAACGCTTGCACTACTAAAAAAACACAACATAACGCTTGCACTACTAAAAAAACACAACACAACGCTTGCACTACTAAAAAAACATGACACAACGCTTGCACTACCAAAAAACACGACACAACGCATGCACTACTAAAAAAACACGACACAACGCTTGCACTACCAAAAAAAACACAACATAACGCTTACACTACTAAAAAAAACACGACACAACGCTTGCACTACCAAAAAAACATGACACAACGCTTGCACTACTAAAAAAACACGACACAACGCTTGCACTACTAAAAAAACACGACACAACGCTTGCACTACTAAAAAAACATGACACAACACTTGCACTACCAAAAAAACATGACATAACGCTTGCACTACTAAAAAAACACAACATAACGCTTACACTACTAAAAAAAACATGACACAACACTTGCACTACCAAAAAAACACGACACAACGCATGCACTACTAAAAAAACACGACACAACGCTTGCACTACTAAAAAAACATGACACAACGCTTGCACTACTAAAAAACACAACACAACGCGTGCACTACTAACAAGAATGCACGAATGGTAGTACATGCACATACCTAACAGCAACATCGATAGTTAAACTCACCACTGAAATTGAACTGTCCTCATTGCATTCTGTTGTCGTCGTCGTCGTCCTCACGTCCTTTGTCGTCATTCCCAATCTGACCATCTTACCGGAGGACGCCTTGCCCGTCGAGTCCGGCGGTCCGGTTGGACGCTGGTTGGACCAGCATCCCGCATCGTCCGGATGACCACCGCCGCCGCCACCAGCATCCGGAGTCCGAGGCGATGCGGACGACGGCGTGGACGGGATTCGGAGCGAGAGGTGCGAGCTAACGAATATGTAGCACGTCTCACAGACGCAGAGGGGCACCGGCGACTGACTAGAATGGCAGGTAGAAGCAGCGTCAAACGGGAACTTAGTCGGATTGTTATCGCCCATGAAACTGTTCAGACCTCCGAGGCCGCCACCGTGCAGCGGACACGACGACGAGTAGGACGTCCTCTCCGACGACGACAGCTCGCAGTCCCACTCGTCGTCGAGACGGCACTTCTTGCGGTAGCTGCTCCCGATGCTGTCGCTGGAAAATCCCATCTCGGAAAATCCCATCTCGTTGTCTGATATGTGTACCCGGTTTCGATTCAGGTCTCCGCCGTACGACGTGCTGCCATCGACGCAGAACATGCAGTCGTGGAGGCACGGCTCGGAATGCAAATTACGCGCGGTCGCCACCAGCGGCACCGTGGTTGTCTCCGCGTAGAGTTCGTACTCGGCCGGGTCGACGACGCTGCCCGTCTCGCTATCTTTCTTCAGCCACTTTTTGACGATTTTCCGGAGGATCTTGCCAACGGACATAGCTATGCATGCCAGACAAGCGTGCCGCTCACGAGCATTTTGCAGCGCCCTCTGACTCCTCGTCTTGCGTCAGACTATCGACGATGACCGAGTCCGTCTCGATTCTGCTGCTGCTGCTGCGATGATGCGGTTGTCCAGGAGGTGAGCAATTAGAGTTGGATAGCATTTATCACAGATTTACAGTTGACGGCCCACAGACCGAGGAAACGATCAGTCACGATAATACATGCGTCGTCGGCTATCTATCGTCCTCCTCCTCTTCTCATTTCGGTTCTCGTTCAGTGGAATCTGAAACAGTCCGAATAAAAGACGTAAGAACATCTCTTTACGACTTCTAAAGTTCTGTGCTATATACACACATATATATATATATACACACAATTATATATATATATATATTATAGATCAGGGCTGCAGAGAAAAAGTAGAGGTCAGTACACAGTACAGTACTACAGTTGCTCTGGTCTGTCTGCAGGTCATTTTCCCATATAACTAAACACAGATATTTGTGAGGTGGGTACCGGTACACTCTGTATACCCCCTGTGTATCCTCGACCACAGTCCTGCTATAGATTACTTACTTATGTGTGAGCCACTCAACCACACAAAGCCAGTAATCTTATAACCTACACCTTCTGTGAGAAATCTGCAAAAATAGTTAACGCTGTGAATGCAGAAATGATTATCTGCAAAAATAGTTAACACAGTGAATGCAGAAATGATTCTCTGCAAAAATAGTTAACACAGTGAATGCAGAAATGATTCTCTGCAAAAATAGTTAACACAGTGAATGCAGAAATGATTCTCTGCAAAAATAGTTAACACAGTGAATGCAGAAATGATTCTCTGCAAAAATAGTTAACACATTGAATGCAGAAATGATTCCACTTAACGTCTCACTGCATTTAAAGCATGTCCTGGATTGAGCCGGTCGGCTAGAAATGCCATAAATGATGTACTGAAGTTAATAAGCCATGAAGACTAATCATGATTAGTTTGTTAGCCACGGACCATATACATCTTGCCCCAACGAAAAATCATCCAACCAACGAGGAGAGACCTGCGGAGGAGGAGCCACTGCAAAAATGGAAGCTGTTGATACAGCCACAAATTGAAAATCATCGCAGCATAAGTCATTAGGGAACCACCACCGCGGTGGTGGTTGGGCCAGACAAGAAAAAAATTTACAGCGGAATTATTTATGGCTAATTCTAACTCGGTGCAATTTTTCCGATGCATCATTTACAGTCATCCAGCAGACGACCTCTCCGCTGCTGCCTCCAGAGCCACTCTCTTTGGAGCCACCAATCACTTTACTGCACCACACGAGACAGTCAGCCAGGCAATTCTTTCTTATTGAACTTCCATTGTGTGTGTGTGTGTGTGTGTGTGTGTGTGTGTGTATGGCACCAGCGTCATGGGGTGCGCTGCAGGGAGGACCATCTACTGGAAAACTTACTAGACAGTTGCCAATCAGACACTTTGTTGAGAATGGTATTGTATCGTATAATTTGTCGATTTGCATATTGCCTCCTAGAGCACAAACTAAGGTAACGCACAGTAGCCATGTGAGTCCTGAGTATTTGAACGAGTCTGTAAGGCAAATTGCACAACGATTCTAACAATCGGAATACTGCCCCAAAGAGATAAACCCAACAATACAACACAGTCCAATGCCCCATGTTGCATCATGGAAATCCTAGCTGGGGGTTGGAGGAAAAAGGATGTAGCAAAAAATTTGTAGAATCCCTGATAATTAATTAGTGGTCTTTGAGGTTTCCCGAGTAGGGACCTGGAATAGCCCTCAGACCCAACAGATTTGTTGGAAAAAGCTGGATCAGATTTCAACAGCTCCAGAATAAATTGAATAATAACCGCAAACACAATGACAAACGCGACAGACAGTAGTCAATCAATGTCTTTGTTGTAATTTTTTATAGTTCCAGCACTGTAGTGGTGGTGGTGGTGGTGGTCTGTGGTTTTAAAAACATCAAATTGATAGCTCTCCCAAATCAGAGCCATCTGCAGCAGCTGTAGTAAGTAGCCAGCTACTACATAGATATTCTTCTGAACATGAAAACGAAAGCCCACGGAATGAGTTCTGAGTGGAAAATGAGCGGAGCGAAAAATGACGAGCCCTTAAAAAGTAAATTCCAGCGGGAAACGCTGTATATCAGCGACAACCACCTGTTGCGATTTGGAAGTAGGGGATTCTCAGCATTCTTTCGGTTTTTTGCCTTGCAGATGGCTTTGCAAAGTGTGTTAAACATTTGCAGAGTGACACAAACTGTAAAACAGGAACCCTTGTAACGACAAAATTTTAGAAAATTATGCAGTTTCACTCTAAAGAAAAACTATGGTGATCATCAGATGCTCTCTCTGCACTAAGCTGTAAGCCAATAATAATATATGACAAATGTCGTCAAGTACCGTACACGATTTCACTCGTAAGCAGTGCACAGTAAAACTGGAAGAGTCACCCCAGGGTTAGGCAGATGAAACCACACATGGAACCAACCAAACCAATGGATTCTCTTTGTTGTGATACTGTAATCCGCTTATCCCTGCTTAACCCTGTACTCATGATGGTTCTCATAGCAGAAACTTTTACATACGGCACACAAACCAAGCAAGAACCACGAAACTACCAACATTGGGAAGCCATGTAGCAATGTTGTTGTTTACTAAGTGTTCAAGGAGCAAAACGTCTTGAAGAACTTTTGACAGTTTGAAGTTTAGAGAAGCCATTTAGGTGTACAAAAACAGCATTTGCAAATATCAACAGTAAATTATACTCATTATAATATGATAGCATCATATATTGTTATAACAAATAACATCATCAAAATCATACATATAATAGTAAATAATATCAGGGTATATTATAGGAGTTCACGCAATACAATAATGTAAACAGCAAAAAACATTATCATTTTGTAAAATTTTACTAGCGGGAACTTTTCCACTCCTAGAGATGTCTAAACTAAACACTGGTGTGTGTGTGTGTGTGTGTGTGTGTGTGTGTGTGTGTAAAACATATCCTAGAAGTAGCTTACTGCTGACCAGTGACACTGACCATACTATGGACATTGTGTTCATTCATTCATTACAAATACAAGCAAAGCCAAATGACTCAAAGTGTTGCTTTATAATCATCAGCACCATTTAAAAACAGCTATGTAGGAGAAAATACATTTCATCTATAAATCACACAAGAAGGTCATGCAAACCCATAAAAACGGCTACAGACGCAAAGAATAAATTATGTTCACTTTCCCTATTTATTTCCATCAGATAAATCTATTATTTAATCAGTGGACCAGCAGCAACTGACGACATTAGAGGATTGGTTAGAGGATTGATTAGAGGATTGATTAGAGGATTGATTAGAGGATTGATTAGAGGATTGATTAGAGGATTGATTAGCCTCAGACATTCGCTTCCTTCCATAACATAAAGATTAGAGATAAGAAGAACTAGATGAAGGTGAGGCAGAGTGATGCAAGGAAATGGCAGGCGGCATTCGGCTTTCGAGAGGTATTAAAAACCGTTAAAAAAGGCAATATATTAGGCAAGTGTCTAGACAAACGAAAATATGATTGCCTGTGCACAACAGTTGAGTAATTTTGGTAATTATTGGTGTTGCTGAAATCTACGGTCAAGGAACGCTACTGAAGGCAATCTACCGCCATGCCTCCATTTTACTTTGGTCACAAATGCAGTTATTAGTCTTAGCGCCGACAGTTGACAGTATAAAGCATCCCAGAAGTAGCTTGCTACATAAATTCTCATAATTATAATTACGGTTGGCTGGGTCCGTGCATTTACAATTGTACATGCATGTGTGTGTGTGTCTGTGTGCGAGTGCGTGTGTGTTTTTTGGAGTGTATGCGTGGGCGTGAAGGCTAGGGCATTTGAAAGTGTGAGGTCACATCATTGAGTGTTGAGACCTAACTTAGGATCCTAAGCATGATCTGCCATCTGGTCTGAATATAAATCTACTGTTTAGCAGAAGATGCAAATCTTTATTACAGACGGTCTGATGTACTCATAGGAGCGTGAATAACGATCCAAAACATCAAGGTCAGACTGAAAGCAGCTTATATGGGATCAGCCAGACTACCATGGAGGCTTCTGCAATTTTCTCACTTTGATATAATTTTATTATTGTCCTACTCAGTACATATATGACCACGTTAAAGATGCGACAATCTATATATAAATCCTGTAGCTTTTAACCCTCTCATTCACAACATTTTGAGTTTTATACCGGTAGCTTACAATCTCATTCTAAGAACATGAAATCATTCCTAAGCTATCCAAATGCATTCAGTTTCACCCTATAGGCACAACTTGCCAGCCAACCATTTATACATTTGCCCTGCACACAATTTGAGCAACCCTAATGCAGTTTTTGGAATTCGAAAATATCGGAAAAAATTAAATAAACAGCCTCTTTGATTGGCGCTATAATTAGGGCATCTCTTCCAACTAAGAATAGTCGGAACCATATTCTGCAACTCTTATTTAAAGAATTTAACGAGGTGTATCATATAATAATTATTGACTTAACACAATATTTCCCCATTTTATCTAAATTGTAGCTTGGCTCCTAATGATTCACCTGCGTGTGTAACTTGCAACTAGCCGTATCTATGACAACTGATTTGTTGAATGAAACAAATATTGATTCATTGTTTGATTGATATTCTAATCAGTTTCAAGTGGAAAGAACTGCAATATTACCTATGCAGAAAGGCAATGAGTTTCAGACCTCTGTGGTTATGTAGAGCAGATTTGTAGACTGCTCCTTATGTCTTGTTGTTTTCAAGTTGTTGACTTCTACGCTGTGTCGTGCAAGGACCTGGTTGTCCTGCCAGCCCAAACTACTCTGCCCCATGCAATAATGGCTGTGGCTTTTCATGGAATAAATCGTCTACAAACCCTGTCGCTGTCCCTGTTTATAAGCTCTGAAAAACTATTCGAATCGGATGTGGCTTTGCATTGCAGATTTAAGGTACCCCAGGGCTGTAAACTGAAAGCCCTAGGCTGGCTCAGATCCGATAGAGGCATTTGTTATAGAAGTCCAAAATAACCTGGACTCGGTTAGTGGCAATCCCAAACCTAGACAACGAAGCATAGAGACGTCAACAGCCCTGGCAACAATAGTAAGATGCTGTCAAATAATGGATATTAGTTTTATGAAGTGGTGGGCTATACAAATCAGCCACTACAATTAAAACTAGAATTAAAATTAGAATCAAAACTAGAATTAAAACCAGAATCAAAATTAGAATTAAAACTAGAATTAAAATTAGAATTAAAACTAGAATCAAAACCATAATTAAAATTAGAATTAAAACTAGAATCAAAACTATAATTGAAACTAGAATTAAAATTGGAATCAAAAACTAGAATTAAAACTAGAATTAAAACTAGAATTAAAACTAAAATTAAAACATCCTGTAACTGGCTACGAATGACATCTTACTAAAGAAAAGTCAATATTTAAACAACTACTTATCAACATCAAACTTCAACTGACAAGTTCTCTCCAACTGGCGTCAATTCCAGAACAGTCTGTGTGATCATTGTAAATTTTAGCCTGCTATCTAGATTAGTGGCAAATGATTTATGCAGCATAAGGCAATTATGCCTAAGATTGCATATTATATATAGATACGTAATATTGTGTGTGTGTGTGTGTGTGTGTGTGTGCGTGTGTGTGTGTGTGTGTGTATGCATGCATGCACATGCAAATATACACCTGCACATGAGCAAACACTATTCATGCATGCATGCACAAATTAGGCATATGTATTTATAAAGGTAAGCTATTTAAGTATTTATACATGTATAACAAAATAGCTCATACATGTCGAACAAAAATTACTTGCAAGGCACCAAGCTACCTAACCACATGCTCACAGCTAAATGTACACAGGTAAAACCATGGGTATAAAAAGAATAATTATATCTAATAGTGAGTGCATGTTTAATAAGGCCTAAAAAAAAAAAATGTTGTGTTTCCGGTAACAGAGCCAAAAAAATTGGGTAGTTAGGTCGGAAAATATTTTTATTTTGTAAAATATTTTTATGCAGTGACTATCCGAAAAAGTATACCCCACTAGTCTTTTTTGCACGCTGAAACAAAGTACGTGTTCTAAGCAAGTATAAACTGCCTATTTCCCCGACTGTCTGCACTTAAAACTGCTCTAGAAACAGTCCTATTAATTTCATTTTGTTGATGTCTCTTATGTTATGTCAATACAAATGTTAAAAAAAAATTTTTGAAAAAAAATTAAATTTTTTTTTGAAAAAAATATTTTTTTGGGAAAAAATATTTTTTTTAATAAAAATTTTTTACAAAAATATTTGAGTCGCGGCCGTAAAAATGGGTCGGTCGGGTTACCGGAAACACACCAATTTTTTTTTACGCCTAAATGCATCGAAGAGGTATCTAGTCTTTTTATATCTGGTTAGATAAGGTACCTGCTGGGGCAATCCGTAAATGACGTCATGCAATTTTCCACGATATTTTACCCCTCATTGTCACACGTCAGAACCACACGTGACACATCGTCACAATTGTAACCCCTCCCCTAGATGCATGACGTAATTTATGGACGGTCCCTATCTCTTTTTACGAGCAATCCAGTTTTTCATACAGTGCAATCACAAGACTCAAAGACTTTGTGTTGATGGTTTTTCACTGCGCAACAACGATCCGATACCCGAATGCCAATCACGCAGCATTTACATAATTTATACGAAAGGCTTTGCACCAGCATCAGAGCTCTGTGTTTTAATGTGCTGTTCATTCAGATAAAATCCCAGCTGTGCCTGTGTCTGTGCGTAGTAGCGCTACTAAAACAATTGACTACATTTAAATGCAAGAGTGCAGAATTCATCGACAGACTTCAACAGCTCTTATGGCTGAACAGTCTGAGAAGCCTGTCTGACTTTTTTTATTGCTCGTGCGCTCGATCACGTACCAGCGACAAAAAAGTCATTGTGCGTCGCTTTGAAATTCAGAGATAATGCTGATCTATATCTCTGAAGTTAATTCACTGACGACTCCTAAAAACGCCCTTGCACCAATGACTATACACTTCCCCCTCCAGTTTCGAAGACTAACCTTCAAACCAAAAATATGAGAGCTCTACAAGACAGACTTGGTATTTGAAATGCTGCGTGCGAAGGCTCCAGATGACTGAAAAAAAGGTATTCGAAAAAAGTATCCATAGAGTGCTCATTATTGTTGTAGCAGGGCTTCTGCAGTATCTGATAATTCTTAGAGCGCTTAGATATTTGTCATACCATGAGCATATCATGCCTGTCTGAAGTTCTGAACGTCTGCGTATGTGCTCCAAGTCATAAGTAAACAAACAAAAATAATAATATGACTGCATTTGATATTACTCCATCCAAAGTTCAAAACTGTACAAAAGACTGTAGTGGATTGATGATGGTGGATAAACGATGCCCAGCATTGTAGGCCAAGGACGTGCTCAAGGTCACCACACAATGTCAATATTCTCCATAAAATGCCAACATCTAAAACAATACATACGCACTTACATACATACCCGGGTACATACAAAAGTACACAGGTTCTCATTGGTCATTGCTTCCATGTTTATTTTATTTAATAGCATCCCTCCAGACAACTGGAACAACATTTCATCAATCGACATAGAAAGAAAAGTCCTTCAACAAAGATGTATTAATATAAAATGCATTTCATAACTGAAAATCACATTGATTTCACAAATGTGAAGATCTCGAAAACAACTGCTTCAGAAGTCGAAAACTACAACGAAATCAGAGACAACCGCAGAAGTGAAGCAATCAATTTCCGATACGGAGACATTTGCTGGAAACGTACATCATGTACATTTGCTGGAAAGTACATCATGTACATTTGCTGGAAAGTACATCATATACATTTGCTGGAAACGTACATCATGTACATTTGCTGGAAACGTACATCATATACAACAGCTGTTTTGAAATGAGAATATTTGCAAAGAAACAACTAACTTTAAGAACAAATCCTGTTCCCATCAAGAGTATACATCTCTCCAGCAAGTGCTCAGAAAATTCTAGCACAGGAACAACAGCTTTAAACACAATATTAATACAAACCAACAAGAATAGATCGGCTCAGGCCACAGAAACGTATGACTACCTTACGTTAAAAAACACAAGGACGGTCGTAGATAAACAAAATGGCATTTTTTTCTGTCTGGCAACATAAAATGGCGAATTTTTCCTGTCAACACAAAGCTGTCATAATTTTCTGACGTTAAAAAAAGACGTTAATGTTGACTTAATGCCTGCCTTATCAAACGACCCTTCAAAGGCACACCAGTAATGACTCACAGCTGCCTCTAGAGATAGTCTAACCTCACAAATTCTTCTTTACAATACAACCTGTAAAGCAATATTTTATTTATTTATTCATTTATTTCTCACGAAATTTGCTACAGCACCCCTTCAAGCTCTCTTTTCAGAGGCACTGCATCGGAGTTTCACACCGAAGCGCATGAGCAATAAGTGAAGGACTTGCTCAAGGTCGCTACGCGCGGCTTGAGGCGGATTCAAACTTGTAACTCTCCGGCTCCAAGGCAACGAACCCACATCACCCCACAAATAATAATGTGCTTACAGTAATGTTATTTGTTATTTTGTAACTGGATATTTATGTACCAGTTGATGCTATTAGGTACCTCTTGAAGACACTACTACTTCGAGAAGGAAAGATACCAGTTGTCTATTGCCAAAGAAAAGAGACCAGTTGTCTATTGCCAAAGAAGAGAGACTGACTGTCTATTGCCAAAGAAAAGAGAGACTGACTGTCTATTGCCAAAGAAAAGAGACTGTCTATTGCTAAAATATACAATATCCACCTCTAAGGCTCTAAGTCAGAGGTTCAACACCCGTTACATACTGTGCTACATGTATAAACAATTCACTCTACAGCTCCAGCTCAAACTGTACTGAAGGATTGTTCCCTGGTTAGTCTGCCAAATTCAATCAAACCCTTTCCCACCTGACCCTAGCTCTGAAGACGCGATGATGAAAGATTCACTATCATGTATACATAACATGTGGCAAACGCCAGTTTTTATTGGGCTCAGGCCAAGGAAAAATTATGACCACATCATAGAATATAAATAATATAAATATATATATATATTAATATAATTATATATATGGTATATACATTATATACATATATATATATATGCAGTAATAGGTACTTTATACAAACTACCAGATACCTAGAATATACATACATATAATATATATATATATATATGTATAAGGAGGACAGAACAATATGGCGACCCAAGTTCAGTCTTACTGTACTGTTAAAGGACATTTGTCTGGCAATACAAAGAACGTTTCTGTCAGAAAATTAATGGCATGGCCTTTTACGGGGACAAATAATTTTCTCCCAGTCTACACTCCATAGATAATTAATTTATTACACAATTTAGATATCTACAATTACCCAAATGTAGTCAGCAGACAAAAGGCCTACTTATGTCACTGCCAAAGTCCTAAATTACAGACTCAGTTTTTAACACCCGCTGTACTATACACAAGTAAAAGAGTCCTCCATTACGGACTTAATTTTTAACACCCGCTGTACTAAACAAGCATAGAAGTCATCCATTAGCAACACAGTTTTTAACACCCACTGTACTATAATATAACCATACAAAGAAGCCTGATGATCTAACCAGACCCATGTTCTGGTTCATGTAATTTCCCTCATATTTCCACACCACCCAAAATTGATTTTCAGCCTTGATTTTTCATAGAAAGTTATTCCTTCTGCTGTATACCCTCTCCATTATCAAAAAGAAAAAGGTTGTGAATGGCAGCACACACCAACTGTGCTGATGGAAGCTGCCTATCTATCAACTTCTGTTTGGTTTTGTGCCAGCAACAGCAGATGGCTTTCGAAAAGTCCTTGACATGATGACGACTTTGCGAGGACTGGAAATCTACATCCCGCAACATTTTGATTTGGCAAAGACAGTGCTCAGTGTTCTGTAAGCATGCAAAAATGTATGCATGCAAACACACACATGCTGTAGATGCATGTATGTGTATGCACTTGTGTTTCAAGACTCAGTCAATGTAAGATTAAATGATATCATATTCATAAATGATATCCTAAATGATATAGCATCACACTGTAAACTGCACGTGGATCCTTCTATATCTATAGATATTTTCTTGCATAAAATTTGTTTGTTTGTATATGCACTTTTTATAGCGCCCCTTCAATCTCTCCCTACTCAGAGGCGCTCCCGAATGCAGAGCGGACACTGCATCGAAGTTTCACGCCGAAGCGCTGAGCAATTGTGAGTGAAGGACTTGCCCAAGGTCCTTGCATGGCGAGGTGGATTCGAACCTCGAACCTTCCGGCTCCACGGCAACGACGCCACCACTACACCACCGCGCCCCACAAATCATCTTAGTGTACTCCCAACTGTGATGCCAGTCAAGGTCATGGACTCCAGAATTAGAATTGAATCTATGAAAGTGATATTATGCACATGAATATGGATCTCCAACTGCATCTTATGTGGCGGCTGACTATCTGCGCCTCGCATTCTCATTTCGATGCGACTTTGTGTACGTGAAAAATTGATTTAATAATAATACTAATAATATTCCAGAACATTGGCCCTAATTTTTTAAAATCCTCATGGATCATTGATACCTTGGGTAAACAAAAATAATTAATAATAATTATTGTATGACCGTTAAACAGTGCTCAGCATCAAAAATGCTGTATTCTGATATTAGATATCATATGGCGGCTTCCATGTCACATAATATTATATGCGACGAAATTGCATCAGACAATAATTGAATTCCTATTTTCAGCCTATCGCTATTCTATCGACTGTGGCCCGAATAGAATTTACAGACCTGGAGGTAATAGTATCTGCATACCGGTACATTGCTGATAAAAAGCACCTCACGAATAAGAATTAAAAATAAATATACATGCATGCATGCATGCATACACACCATAGTCAATTCATTGAGCATTCAACTTATGTGCTGGTTCATTCTTCCAATGACACATGTGGGGCGTGGTGGGGTAGTGGTGGCGTCGTTGCCTTGGAGCCGGAAGGTTCGAGGTTCAAATCCACTTCGCCGCGTAAGGACCTTGGGCAAGTCCTTCACTCACAATTGCTCAGCCCCTCAGCATGAAACTTCAATGCAGTGTCTGCTCTGCATTCGGGAACGCCTCTGAGCAGAGAGAGCTTGAAGGGGCGCTATAACAAGTGGACATACAAACAAAACGTCCACTAACCTTTTTTCCAGGTACATGCAGATGATCATTGAGCCACATCTGTGTGTCATCCAATTATGCAAATAATTCACACCTATAACTTTATGACGCAAGTATGTAAAATAGTTGGTGCATAAAAGCACATAAATATAAAAAAATTGTCATGTAATGTTTTCTTTGTCAACCAAAACAAAGAACCAACATTGGATTAGGTTGCTTCATAATGGATCACTTTCAAAAGTTCAAGTTCTAAATCTGGAATTCATGACCTTGACTGCACCACAGTTGGGCATTCACTAAGCAAGAAAACACAGATATAGAGGGAGTTCATGCAAGCCTTTCCAGTTCATAGGGGTGCACAATTTCCTAGCAGACAACAGTTGGACAGTTGAGTGAACAGAAGAAATGCATATGCCTTCTCGGTCGCTGGTCCTCGATGCTGGAAAAGTCTTCCTCTCGCTATCCGATCAGCCGGCTCAGTGGACTCGTTTAAATCCATGCTAAAATCACACTTGTTCGCTAGGGCTTATCCCGTGTAGCTGCTTTGTAAGGCGCCCTTGTAACGGCATGGCTGTGTTACTGCACCATATAAATCGTCGTTATTATTACTATTATTATTATTATTATTATTATTATTATTATTATTATTATTATTATTATACATCACAATCAATCCTCCTGCTAAGCATTCATCATTGTGGGGTGAGATGGTGTAGTGGGTATGTCCGTTGCCTTCCAGCCGGAGGGTTGCAGGTTCGAATCCACCTCGAGCCACTGCGTAGGGACCTTGAGCAAGTTCTTTACTTGCAATTGCTCAGCGATTCTATAGCACCGTTATAAAAATGCACTAAAGATGGCGTCAATTAGGTCGCATCAAGTGTAGTCAAAGTCAGAGTCCACTATTAGGAAGCCAAGTGAAAGTCGAGTCAGTGAGAGGAGGAGGAGGAGGAGGAGGAGGAGGAGGAGGAGGAGGAGGAGGAGCAGCAGCAGCAGCAGCAGCAGCAGCAGCAGCAACGGCAGGAATACAAAGCCAAGAAGCCACTGGAGAAAGATGCTGCATTCATGTAATGACATCTAATCTTATAATTATCTGATGTCTTCTTTGTTCAATTCCAAAGTGGCACCAGACAATAGATATTAAGCCCACCACCGTTCTATGCGTTAATAATACGTTCTTGAAGTAACTATTTATACACGTAACTGAACTTCCATTCCAGTAACCATAGTCAAGTTTCTGAAAAGGAACGACCATCCAACACTTGCTTCTGATGCCTGGCTGGCCACTGCTTCAAAGAACTACGGGGTTGGGGGGGAGTGGGGGGGGGGGTAGCATGTCCCAAAACAAAGTCAAATGAAATGCACTCACAAAAAATGGTAAAATTCTGACTCAGCATCATCACAGGCAGCCGTCAGAAAATGAATTAGTGGGCGAGGAGAACAGACAGACCTCAGACAGAACCGGAACAACAAGATGATGAAGACTTAGAAGTAACATGCAGCCATGAAAATATGAAGCCATACAGGAAACAAGAGGCAGACAGGAAATAACAACTTGAAGGCTAATCATCAGCCCATACAAAACTTGCTCATTACTGACAGATACAAAAAAACTCCTCCTCCTTACCCTTCTCTTCCTTGCCCTTCTCCTCCTAGCCCTTCTCCTCCTCGCCCTTCTCCTCCTCGTCCTCCTCCTCCTCGTCCTCCTCCTCCTCCTTCTCCTCCTCAGTCTTCTGGGGAGGGGAACAGGATTCGTAGGCAAGAAACCCTATCAGTTTAATTAGGCGTTTAATTAAAAATAGGCTCACTCTACACACCCAGTTAGTAAGTATGCAGGCGTGTATATATGTTGCCTAAACGTGCATATTTGAGAAAAATGTGCTGCACACATTTCACCACCATGACCACCACAACCAGTCCACCACCACCACCACGATCACCACCACCACGATCACCCCCATCTCCATTGTCCTTGATCATTTAAGTTCATTGCTTTCCTTAGTACGTATGTGCACTTGTTGTAGTGCCCCTTCAAGATTTCTACGCAGAAGCGCTCGCGACTTCAGCGCATACACTGAATCGGAGTTTCACACCAAAGTGGTGAGCAATTGCGAGTGAAGGACTTGCCCAAGGTCCCTACGCGACAGCTTGAGGTGGATTCGAACCTGCAATCCTCCGACTGCAAGGCAATGAACATACCCACTACACCACCACCTGTATTGATTAGTGTTACTGTTACCTAATCAGCATTTATCAGTCTTACATCCATGAACTCACAAATACTGCATCTCTTGTGATCCCTACGCTACCTACGTCCCTTCCCTTAATCAAACCAAGTTCTCCTTCACTTACTTCTCTTACCATTTTTCAATTCTAAATACCATCCACCTCCAATTCTAAATACCATCCACCTCCAATTCCAAATACCATCCACCTCCAATTCTAAAAACCATCCACCTCCAATTCTAAATACCATCCACCTACAATTCTAAATACCATCCACCTACAATTCTAAATACCATCCACCTCCAATTCTAAATACCATCCACCTCCAATTCTAAATACCATCCACCTCCAATTCTAAATACCATCCACCTCCAATTCTAGATACCATCCACCTCCAATTCTAAATACCATCCACCTCCAATAATTCTAAATACCATCCACCTCCAATTCTAAATACCATCCACAGCAACCTTCTGACTCCTCCGTGCCTGCCGGAACATTTCCATCTTGACCTGGAACGGATTCCGATGACCTTACCTTCTGATTGATTCTCTCGATCCAAGTTCCCCAGTGAATACGCTGGAGAAAGCAGTTTAACGTTTTTGGATGCTGTAGAAATCTCAAGATTACAGGTCTGTGTGTGTGTGTGTGTGTGTGTGTGTGTGTGTGTGTGAGCCTCTGTGTGTGTCTCGTCTCTGTCTATCTGTCTGTCTCTCAGTATATATATGTATATAATAATACATATAATATATAATATATATATATCTGTATAATCATGGGCTCCTGCAATATAATAAACACACATACACAAACATGCGTGTGTGTGTGTGAGTGCATGTGTGCATGCGTTTGTGCGTGTGTTTGTGTGTTTGTTTGTGTGTGTGCGTGCATGTGTGTGTGAGTGTGCGTGTGTGCAAGTCTGCGTGCATGTGTGTTTGTGCATGTGTGTGTGTGTGTGTGTGTGTGTTTGTTCATGTGTGTGTTTGTGTGTGCGTGTGTGCAGATAAATTGGTAGATGTCTAGACATCTGTTTCTGTCAGTCAAAGCGCTGAGAGTTCAAGAGAGGTGTAGACTTCCTCCGGAGATATCTCTTGAGACTACAACAATGGCAATCAAGAGAAGACAGCAATGTCTTCATCTTCCTCTCCCCCATCCCCTCTCTCCCCTCCCCTTCCCTTCCTCTCCCCCTCCCACTCCTCGTCCTCCTTGCCTGCATCATATTGCAGTGTTGCAACAAACAGAATGAACACTTGCTTTTTTAATGTAGGATTTATGCATTGGTTTAGTCCTTCTAACAATGCATCATCATTATCATCATCATCATCGTCATTGCCATCATCATCATCATCAACATCGTCATCGTCATTGTCATCATTGTCATCCAAAATATTATCTTCATGATCTTCAACATGATCATCACAAGATGTCAATAGAAGAAGAAACATTGGTCGACATTATAATGAAGAACTAACTCAATGGAAGGAAATTAAATTAAAACCAATAGAAACTCAGTAATAATAATAATAATAATAATAATAAATAATAATAAAAATATCAATTGAGAAGAAATCCATTTTTACTTTCTATCAAACCCAAAACACTTCTACGAAATTAAATGCAAACTACAATTATCGAGAGAAAAACCAGAAACCACAACATTCATGCATATAAATGGCTGTTAAACTCGAAAGCCACAGAATATAAAATTTAAACAAATGCAGATTTTGTTACCAACAGCACACTGCAGCTTCGCTCTTAACTATGCTAAGCATTCCTGACTGGAAAGAGCAGTTCAACAATTAAGCATACACATACATGTTATATACTTCAAGCGATCCAGACCAGTTCACGCTTCTGCCGTGTTACGTTGCACGCAGACAAACTAACAAACACCAACATTTGTAAGCAAACACGAACACGTCAAACGCAAACACATCAAATGCAAACATAAGCACACACAGTGTCACAAACACACACACACACACACACATCAAACCCAGACATAAAGACACAACTTGTCCAAAAGAAGAGCTTAGTTTGTTTGACGAATGTAACCAGGAAAATCCAGGGGACTTACTTCCCTGACAAAAAAAAAATGACGGATGAGAAGAGGAGGATGAGGAGGAGGAGGATGAAATAAAGGAGGTCATCATAAAGATATAAAATGACACTATTGCAGCCAGACTATTGCAGTCCATCAAGCGTAGTCTGGCATTTATGTACCCTACGTACAATGTCGTACATGCAAGCCTATAGATGCAAGCAGATGCATGTATGCATGTGTGCGCGTGTACATAGGTATGTAACTTTAATATACTGATCACTTTTGATCGACTCTGTAACATATGCATATACAGGCCACAAATATATACACACTAGCATGCATATATACATGTATATATAATTAAATATAAATATATATATATATATATGTGTGTGTGTGTGTGTGTGTGTGTGTGTGTGTGTGTGTGAGTACGGGTATATAATATATGCATACAAGTGCATATACATACATACAGACACCACATCTAAACACAGACACCACATCTAAACACACAAATCTAGCCACACAGACACATCTAAACACACATTTAAACACAGAGACACATACACACCTACGCATACACACATACCTACATGCACAACTGACGTGAAGCCGACGTGAAGAAACCATGGCATGACATAAGCCATTGACAGTGGCTTGTATTAATCAATCAAAAACTGATAGCTGTGGTCCAGCCATCAGAATAATCAACGGGGAAATACAGGAGATCTGGACAGAGAGAGAGGGCGCCAGAAAACCGGAGTAGTTGACCGCAGCTGCAGCGGACGGTCCAGTCGAAACAATTGGGATTTGTCTGTCAATAACAATGACTTGCATCATTTGGAAGAATGAATTAAAAGCTATATTCAGCCGCAAAAAAATCAGTGCATAACAATCCTTTTCTCAATGAATAGAAATATGATCTGCATTACACAACTTAACTTGTTCCCATCCCAATTGCAATAAATGATTGCCCACTGGTGTCTTCTTTATTAAGATACCTCATTTCAATCCAAGGCTAATAGTACAGCGAAATCATCAGTAAATTGTGGTTTTTTTTATGCACACTTGTTATAGCGCCTCTTCCAGCTCTCAAATGCTACTCAGAGGCGCTCCCGACTACAGCGTGGACACTACATCGGAGTTTCACGCCGAAGCACTGAGCAACTGCGAGTGAAGGACTTGCCCAAGGTGGATTCGAACCTCGAACCTTCCGGCTTCAAGGCAATGACGCCACCACTACACCACCATGCCCCAAATTATCAGCATGATATAGAGAGTGCATTGCATGACTAACTTGAAGCTCATATTTAACACAGCGTCCAGTTACTATATAAAATCGGGGGAAAAATTAAGCGGTTTTCACAAACTGTAATTTAATAATTATAAATGATAGTCGAATATTTGTCAAATGAAGTTTTAAAAAAACGGATGATAAAAAATAAATTAATAAAAAAAATTAAAAATATAAAATTATACAAATAAATCAGACCGGTTCAGGTTCTGTGTAAATTCATCTACAGATCCTAACAAATGTTGTGAGTTCACATGAATTAAGGTAATTGATTTTTTTACTCCGACCAAAGATTAAAAATTGATGACAGAGAGAAAATATTCATCTCCACAAATTTACCTCAGCATGGTTTTATAAGAGGACATTTTAAAGAACTGCAAAAACTTTTAAATAAACATGCGTGTGTGTGCATGCATGCATAGGTACACACACGTGCAAATATGAGTGCATGTGCATGCGTGTGTCTGTGTGTGTCTTTATATATTAATATGTGTATAATGTATCCATATGTACGTCTGAACGAAGAATTGGAGTTATATACATAGACATATAATTGAAGTCTGAACATGACTATCACATTTATACGTTGACTGAACAGATTAAACTCAGAAGAAAGACTATACTTGTTAATTTTTTGTTTTTAAGTAGAAAAATAAACATAGGTAAAGCAAAGAAATATGAACTGTCAAAAAAATCACTACAGAAAAGCATAAGATTACAAAAGCCCCAGACAGTAACGCAAGAAGTATGAGAAGAAATTCGTGAGTATCAACGTCGCTAATCTAACGCAACAAAGTACATATTTTATGGTTACATTATCTCCAAAAAATGGATAAAGTCTGAGAGGCACTTTAACTGATGTCAGAAACATCAGACATCAAATTAGGCACAACCGAAAAAGTGAATAAAGTGAATAAAGTCTAACAAAAAGGTATGCAAACATATTCACTTTTTGAGTTTTTTTCTGATAATTTGAGAATTCTAAGAGGAATGAACTCAAACATCCGAAACAATCCAAAATTTTGAATAAAGTTTAAAGGCAGGGCTTAAAGTGTGGCAGGACAGCCACGGACGGCGTCCAGGCACTTATTTTTAAATCTCTATACCATCCTGCCACGTTTTCGGCCAGCACACCTGAACAGATGAGAGGCGTCCAGGCACTTCCGTTTTTACACTTTAAGCACTCTGCCTAGAGGTATTCAAGCATTAAAAATCAGAAATGAACCAAAAATTGAGAGAAGTCAAAGAGGAAAGTCTTAAACATCAAACATCAGATACACAGCCGATGATGAAACTATGACGTCAGTCCAATCATCGAAAGAGGCCGATTGAAGGATAAACTGAACAGAAGCACATCCAAAGACACCTGCTGCTGCTGTTGCTGCTGCCGCTGCTGTTCCATAATTATTACCGTACATAAACACCAGCTGCAGTCTCTCATCGAAGCAGACATTAAGACCAGACAACAATTTCCCAGGGTAACATCCAAACAGTAAGCTCTCCAACAATACAACTCCCATCAATAACACACATAAATAAGGATGCACACACACAAGCTGCAAAAATCTTCCATTATGACAGTATGAGTTCGGTCCAGGCTTCAAGCAGACACCAAGCTTAAATGGTACAGACGACATACAATGCATATACATAATTACATTGTCTTGTCTTGTCTTTAACCTTCCTCGATTCGAGGGTTGGTCGCTTCATGGACATGTCTTCGCCACTTTTTCCTGTCCTCCGTCTACTTCAATATCTGCTCGAATGGTAGTTCCATCCATGTGATGACATTCGGTCTTCCCCTTGCCCTTGATCCCGACATCGTACCCTGTATTATTTCCTTCTCCATACAGCCCCCCTGTTTTCTCATCAAATGACCGAAGTAAATGAGTTTCCTTCTTTTTATCGAGTTCAATAAGGTTCTTTCTGTTCCAGTTTTCTCCAATACCCATTCGTTTGTTCTTTTTTCCGTCCATTGTACTCTCAAGATCTTTCTTAGGCATTTCATTTCAAACGCATTTATTCTGTCTTCTTCTCTTTTTCTGATCGTCCAACTTTCACACCCATAAGTCGCCACTGGCCATACCAACGCCTTCATAAGTCTGATCTTGGTAATCATTTTTATATTATGACTTTTCCATATTGTCTTCAACGCTGTTCCTGTGTTGAGTCCTCTTGCTAGTTTTTCTCGTATATCTTTACTGCTATCTGCGTCTTCAGTTATCATTGATCCCAGGTAATGGAAGGTGTCCACCTGTTCCAGTTTTTTCCCTCCAATTTCAATATTACACGTTTTATCTTTTTGTGTCATGACTTTAGTTTTATCCATGTTTATCCTCAGACCTCTCTTCTCTCCTGCTTGATGTGATCGTTCTGTTAGTTCTTGCAACTCCAATTCTGTTCCTGCTAATAGTACTATATCATCTGCGTATCTTAGGTTAGTAATGACCCTGCCTCCTATCCGTATTCCTCCTTGCCATCCCTCCAGTGCCTCTCTCATGACCATCTCTGCCATGATGTTGAACAAATGAGGTGACATCACACATCCCTGTCTTACTCCCTTCTTTATTCTGAAACCTCCTGATAGTGTACCTGCAACCTTTACTTTAGCTTGTTGTTTGCAGTATAATTTGTTCAGTAGATCAATGATATGTGCAGGGAAACCCATTTCGGCCATTGTCATCCATAACTGTTCATGTGATATACAGTCAAACGCTTTTGTAAAGTCCACGAAACACATGTATAACGGTTGCTGGTGGTCATGCATTTTCTGCATGATAATTCTAAGATTTGTTAGTTGGTCTCTGGTGCCTCTTCCTCTTCTGAAACCGGCCTGTTCGTCTGCAAGTTCTGATTCCGTCTTCCCTCTTATTCTCTCCAGTATGATCCTCAGAATCATAATTACATATATTTACATATATATATATATACATATATTCTTATATACATATAATATATATAAAATTATATATATATATATACATTATACATATATATGTACAGCTTTCGATTCCTCATAAAGACAGCAGCATACAGCATCATCAAAAGGCAATCTCAGAACACAAGGCCACCAGACATGATATACGGCGGCAAGCAGGGGAAACTAATGGCCACCAAATGCATTATTAATTGTCTAGAAAAACAGAACCCAGACACCAAGTGTCGTCAACCAGACAGCCTTGCGTTTGGGTTGAGCTCGAAACAACGTTGTTTATATGATAACGTTTTGACAGGTGCTGCTCTTAAATGCTACAGTCTTAAAAACAGTTTTTGCATGGCTGAAGAGATAACGAATTCCTACACAACTAAATTTGCACAATGGGGAAAATGCATGCAATTGAGTTGGAAGAAGCCAATGCAAACAGTAGCCCACATCAAACCACACAGTTTATGCCGCTGGACTTTCTGACTACCCTGGGCTTAAAGCGTGACTGGATGGTCATGAACGGCGTCCATGCACTCATTTTCAAAACTGCACACTGTATTGCCACTTATTTGGCTAGCTCAGCCTAGAAAGGAAGGTGCGTCCAGGCACTTCTTTTTCTACACTTTAAGCACTGTAATCTGACTATTCTCGGCAGTTTCAGGAAAGTATTTCTGAGCAATTAACCAAATTACAGCAAGATACAGCAATAATTAGCATATTTAGCGCAATGAAGTCAGAGGTATTCGAATTCTTACTTTAGATGCAATTCGTCAACGCGTGTCATCGATAACTGATCAGACATTCTGCTAAAATGGTATATACATGTATAGTAAAAATGACACTCGATCAATTCAAACTCATGCTTCAAAGCGATAAATCCCCAACATCTAGATTCAGAGGTCATCAGGATTTCATCTGGTGCACCTTTCATTTTCCCGAAACTTCATTCCAGTGCTCAGACTGTACTTGTCACCGCAAGTTTCAATACTTATGACAAGATTAGAATGTTATTCACTTCTGAAAATTATTTTGTCCAAACTTTTGCTCTTCTGTCAAAATTTCGTGCAAACTGCTTTAGTTAATACATTCAAACCGAAGTGACACTTGTTCAAGAATTCTTACCCTGTCTCATGTGATCCTATACCCTCTAATCCCTTACCCGACAATATCCGCTTTAGTAGATATTCCGCCCCTCTGATCCTATGGTAACTCGACCAGGGCCAAGTTTGGACTACTCTTACGGACAACCCTTTTGACTCAACGCAGCGCTTGTGAATAAGCTTGTGCCCCACGCTTGACTTTCGAGTGGCACTTTAGAAGTTTGGAGATTTAATACGATTATGAACTGCCATTTTTAAAAATCTCTTTCTCCCCTCCATCAGACTCACAGACAAGCACTTGATCACCGAATTCTTTTTCATTCCAAAACACACTTTCCTTATCTCGTAGTACTCATACTTCCATTAATACACCTATTCACAAAAACTCGATCACCTAATTCCATTAAAAAAACCTGTTTGTGCCTTTTCCATCAGACATTCAGACAAGAATTTCATCACCAAATTCCATTCCAAAAATCATACGTGTACGGGCTTTCAATTTCATTCCCAATATGACTCTACACAAAATAGAGTTGGAATTAATTCCGAATTATCTTGATATGAATATGAAAAAAATATATCCTCGTCAACAACTTCAGACTCAAGTAATTCCATTCCATGCATTCCACAAAGTAGTGTCATTGACAACACTTTCTCACCATTTTCAGTCTTTCAATCAGTATATCTGTCAATCAGTATATCTATCAATCAGTAAGTCAGACAGTGAGTCAGTAAGAGTCAGTCAATCAATCAGAAAGTCAGTCAATCAGAAAGTAAAAATCAGTCAGAAAGTTGGTCAGTCTGTCAGTCAAAAAGCCAGTCAATCTGTCAGTCAGAAAGTCAGGCAATCTGTCAAAGTGAATCAGTCTGCTCAGTCAGTCAGTCAGTTAAAAAGTCAGTCCGTCAAAAAGTGAGTCAATGAGACAACCATACAACCAGTCATCCACCCATGCAATCAGTGTATGTCAGTCAATCCCCAAAGACAAAATGTTAGTCTAATTGTTCCATTCCATAAATGACATCTACATAATCATAGAATGAACCTACATACCAAACTCTAAAATGACAAAAAAATTATGTTTTTAATATCTGTTGCATCAACTGCTGCAAATTAATTTATTCAATTCTCATAAAATGCTTTAAGCAGAGAATAAATAATTAAAAGTCTGTATAAAAAATTTAAACAGTATGATTCTGTTTTGCTATTAAACTGCTTTCCCATTTCAAATGCAAAATAATACCGGTAATAGTATTATTCAACGCAATTGCTGCCAAGTATAAAACTACCTACAAATATGGCACAATTAATTTTTCCCCATTTTTTGACAATGAACCGCTAAAGCTTAATAGTAAATTAATGTTAAGCTGTAGCTGACATAGTTTAAAAAATATATCTTCTCCTGTTAACCTATTTAACATGAATCTGGGAAGTACGGTGAAGCATACTGTAAACCACATCAAAACCATCGATTTCAGGAACCCAACGAGGAATCTACACGGGAGACATTTCTAATAGCTGCAATGATTAAACATTCAGAATATTTCTACATTTGTCCGTAATATACTGACTTCTTTGCACTTTCTAACTGGCAGAGAGGCCACGCCTATAATGCCAGTGCTCAAGCTAACTAACCTTCTGCGGTTGCCATAAAGTACAGAAAGCATAATGAACTGTCATCCTGCAACAAGGTGGCTTATTATAATGGAAAGAAAGAACAAGAACTAATCCATCTTGTTTCCTGAGACGGAATTCAGAGGATGCCACATGCAAGGATCATAGCAAGGATTATATTTGGCATCATCCATCTATTACACATGTGCAAACATTCGATTTTCGTATCGCTTCCCCCATTGTAACTCACACATTTTTCGGAGTTCCGACCCCCTATGCGTACTTACAACTAAGCTTCCTACTTCTGGTAGTGTCACACTAAGGGTCAGAGGCTAAAATCGCCAGCATAGAAGAAGAGGAGTTCATTTTGACCTCAATGGCGTTCCTAATAAGCTCGACCATAAAATAAGCGCACTGACTGCACACAGTGCACAGTGTAGCTGAGAAGACCAGGTTATAAGTGACAAGTGTCCACACTGTAAAAGAAATTAATTTGCTATTACACATGCCACATACACTGTTTTCTATTGAAGTTAGAGCAAGAGAAAACACTTTTCTTTTCATCTTAATAGGTAAAACCCTTCTTCTATACCAGGTTCTGTCTATTTCCATGCAGTCTTCACCCCCCCCCCCCCCCCCCCATCTCAACCCACCCCCGTTCAAACCCCCAAAAAGATAGAAAGCCAAAATAAACAAGAGATTGATCAGCGATTTCTGCTCATCTCACAAGAATAGGAGACAAAAAAAACGCAAGCAGATCTTGACCATTCCATTGCTCTCAATTTACCACTCTCAATTGATTCAGAGTAGCATACATGCATGTATTATATGTCACAAATCCATGCACACAGTGGTATCAATTCAGCCAACATCATCATCACATAAAATCTGCATCTTACTTACCTTAACATAGTACACAAGAGACCAGTAAAAAAATCCAAGTTAAGTCAACAATCCAAATTCTATCTTCACTTCAGTCCAGCGCAACCAAGACAAAGGTCAAGTTCAGTAAAATCAGTACCAAAAATCCACATCTGCAGTATTTTTTTTATCAAGCCGCCTTTTGCTATTATAATTATCTCTGCAGAAAGAGACAAAGTGGCTCACAAAACACAGTATCTATCTGCACCATGGAATCACCTAGTCTTTAAAACTACAGAAATTGCGACCAACCCCAACAGTTCAGTTCCACGGCTACATGAAAGACAAACCACAATCATATTATATATATATTCACTTGGATGTCCTATAAAATTTTATTTCAAGCTCGGGAAATCTCTACTAGCACCGAGAGCAGATCTGTAGATCGTAATTTCCGAAAGACAGCATTAATTAACCATAAAAAACCATATAGGTTGTAAATCTTACGAACCGACAGCAGCTTAAAACCTAAGGCATGTTTTTTGCACAGCAGACTGCAGGCACCACTTTCCAAATTTGCAAAGTTCTGAGAATGCGGGCCTGGACAAACACACTTTCTCGATGCGTAATCACGTAAGAATTAAACCCATAGATATAAAAACTGTACCTCACATTAAAATGCCTCCACAAGCTCTAACGCTGTGACACTCAACACAACGTTAAAACTGCACATCGACGCAAAAGACCAGTGCTTGACTGACTGCGCAGTGCAAACCCTTGCTTAATTAATCACGTGCTCTATTTTTTCCTTCGTAAAACCACGCATGATAAGTACCATGCTACAGCAGAACATCACTTCAATCAGTCATAGAGTATTTAAAGTGAAGTGTAAACACATGTCATAGTCTGAGGACTCCGAAGACATGATCAGTGTCATGTGTGATCTGCAACCAACTCATCCGAACGAAAATAAATTTAGTGAACACTCCAATGTTGCAAAAAAAGAAAACATGTCCAACACTCTCTTTCTCTCACTTTACCTCTCTGACTCCATGATGCACCTGTATTTAAAATTATGATCTCGGATTACAAAACAGTGCAGCAATGACTTATCTTGGATTCACCTACAGGAAATATTTAGCAAAAAAGGCCTGTGCATCAAGGCCTCACTTGGTAGAGTCCTAAAAGATTGTCTTTCACAGCATCCACCTATCTGTTTTCTTCACCATAGACTCAATGCACTTCACACTGCAATTCACCACTGAAGAGTTGGATTATACAATACCTACTTCCATAAGTGATAATATTTTAGGTACACATGCAGAGGCACCAACTAAGTGACATTAATCATCTTGATAACAAAGGTGCCCATCATAAAAAGTGGCCCATGGAATATCTACAATGCACATCCAAACTACTTAAATAGCACTAAGAGCAATTGACAAATTGACAAATTAGGTTGAACTGCAAAGTTTCATAGAACAATAATGCACAAGGTTAAAAACTAACTGTTCACTAGAAAGAAGTGCTCCCAGCCCAACAACATAAAATCACTATCAAAAGAAAATGGTTCATGTGTCATCTTCTGCAGTCCGTTACATCGCAAATAACGTAGTTCCCTTGATATTTATATAGCACCATCTGAAGTAAACACCCTAACAGGATCCCCAATCCAAGATCAATCCATCATCATCAAACAAGAAGGCTTGCAGACATAAAACAAACAATGGGAAAGTTTATGGTTTCACAAGCTGTAATCGTAACTGTAAACCTGAAGAACCTCGTCTGTTACAAGAACAACTTTTCAGAAGTGCTCCCAACCCAATAACATAAAATCACGATCAAAAGAAACTGGTTTAGAAACACTTATACATCAAAGGCAAAGAAATATCATAGAGACGTTAAAATAAAACAGCAAAATCAGCAAGAAATTCATTCAACCTGGTAAGATGTATTCCATAAGGTCCCTCTCTGCAAAAACTGGAATAAAAACCTAAATATCACATACGCAGTAGGCCTTAATTCCCATTGTCTTCAAGTGCTGAAGTGCCACACTGAACACTGCCACCTTTAATACTCTGCAATATTAACCTATTGAATCGACTGTGGGTGCCAGAGCAATGAGATATCACCATGTCACTTTGTCCATTTGAGTGCATAACATGACCAAAGAATAAGATATACATGTACACTGATCAAAAGACAGAAGAAGTTAGAAGACATATTTGTACCATTCTCCCAGGCAGAGGTGGATCAATGTGGCCAATCCGGCCATACCCCACCTCCTATTAAGAAATTTGCACAGGACATGCCCCCCCCCTCCATTAGGTTTTCAGCTTTCAATCAATGAAGCGGGAAATGGTGAGAGAGAGAAGAAAGTAGCATACAACCGAAAAAAGTTATCAGCTTTCAAATAACCGGGGTTGCTACGGGTTTTTTATAAATTTTTTGAAGAAAGACTAAAAAGGCCATCAGATTATTCGGCAAAAGACCAACGAATTTTTTTACCCAAGACCAAAAATTTTGGCCCCCCCCCTTCAAAAATTTCTGTAGCCGCCACAGTTAAGCCACACAGTTGTCAATGAATATAATTTTTTACAGGATTCTCTTCGTAGAGAGAAAGCCAGATCAATCTGTCATGCAGTAAATCATAAAACAGGTACAAACCATGGAGCTGCAACAGTCAACAACAGCATACAGAAAAAGCTAAGGTCACCATGAACTTGCATGAAGTAAGACTTCAAAAATGTCAGACTTCAAAAAGTCAGACAGCTCTACTTTCCGAATTTCTTACAGGATTCTCTTTGTAGAGAGAAAGTCAAATCAATGTGTCATGCAGTAAACGATAACACAGGCACAAACCATGGATCTGCACTGGTAGTCAACAGCAGCATACAGAAAGCTAAGGTCACGATGAACTTGCATGAAGTAGGACTTCAAAAATGTCAGACTTCAAAAAGTCAGACAGCTCTACTTTCCGAAGTTTTTCGACCAGACAAAACTCTTATCTTTCAATAACGCGAAACAGAAAGTTCTATTCCTCATTTATCATCACGTCTTTTCAACGTAGTCTTGGTCGGCTTTGTTTCTTTTTCCATACTAAATAATCTCAGTCAGCTGTCCATCAACATGCCATCACTTCAAACAGTGATTGCATCACAAGTATATCTTAGTATAATCTTACAACATCGCCCAATTCCTAGGACACCTTAATTTAGCGTAACAGAATATTATTTACTTAGTCACGAAAGCCCTGGACAGCATTTGACAAAGTCCGCCGAAAATACTGGATGATGATTCGCGTGCATGCGGCGGCACATGCTCCGATGCACGTAGTCCCGACATATATTGCCCTCGAATGACTAAAAAAACACAGCTGATTGCTAGCCTGGGCTATTTTTTTCCGGACCAGACAAAGGCCAAAACAGAGCACTCGTTGTCATCCTTTTCATGTCATAATAAAACTGCAAATCCTTAAGAGATATTTTCCTTTGGGTCCGAAACGGACCATCATCGTCTTTGGCCAGACAGACAGCAGACAGCCGTAGTTATAACATAACAAGATATCAACCTTTCATCAACTCACATACAAAGACATATAGTCACAAGCCAAACAAACGCTAACACAGGCTGTCTTACTTAAGGATTATACAGTGTTTCGTTTAAGTGAAAGGCTACATGTCCAAGAACAGTGGTACCATTGACAGAGTGCACAAGTGTCAACAGCATGAGGCTTAGTGACCAATCAAAGGATTCAACATAAATCCACAAAGAGGCAACAGACAAGCGCTTGGGGCGCAGTGGCGTGGTGGTGGCGTCGTTGCCTTGGAGCCATAAGGTTCGAGGTTGAATCCACCCCTTGCCGCCGCGTAAGGACCTTGGGCAAGTCCTTCACTCACAATTGCTCAGCGCTTCGGCGTGAAACTCCGATGCAGTGTCCGCTCTGCATTCGGGAGCGCCTCTGAGTAGAGAGGGGGAGAGAGAGCTTGAAGGGGAGAGAGAGCTTGAAGGAGTGCTATAACAAGTGCACATGCAAACAAATACAAACAAGCAAAGCTGCATACTCAATTTCCACCCCAATATTTTTCCAGCATCAAGACTCCACTATAGATGCCTCTTCACTTTCCACAACATCTTTCACTTTATTTCCCAGTGCAGGTCAACAGCATGTTTAATAGCCAGAATAGAATTTTACCCATCACAATTGGTCAAAACTAGACAACCAAAGACACCTATATCATTGTCTCAGGACTGCCTCCATTATAGTTTGCTGCAAAGAGTTATCAGTACCACATCTCACAGACGTGCATACAGCATGCTGAAAAGTGCATTCCTGTGCACCTACATTGCATTACTAAAGTTCAAAGGTTCAAACACAAAAAACCTGCATTATCAAATATGCAAGAGATGTAATTAAAATAGTAAGCAAAGTCCCATTTCGAAGAAAAGTCGGCCAGCCAGCATAGAAATCAAACTTAGACAGTTGGCCGAATTCAGATCTCCATACCGCATGACCACAACGGCAAATGCACACTTAACCCTACAGTCACCTGGCGCAACAGCAGCACATGTATATTTACAGTCTACACCACTCCAAGAACTAGGGTCAATGGTTACAACACGAGACAACTCCATCAATCGTGCCATCAGCCAAAAGATGCTGGGGTACCAGACACAAATGACAAATCCAAACGACACTCTGGTCTTGCTTAAAACAACCTTTGCACCATCCCCACCACAATCTGCGAACCGCACTCCTTATATCCTTAGCAAGAATCCGTTCAAACATAAAACCGTTCCAAATAGGGAACTACAGTCTAGACAACATCAATTGCACATCAACTCCACCCACGTCTGCCGTCCGTCCGTTACCGCATAAACCCAATTCGACGAATTCTGCACCGCTGCCGCCGCCACTTCAAAATAACAATTACGATGGGATCATGCTTTGTCTGGTGCAACGGTTCACAGAGTGCAGTGCTTCGAAGCTGCACTTATTGACCCCGAACCGGATCCCTGTTCATCCGAGGAGACAGCAGGACGTGTGCAAACAGTTTAGACTGAAGTGCATACGAATTGTGGCAGCACCAACAACAGCAATAGCAGCAGCAGCAGCAGCAGCAGCAAACTCCACTTCATTTAGACAGGGATCTAATCATTAAGTGCTCTTGTTAAGCATAGCGCAGACTTATGCAGCTTGCTAAATGTGCAATGGCACTCGAGTGCTGCAGCACAACATGGAGTGCCACTTATAGAAAAAGTGGACGGAATCTGAATGAAGAAATGTACAGCACAAACAACAACATGTAAAAAAATCCACCTCAACCTGCCCTCGGTTCTTGCTTATCAAACCGATTTCATTTCTCCCCACACCCTCCCACCAACAACTTGTCCCTCGCGATATCTTAACTCTCCCTGGATCCAATATCTCTTCTGAATCTTGATCCGCAAACGTATAATGGCTCCCAGTCTAGCCACAAGTCTCCAGATTAGAGTTCGCGTCTGAACCTGTACGCACATAAATAACTCACATGAGTAGTGGATCGGTTTTTGGCATTTCTTCCTGCCATTTCAAACCGCATGAGGCAATTCATAAAGGAAAGCGCTTTAACAAATCATCCAGGCATTTATGAAAGGTCTGTAACCTGATTTACATACTTACCTAGAATGAAAATGTTGCGTTGTTTAACCTGATTTAGCATGGGTCTACTCAAATGTGCTCCACGAGTTCGGCCCTGGCACAGTTGCCAAGTGTTGTCAAAGGCACTAAGCACGTATCTGCAGTGAAGTTCATTCACTGCACTTAAGCACTAATGCATGTAATATCTACCATACTATGGGCAGATTTTGCATGAAGTGCCTGCACAACATTTCCCTGCGCCTGCAAAACTGCCCTACAACATCCAAAGTTACGGTTTATACAAACATGTAGCATCGATAATTGTAAGGTGGTACATTAACCTGTGCTCAAATACCAACTCGTTTAATGCAGAGTTTGGGGAACTTAAATGTAATCTTCAGCTACATTTTATTACTACAATGATTGAACAAGCTCTCAAAGTCACCCTATGACATGCAAGTGCTACAATAACACAAACATTTACTGTCTAAATTAAGCAATATTGTGGGTACTAAATCAACTGCTGGAAAGAGCATGCAGAAGGATTTCGCAAAATACATTTTATTCCCATCAAAGCACATGAAGCAAGCAGCACTGTAGATGCCTACATGAAGAAAGAAGCCTTTCTATAAAACACAAACAATGAAAACACAATACTATTAAGCAGAGTAACTGCTCAAAGGCTCAAAGCATGGTACGGAAATTACCAATGTAAACAGTAAGAGCACCTCTGGCAACAGAATCTAGCAGAATGCAATTTCAAGCCATTCACAATGACATCAAAGAAATAATAATCTCACCAAAGAAATGAAATTGCATCCAATATAATCATAATATGAAGCGACTTAACTACACATAGCAATCTTCAACAAAAGTCTAAGCAATTTCAAATCTTTTTCAATGACATCAAAGAAAACGAACTCACCACCAAAGAAATAAAATCACTAATAACATACGGTAATGACATATATGAAGCAACTTAAAGCAAATGACAATCTTCAACAAAAAGAAGTAACATTTTTCAAATCTTTTTCAATGACATCAAAGAATGCTCAGCAAAGAAATCAAACCACTAGTTACCAAAATAAACATATGTGCAAAAGCAACTTAAAGTAAATCACAATCTTAAACAAAAAGAAGCAACTAAATGAAACAACAAAATCATAATTTTAGCAACTTTAAACACAGTCTGACAGAATCGTCCAAATAGAAGAAACTTAACAAGTAAAACTCTTTAGAAAAAGTCAATCCAAATAAAACAGTGGTTTAGATCACACTGTGGGGCGAGGTGTTGTAGGAGTATGTTTGTTGCCTTGTAGCCGGAATGTTGCGGGTTCGACATCCACCTCAAGCAGCCGTGTAAGGACCTTGGGCAAGCCCATCACTCGCAACTGTTCATGGGCTTTGGCGTGAAAGAAACTCCGATGCAGTGTCTGCACTGTAGTCGGGAGCGAGTCTGAGTAGCACTCTTGAAGGGGTACTCTTGAAGAAGTGCTATAACAAGTGCCCCCATACATACATACATACATATATACATACAATGACATCGCTAAAAAATTAATTCACCAAACTACTCTTTTACCTGTGACTCACCAATGCCCGAGATTCATGCAGTGAGACCTCTTGATATTAATCGTGGATCATAATAGGAGCACTTGGATTCATGAAAGCAAACATCAAACGCAAATTTCAGATTGCAAACAAACTCAGTCACTGAGTTATTATCGGACACCTGATAGCAGCGCAGTCACTCAAAACAACTCAAAACCAACTCAAAACAACCATGCCGATGAAGGATCAAGTAAAACATCTCCTTTCAACAAAACACCATACAACACAAATATATGTTTTCACTGTATCCTTGTCCTTCCATTAGCGGCGAACACTCAAAATTATTATCTACCCTCGAAATAGCACAGCTCCGGCTCTTTCATGTACCGTAACCCTTCGTAAGTGCTCACCGACTTGTTCAGGTGCCGGGCCAGACACCACCTGGGCACTCTTCAGAATCTTATGGCTTCAGGTGAACGTCAGGTCTGGGGCATTAAGAATCAGACAGCAGAGCTTCGTCGTCTGTGATTAAATTCCACTTCAGAGTTCAGACACACAGCAGCATCTGACTACCACTCCAGAGTCGATCAAACATCCTTTCAAAATCATCGCATCGGGACAGGAGGACTGCGGCGGTGGCGGCATGATGTTTCAACAACATTGCCTGACCAACGTTACAATGATATTATATCAAAAGGCAAACTGTATGCTCAGGTGTGCAGACTTTACGGCACCACAAGCACACACACTCACATGCACACGAATGCATGCACGCACACGCATGCATGGAATTGCAAACATTCCTCAAGGGATGTCACAACAGATCAAAAACACTTCCAACACAACAGGGATACAACAGCATTCTTGATTTTTGGGCAAGGGAAGTCAAGAATCACTTTCATTTAATCAATTTCACTATCAAGTAAGAGTATTTTTGTTACTACAGACCAACCGGAAACAGTCACAGGGTGTTCAAGTCAGGAAACCCTTTAGCAAGGTTCTGACGCAACATATCTTGTGATATATATATAATTGCGCTAGTGCAGCCGCACTTTTTCAGACAGGTTGAGTCATACCAGGATGTCTAAAGTCTGGTAACTTGAAGCTTTTGTTTTGAATTCATTTTCAGACAGCTTATTATCTGGTAGGCCTGGGCGAATAATTATAGCACAGCTGATCATTCAGTTATTAGGGTAGGAGGGTAGGTCTGGTAGGCCTATCATAGAAGTACATGTGCCTAAAATAACTAAATGTAGAACTCCAAAAAAGAATATATGTTTTGTGCACTCTAGAGGTCAAATAGTGATAGTCATTTATTTAGTACTACCTAAGACATATATATAGTATATATAGTATTATATAATATATATAGTGTATATTATATATATAGTAATATATAATATTATATATTATTATAGTAATATATATATATAGGCCTACACCGCAGTATCAACATGACAACAGCAATTTAGCAACTGGACAACTGTTCGCTAAGTTACAGATACTTTCTCTGACTGATAAATCAGGATTTGCAACATCAGTTGCAAATCTGCCGTCATCATCATCATCATCCCACATATGATCACCTAATGTGATGACTGTAGTTGAAAGAGTCTTCAGTTTTTTTCTTCTCTCTTTAACAAGAGTTCTACTACTCACGAAATATCTGACAAAATTTTACAAGCACAGCTACGTTGTTCTGATCAATGCTGATGATGATTAGTGTGATCAATGCTGATGATTAGTGTGATCAATGCTGATGATTAGTGTGATCAATGCTGATGATTAGTGTGATCAATGCTGATGATTAGTGTGATCAATGCTGATGATTAGTGTGATCAATGCTGATGATTAGTGTGATCAATGCTGCTGATTAGTGCAGGTTTGAAAGAAATCATATCAGCCTGAGGCAACTGGAGTATTCCACATGGAATGGCTATGCAGTGAAGAAGTACCATTAACGTTGGAGTGTAATACCACGTAAATGGTGATATATAGTATAAATATAACAATAAAAGTGAAAATCACACCAGGAAATAAATATCCACAGAGAAGTTTAAAACACATAAAGCTGATCAGTGTTGAGCACAGCAAGGATAGGAGAAATAAACCGAAAGCTGATCATTGGTCCAGAAAAAAGGGAGAGTGAAAGAGAGAGCTGTTGCGGCATTACCATGCATAAACACAGAACTACCACGAGAATGGTGAGGAATAACAGGCAATTGACTCAACCATTAAGTGTTTCTTTGTTAGACTGTCTGGCAGCGTTTGCCATGCTCAGTGGCAAGCGGGTCTATTCTAGGAAGCCTGTATTTTCAACATAGAATGCACTTGTGTACTGTTTAAAGTATTTTCTCGGTGGAGGGAGGGTATATCTGCACAGCAGCCTGCCTGTGTTGCCTTCTCTACACTTCCATACTTGTTAAACTTTTTCCTTTCAGTTATCTTCTAAATGATTTAAGCCACCAGTACACAGAGCGTCTCTTCTGACTAGGTTTCGCATGAATTACAGGACTGTGGTGTTAAAACTTCATAGATGGTAATCTCGACATGTCATCTATACAGCGTCCAACAAAGTGAGATCAACAAGAACCAGCTTCTGAATTCACAGCTACTTGGTAAACCTGATCGACAGATGGTAGGGAGTGAGTGACTTCGGTTCCTGGTCAATTCGGGGGGGGGGCGGTGCGGGGGCGATCATGCAGGCCACCGCAGGTAGACAGACGGACGGCTAAGGTAACACTCAGTTGCAATTACAATTAGTGTTGCCAAGTGCCAACAATGGTTTCTTAGAATCAAAGTACTGTTTGTTCATTTAGTCCCAATCCAGTGGCACTCGTCTGCTGTTGTCTATGACGTATGTGTGACATAAGTCACATAACTCTTCATCTGCAAGACGGACTTTGGACCTTACCCCAAACTTAATCAGCTGTTCAGCCACCTACGTTAAACCTCAGCTATTTCAGACAAGCATGTTACTATAATTATATAAACTGTGTACATGTACAATTGTACAAGGGGCCAATTTAACATTGAATGCATCATCCTCTGTAACTAACCAGGATTCAAAACTAAATTACTGTACTAATCTATCCGTCACAGCCACAACTACTCTTTTCGGATTATAATTGGCCTCATCCCGTCCCGTCCAACCCTAATCGTACTAATAGAATAACAACAGCCGGTAGTCTACTCCATCCTGCATCCATTCTTCAAGGGCTGATGCACTAACCTGGCCGTGTATATTAAGCTCTACAGGAATCGGCATAAAGTTCCTGCACGATTTCTCGAATCCCGGCAGCAACACACAATAATTCCCATGAAATTTAATACAGATTAAGCCAACCCCGGACCGGCGGCGGCATTTGCAGCGGCACGGCATTTGCTGCGGACCGGCGGCGAGGCATTTGCTGCTGCGGTCGAACCTCACAGCCGACACGAGAACTAACGTTTGATTGAGTCGGACATCACAATGGGGATTCCCTGCACAGTGCACAAGGCCAGTGGAGAAGGCATTCCAAATGCAATCTAATCAAGAAGGCCAGAAGATGAGGCGGAGAAGAAGAAACGGAAGTCAGGGCTCCACGGAATCCTGAGAAATGCTGTATACAAATATCACTGACAGCTGAAAATTTTCATCGGGCCCGGCTGGTGCTGGTAGGAAACGTCGTTCAGGACCCGCTGCTCCTCAAAATGACAGACAATCATAGACTATGTTTTGGCAACTGTGGCGGCCGGGCGGGCAGACGGCCGAAAAATCGCGCCGCGCGTCAGCTATTCCTCAAGAAAAAATTTGCAAAATTTACACGGTCGTCAGAAAGTTGACTACAGTGCACCGCTGAGAAACGACAGGGGGTTGAACTCGCAGACAGCTGAAACCGAACCGCAGACAGCTGAAACCGAACTGCAGACAGCTGAAACCGAACCGCAGACAGCTGAAGCTGAAATCATAGACTGGCAATCCCCTGCTGAAGGCAGCAAATGTGGAGTAAGCTGCTTACGTAATTTCACCAATCAATCGGCATTCAAAACCGCAGAAGGAGGCCAGAAAAATTGCTCGAAAGAACAACCCAACTTCAACGGCTGCTGATTTAGACTGAAACTAAATGAAACACAGATAACTGATTCCTTTCACAGCAAACTCAAAGTATAGAATACCTTCTATTTTTTGTCTCTGATAAGTCCTTTGAATCTTCAACTGAGACAGTAAAAATAACGCAGTAAACTTTCTCCTTATCCATACCATCTGAAATAACATCCAAACGCACAGAACACAAAACCAAACGCTTGAATCACTTAAACTTGTAGCCATATTATTATTAAATGTGATTATAACGTAGGACTGAATTGTCACAACACATCAACACTAAATCAGATTCTGCATAGCTCATTCTTGTCATCAACTTTTGAAACAATATTGACAGAACAAAAAAACTAAATTCACTCCACATTAAATTTAAATGAAATTAAATTCCATAGAACTGCCAACCAATCTTTCTTTAAAGTTTGATCACTATTTCTTATTTCAGAAAATGCAATAAAGTTGCTATTTCTTACTGGTATAACTGGGTAGACAACTAGATATGTCCCACCAAGTACTGAACCAAAGTGTTTGGAGGAACCATTTGCTGGATCCAGGTACGAACAGAGCACCATTGTTCTATATATGCAAAGCGTCACATTTTCATGCAATAAAAGTACAGAAAAAATTTGTATACTTGTCCTGACTAAGCATCTCTCATATTATAGATAGATAATCAATAATAAATTCCGCTGCAGACTTATAAATTGTGATTTTCTGGTGAATTATAAACGAAACCAAATTTAACGCAGAATTTTTTTATTTGCACTATTTATGTCGGCAACATTTGATGAGGTGAATAGTGACGAAGATGTGATATTCAGTCAAGGTGAATTCCAAGGCAATTTCTGGCTATTCCCTAAAAATTATGGCCATCTACCCACACCTCAGATGCACATGTCTGACATTCTGTTGAAAAACTTTGAGTCAGCCACAGTAGCTGATAAGTTCACAAAGACTGTCATGTTACAAGGATTATGGAATGGTGTATATTGTGCATGAACTTTCAGCATGTCCTTTCACAGTGGTCTCAAGTAACTGTTCAAGGTCCAGATTTTATTATCTTGTTCCCATTGAATGAATAAATTAATTAATTAATGAATAAGTAGTATTTCAAAAATGACAATACCAATATTAATGCACTGTACAATAGTACATGTACATATCGGACTCAACTTAAATGTGCAAAAGGCTGGATGCATTTGAACATATCAGGGTTTTCATACACTAGTAGGCCTACATAATGTAAATGTATATAATGCCTAAATTCTGATTAAAATTGTGTGTCCTCAAGTAACCTAAGAATGTACATTTAATTTAACACGTTGACCGCCTACTACGAGTTAACTCTTAACTCGTAGTACAGTACATTTAACATGGCATGTAGGCGGTCAATGTGTTAAGGAAAATGCAGCTTACTTGATAAATTATTGCTCATAAAATGCAACAAATTATCAAAACATTAGTTTATGGCAAAAACTTGAGGAGACCAACATTGTATTAAAAGTTGCTAAATTGACGCACAAGAATCCTTCAACATTATTAAATGTTAAGCTGCAACACTAAATACTTTCCTTTGACAGCTACATGTAGTGTATTTCTATCAGTTGACGTTTTATGACATGTCCACGCCCACCCTTCACCAAACACCCTCCTCCTCTTCCTCTCAGACATTTCGTCTTCTTCCTGTTTTTCTCTCAAACAAGGATCTACTATGCTCTTGCTTAGCAGACACCCTATTCCACACTTTAATAGGACATCATGGTAGAGTGGTACACGCCTTACGAAAATCTACCCAGACCCACACCATACAGTACGCAAAGGTTATATAGGTCTTAGAACTCAGCGCACTTATAGTCCATATCCAGGACACTGGTACTGCCACTGCCTGGTGGTACTGGCACTCCAGGCAGTACCATAAATACCAGATTGCTTATATATATTTTCAATATTATTACTTCAGGCTGTAAACACAAAGTGCTAGATTTAAGACACTAGCAGCACCAAAAATAGGTTCTTGGTAGAAGAACTATAATTTTACTAAACTTAGAAGTGCCAGATATTGGTGGGATGTGGTGGTGTAGCGGTAAGTTCGGCGCCTTGTGACTGAAAGGTCACAGGTTCAAATCTACCTCAAGGCTCAAGCCGCTACGTAGCGACCTTGGACAAGTTGTTCACCCACAGTTGTCTGTGAGTAAGGCAAAGGAAAACCACCTCACTCATCTCATCCCCAGAGGCATAAAAGCCAATGAACCTGCCTTCGGGCAGAGAACTCATCATCATCACCAGATATTAGTAACTGCCACAGCTATTCTACAATGCATCAAAAGGACCAGATATTGGTCGGTCACTGGTATGTGTACAAAGAATTCTCAGTCACCTGGGAAGTGTTTAACAGTTGTGTGGAGAGCCAAAAGGTCTCAGCTAAGTATAAACTTAAGGTGGATTAAATTTTACATAATATCCTTATATAAACGTTTAGTCTTCGTGAGCCGCATATTTACAGAATATTTCATCCGTTGCAAAATTTGTGATATACTATTAGATCATATATCACTGTATTACTTGTTGTTACAATGATGGTGCTTTCATTTATAAACCCTTTAAGAGCCTCAGCATCACAGCTCTAGCCAAAACTTATGTGAGCATCGTGTTCAATGGTTCTCAGGGGCCTCTGACTATTCCATAATGCGCCATAGGCACCACATCTAAGATACTGACACAAAGTGTCAAAATACCAGATCTAAGGTATAGTTATAAATCTATATATATAAAAATGAAACTTTGCAATAGTGCGGTCACGATAACGCCGAAAGTAACGCACCGATTCTTTTGAAAATTTACCAAAACCTTCCATTCCAATAGCGGCAGGTAACAACATTTTTACCCCACCCCAAAAAAACATCGTTTCCCCAAAAAGTTAAAAATTATCACTTTCCATCACTTTAAATACTGCGGTCACGATCACGCCGCAAGTAACGCGCCGATTTTTTTAAAAATTTACCAAAACCTTCCATTCCAATAGCACCAGGTCACAACATTTCTTTCCCCGATAAAAACCCCAATCGTTTCCACAAAAAGTGAACTTTGCTTTGCAATCCGTTCGACCGCCATTTGCATTTTAAACCATACCGCACGCTTGCACCGAAACACAGTGACAAAACATCAATGAGGTTGCGTCCCGTGACGTCATAAGCGAGTCGATAAATAATTCCATTACGAAAAAGGCCTTACCGCTGTCAGTTAGGGACGCTGTGAGGGAGGAAAGGAGCGAAGGTGGAGGGAGCGAAGGTGGAGGGAGAGGAGGGGGAGGGGAGGGGCAGGGCGGGGGAGGGGAGGGGGAGGAGGAGGGGACGGGAGGGGGAGGAGGAGGGGACGGGAGGGGGAGGAGGAGGGGGAGGGGGAAGGGGAGGTCTTTTTTGCCACAGCAACGCGTGGCTGGGTACAGCTAGTATACTATAAATTACGAGGTTTAAGTATCATTTCCAAGGCATTGGTGAACCTATTTTACATAGTACCAAACGTAGCAGATCTAGAGCATCAGTAGCTATTCTATATAGTACCAGATTTAGAACATTTGCAGAATTAGATCTGCTATTTCAGCAGCAAACGCAACAGTAATTAAGACAAATTGTTTATAAACCGACCGTGTAATAAGACCTGTTGCATCCCATATCTAGTTAATGACCTGCAGAACCGCAGATTAGCATAATATATTTAAATTTATGCGAGTACATACATCACCATAACTCAGCAGCAAATATTCAATTCAATACATGTCTTTTTTATAGTAGGTCAATATTTATTGATAAACAGGTAACTCTTGAAATGCAATCAAAATACACCTGAACGACATTTGTGAAATATTACAATCATAGGCGTATGGGAGATTTCAGCAGTAAAGGGGTGGGGGCAAAGATTTTACTTCTGCCCGAAAAATAAATCTCATGGTGGGATTTTCCCAGACAAAAACAGTTGACGACCTTTTTTAGTCATCGGCTTGAAATGTCGTGAAAAAGACTTTTTTCTTATTTTCCCATGTCTGCTTGCCCGAAAACACAGACTTGCTCAAAATTTGGGGAACATTTGCCCCCCCCCCCTCTGGATCCCCGTCTCGTACGCCTATGATTACAATAAATTGACTGTGCAGAAAACAATACAAATCCCGTCACCACCGTCAGTTCCCGACGCATGACATAATTTTATGGTGGCAATGGGTACGAGTAAATGCTCTCCAATGTTCTTTGTCATTTGACAAGTCCATTGCTCCCATTCAGTGTTAGTTCAAATGATGTCACATCCTCATCATTTATATATTATCCTACTCAGCCCTTCTCACTTCTTCCTTTAAAGTTTGCATGCAACATGCTACGTGAGGGATTCAACATTTTTTACTTGTAGTACTTAACCGATAGTCTGAAACATCCTTCATGTTATAAATAAAATTTTAAGCAATTAAATTAACTTGACTTTTGTTGCACACTTTTAAATTGTGATTTCCTGGCAAATTATAAATGAAATAGAGACTTTTAATATATAGACAAAGAATAATCCAAAAAAATTCAATTGCAACTATTTGTGTTTATGCTGGGCTTATCTGCCAAGGCAAATACTGCTGAAAACGTAATATTCAACCTAGGTGAATGTCCAACGCAATTACCAGTTATTCTGTAGTTAACAAGACCCGATGTTATTTCAGACTTCATCAGCAAACTGCATTATATTATCTTGTATGCTAAAAAACTCAAAATACAGACAGGCAGTAATGCAGAAAGGCAGGCAGGCACACAGGCAGGCAGGCAGTGCACACAAACAGGCGGGAAGGCAGACAAGCATGAAGGCAGGCAGGCAGACAGGCAATTATACAGAAAGGCAGGCAGGCAGACAAGCAGGCCAGCCAAAAGTCAGAAAGCTAGCTAGACCAACCACTGGACCACCGTGTAGCCCCTTATATTGTGAACAGATAGCGTTCATTCAAAACACATGATAACTGGTGTTTGAAACACATAAAGCGGGGTATTGTGCCGAATGGTAATGCATGCAAACGAATGACCGCAGCACTGCTTACGATGGCCCACCACACTGCATCCACAGCTGCATATTTGTGGCCATCATGCTTAAACACTACACTCCTCCTCCTCCTCCTCCTCCTCCTCTCCTCCTCCTCCTCCTCTCCTCCTCCTCCTCCTCCTCACAACAGTACATCATGTATCTGTGCCAATGCATGGATCGCATCTGCTAGCCGTTTCACTTGTAAACATTTCTACAATGCTACTCTAAAGTTAAATGCAGGGCCTCAGCTTATTCAGAAGCGTTGCGTCGTGCAAGAGGAGTCGACCAGCGGTGTTGAGGGAAGAAGCGCAAGTCCGGATGCCAGAGAGACCGCAGAGAGTTGGGAAGCAAGTTTCATCGTAGTATTGGTGGGGAACTGTTGAACAATTAAACATAATATTTTAACTAATGTCATGCTTTCCAACATGCAGTATAGATGCTGATTTTCAGCATCCTGCTCGATAAATTTTTCTTAAAATTATACAAAAACGAAGAAAGCTTAGCCAAAGCTAAGCATAGCTATTTGATCATACATTGTAACTTGGTGTTTTTTACATGTGCTATTATTCATTATGATATCCCACAAAAAGTTTCAATGCAGAATTTCAATAGTTTTCTATAAATCTTAGTTGTTGCTTTCGAGTTTACTGGTTTACCAAGCTTCAAAAGAAATTTTTTTACAGCGTGTGATAAAAGTTTGATAGCAAAGGCCTATAGTTTGACCTGAACTCAAGTGAACTATTAACAAAGAAATCAGTGACAGAAGACACTTTCAATCAATCAATCAATCAATCAATCAATCAATCAATCAATCAATACACTTATAAGCAAAGTACGAGTCATCAGCAAACTGTCTACGAGTGTCAAATCATATCTGAAGTTGTCTGCAGCCAAGCTTTTTTGTCTAAGAAACCTGTCAAGGTCATATATACATTTACATTTATATTATATAATATATATATATAATTATATATAATTATATATATATAGTGTCTTTCTACATGCCTGTCTTTCTGCATGCCTGTCTGTTTGCCTATCTGTCTGTCAAACTGCCAGTCTGCCTACCTGCCTACCTTTCTGCATTACTGCCTGTCTATATGCATAATATATATATATATATTATATATATATATATATATATATATATACATATGATTGTGTTTAGCAATCTTTCCAAAAGTTTAAGAGCAGACATTGATGTCTGCTCTTAAGTTAACAAATTTAAGAGGCAGCCACGAGGGGGGGGGTTATGCTATGATAGCGACTCTATTTTCTTGACCTCCGCCTATAACAGTGATGGGATGGCCAACCCTCTCCCTCTTCACCTAATAATTATAGCTAAGCTGGTGAAATCTCGAAAAAAAATTCTGCACTGACAGGGATATGAAGCCTCATCCTCTCAATTGACAGCCACAACATGCTTAACAGCAGCAGACTATATGGAAGACTCCCTAAGAAGTCAGACTAATTAATGTCTGGCTGCAGTGCACAGTGGAAATCCAAGAATTTCTGACACATCAATGTCTGCTCTTTAATATGCATATAAATATTATATGTATATATATATACCCATGTATTATAGTTATACAATAATACATATACACAAATATATATACATATATCCACCGCTTAATGTGTATGATGCTACGTGAATGTGCCTGAACTTCTGAAGACCTTGCTCAAGGTCCTCCATGAAAAAAACTGCCTGTTCTTTACTGTGCCCAGAGCAGCATACCTACACTATGCCACAGGTGGCAAAGTGTGGTGAGCTAGAGGGCCCCCAAACAATGAGGGCCACCATGGCCTCACATACATACAAACACACACATATAATTATATATATGTTGGGACCGTTTTCTGGGAGGCTATAACCAACGTACCTGGTACTATCGTCATAAAGCAAACTGTGCTATAACTAATCATCCACGACGATGATGATGATGTCGCTGGTGTTTTACTAGAAAAACAACGAAAAATGCAGACTCCGTCCGCTCTGATGGGAATGTATGACAGTAATTATAATAAAGACACCTGTTGTTGTGGTGCATACAAACCGAATACCAGTCCTGACAGCCGTCTGCCCTAATCCTGGTGCATTTATCTGCGTGTACTCCCTCACCAAGCATGAACAAATGTTATCCTAGACGGTAAGGCACACACACGCACATACACACACACACACACACACGAGCACACACAAACAAACACACACAAAGAACCATGCAGACATACTTTGAGGAGTCTAGAAGAACAGTTTACATCCACGAAGACCTGTGTTAGCACTGCTGCAGTGGAGAATATTCCTCTCGCAGGCAGCAGCCAGCAGTCAAGTTTTTCTGCTGGAGACTCCACCTGCCGCTGGTACATTTATATGGGCAAAGTAATTATAATAAGGTTCATTTATTGTCAGCATTCATATTGAGGAGGAAGAGGAGAAGGAGGAGGAGGACGAGGAGGAGAATGAAGAGGAGGACGACGACAAGAGGAGGAGAAGAAGAAGAAAGAAGAGTAGTCTCTGAAGCCATAGGCCTGAGGCAGCAGCCATGGTATGATGTGATCTAGCGAGTCCTTCATTTTCTTATTACCATGTGCAGCATAGGACGGCGAGTGGACAGTCCTCTCCCTCGCTGGCCCTTCTTCCCACTGACGATCATATTATAGTGTATGGTCAGTCTACTCATTATAGCCAATAGAGATAGGTGGTGTGGGTGGAACAGAAATCTCTAACAAAATTTTCATTCTGGCAGAGATTTGAACCCCTGACCTCTCGTGTGAACCCATGACCTCTCCTTTGAACCCCTGACCTCTCATTTGAACCTCTGACCTCTCATCTGAACCCCCTAACCTCTTATTTGACAGACCATATCATCATGAACCCTACTACTCTGAGGTAAAGTCTTGGAGAATTCAGAACACCATGCTGACAACATAACATTCATTTAAGACATTTATATCTACAAAGCGAATCTTCAAGAGTATCTACTCAGAAGCGCTCCCGACCCAACTACGGCTAAAGAGAACAGTCTTAAGAGCAGAGTAGAACGTAGTCTCAAAGGCTCGGGGTATTAGACGTAGTTCCACAGAGAGCCCATTCCAGGTTGCAGGGCCAACAACAGAAAAGGCATGGCGCTGCGCAATAGAAGTGCGTGGCCGGGGGAAAAGAAGCTCAGTGACACAACCTAACAACAAAGCATAACAAACAGCATAACAAATGTAGCATAACAAAACAACAAAACATAACGACATAACATAAACCTAATAACATGACAATGTACTGGTAAGCAATAACAACACAGCATAATAACAAGACAAAATACAACATAAAAACATAACAAAGGTTTTACACAAACCCTTGTATAACATGGTATTTATAGTTTTATACTATGCCATGGTTCCAAAAGGTAGCATTATACCAACCTTCCAGCATAACTTAGACAAGTCTCAAAGCAGGGCACCTGGACTAAATGCCGTATTAAAGTACCATACTTACCCGTATTATTATTATTATTATTATTATCAATGTCTCACAGACCAAGAGCAAATATTATCATTTTCTCACACCTACATTTTCCGGGAGACATCCTATTGTCAATCTGTAAGGGGCTTGGCAGAACAAATATTTATGAATGATTTTTCTTTGATCTAATACCACTATATTATAGGTATCAGATTTCCAACATCCTAACCAGAGAATGAGTAGGCACCTGAACAAACTGTCTAGTCCATGTGCACTGAGCAAAAGACCTAGTAGCACAGTGCATTACTGGAAATAATAAGACGCTAACACAGAATTTGCTGATAGAATAATAGTGAGTGCAAAAGATTTAGCCAAGTGCATTGTCCAAATCAAGCACCAAAGTCTGAGATGGTGACATCATGACAGTGATAACGACAGTGTGATTATAACAGCAACAATAATAATAATAACAATACGACCACTAACCCCAGAGCAAAAGCAATTTTCAGATAGTTTCTAAGAGCGTGAAGGATTATTTCTACCTCAAGTGGGAAAAAACAATAAAATAATAACAATAAAAAAATAATAATAGTAATAAGAGATAAATTAATTATTCTTTGGAACTGGCTTTAGAAGCAAGAGATTATTCCTACCTCGGGGCTCGGGCAAAAAATATATAATCATATTGAGGAAGAGGAGGTGGAGGAAAAGGACGAGGACGACGAGGAGGAGAATGAAGAATCACAAGAATAGTTATTGTACATGAAACCCATCATTTTCTGTAGTATTCCAAAGCTAAGAGCAGAGTAGCAGTACTCGCTGGTGCTCAATTAGGAAATTCAGTATGAACTTGTGATAGGCCAGATATGACAATAAAAAATTAGGTGAAGTTTTTATACACAAAAAAATGAATTCATAAATCAGCATAAATAATCGGCACAGTTCACCTGAACCAAGTTATTACGCTGTGAGGCTGCGGAGATCAGCATTTCTATTTTTGCATTTCAATTTTTGCATTTATAATTATTAGACATAATTTACATGTTCATAAGCTAACGATCATACATAGCAAACCGCCCAGGAGCAATCCTCGGAGAGCAACTGGTGCAAGGAGACTTTCTCCTAAATTCCTACCTTGAAGTCCTAACTTCCAACAAGTCAATGTAACCCATAAATCAAAGTCCAAGTCTAACCAGGGTAAGTAGTTATCCTGCAGCTGAAGTGGGTAATCCTATAGGAAGGGAAGAGATCGCCCTGCAGGGATGTGCTAGGGTGCAAACAAACAAGCAAACAGGGACAGATAGGGCAGTCCAAATACAAGGTCAGTGCCCTGTCAACTAGTGGATAGGATTTCATTGGTGTGGTGTGTCTATAGTCAGCCCAGTGTCTGTAGTCAAGGCCTCTTTTGCCCAGCTGGATACCAAACCTCATTTACAGACACAGGCAATTCTAATAGAGTATCTTCATTTAACTACTAATCAACTTGAATTACTTCTCCAACTATCTTTAAGAGTTAGAACTTTGAGAAGGTCTTCATATATATTATAAAACCTAGATAAAAACACTAACAGCTCAGACACAAACATGCATACAGCAAGACAACTAGCTGAATACACCCATACCATACATAACCCAACTAGCCAGACAGTATTAACCTATATATGAGCGTGGTCTTAATAACACAAAAGAAACTATTAGATAAATCTTCAATAAGATCACCTCTGCTAAGACAACTCAACCGATTAATTAATTTTTATCATCATCATTGATATTAATTACTAAATTAGTAATAACAATGAGAGGCTTAATTTAATGCATTTTCAGTATGATCTAGAAGATCTAAACAGGTGTGGTTTGGAAGAAAGCTAGCAAATAACATGTTCAAAACAACAGTACTTAAGTGCGGACTGCTTCAGGATTGTCCAACACAGGAGAAAGCACCAGCATAGACTGGTCCATAGGCCGTAGAGCACAACGAACCTCAACATAGCTGACTCAAGACCGGAACTCAAAACACCCTCATGTATGCCGATGCTGTGCCAATAACCAAGGCGTAATGGTCTTAAAAGCAATGCACTCCGAAACAGGAAGCCAGTATATATTGCATATATACTAAGTTACATACGAATACTTGAATTCTGGCTACGATTCTCTTAGTGCAGTCAAGGACAGACTAGATCTGGTTCAACCGAAACTTTAGCAGTACTTAGTAATAGTAGCAGTAGTAGTACAGTAGTGTTATTGATTTTTTAATTGCTGGTATCTATTGCACAAGGGATCCAATAACTTCTATACCGTCAGCATAACAATGTTCAAGGCCACCAGCCCACCACACCCATGCCGTAATTGGGTCAACATAACCAATTGCAGAGGACTTATATAAAAAAAAACCTATCATAGAAGAGCATAACAAATTGAAAACCAAAAAAATTACAGCCTTGTACTTAAATAATATTTCATGAAAATACACAGTTGACCACATACAGTGCAAGGAACGCAAGACTCAGAAGATCAAGTTCTAACAAAATAATGACCACAAGTTCAGCTATGCTGGGAGAAAATAAAAATCTGATGAATATTGTTAAACAAGACAGGCACAAGACAACAGGCAAGCACCACATTTGACAATTGACCAAAAAGAATGTTCAAGGTCATTAGTAGTACACACATCATCATCAAATGTCTGGAGTCTGGTACTGACGATGATGATGACGACGATGGTGATGATGTTGATGGCGATGACGAGGATGATAATGACGATGAAGATGATAATAATGCAGCCAACGATGCAACAATACCAATGACAATGATGAAACCATCGGGCAGCTTACGGGGACTGAAACATTTTATGCAAATGACCCAGACAACTAGAATAGCAGTACGGCTAATTTCTGAAGGGAAAGGAGAGTTTGGGTTTGAAATACAAAACCCCAATAAACAATTCAACAAACTAATATGTTCACCAGATGTAAACTTATTCTTATTGTTGTTTTACGCAAATTTACAAGTTTTTATTTCTGCATGCAATAATTTCTATGCAACAACTTATTTAATGGTGTCACATTCTTGGGTCCAAACACACATAACATTTAACGACAATTACGACAACAATTAAAAACATATAACACTAATTATACCAACAATAAACAACTATGATAACAATTATAACAACAATAAATAACATGTTAAACAATAACTACACCAACAATTAACAGCATATAACAACAATTATAACAACAATTAACAACATATAATCCTAATATATTTCCACTGCTGTATATTTCTTAACTATTTTGCAGAAATTAGATTATTTTAAATAATCTGAATTTATGTTATTAATAATAACAATAATAACAATAATAATAATATTATAATAATAATAATAACTCTAATAATAACAAATCATTTTGCAATAATAACACTACTTTATAATAATAATTCATTTTCCAAGCAACCCATTACGATTTAATCGTTCTATAATATAATCAGTAATCACTTTTACAGAAAAAGATAGAAGGACAAAGTCTACCGTTGCGAATAAATTTCATTAGCATAAAAAGGTACGAAATGTGGACCCTCCAACCAGCTATGCGTCCAAATGATGATGCATAGCATTCGTCTACAGTTTGCGTCTGGATATTACCAGACATCGACTTCTTATTCGCGTACAATGAACTCGCAAACAAAAGGCAAAAAAACTCCCTACTAAGGCAGGTGTCTGGTATATGGTTCCTTGTCTGGCAAGGGAGTGTACCACTCTAAATGAATTTTTATGCGTACAACAATCCTGTACCTGACAGACGATCATTTTATATAACACACGACCGCAAAGTCTTACGTCGGAATTTTTACTCTTGCATGCATCGTTAGAGTCGAGAAAGTCTTAAAAGTAAAAATTCAAGTCTTAAAAGAAAAGAAGTCTTAAAAGTTGAAAAAGCTACAAAAGTCTTGAAGTGTGTTATCCCTTAATGACGGTCAACAGCCAGAGGTCCTACACCAGTACTCATTTCATTTTTACTCTGATTTGACTCAGAACTGATGATGTTTAATACCAGTATTTTAATTTTAATGGAAAGACTTTTAAGACCATGCATCACATCAGTGGCGTAAAAATCTACTTTGTCATCCTTGGGCACTAAGCTGGGAAGCCTTAACCGATTACTGAGACTAAAGAGTGAAACTAATTTTAAAGAGCTATTCACAAAGTTCTGCGGTTAGGAAAAAGAGAGTTTTTAAATGTTATCATCAGTAATTCATGGTTGAGGTTACAAAATTTTCAAGACAAAGCAAGAAAAAATTTTTTGCCCATCACTCATAAACAAGCAATAGATGCATTATAAATGTGACATTCTTCTAGTTATTGTTATTATAATAAAAAAACAGACAAAAAATACATGAAATTTTGTAGTTAAAAAAAGCTTAGTGGCTCTTAGGACTTTGGGGCAAGTTGGGGGGCCGTGGACTTGGTTAACATTATAAGCTTCTTAAGTCATGACTAACTAGTATCCACCCTCCCTATTATAGGGCTGTGACAGCTTGTCAAGTCAGCATTGTCATGCTACAGCTTGTTACATCACATGTGGTCTGACATGTGTGCTTAACTCTTTGATGGCCAGACTTGACAGCCGATCAGAGTTGACAAAGTCTTACATCCGTATTTTGACGAGCTTGACAGCCAATAATAGCACCATTTTAATTTTCATGGTTACAGTCTGAAAGCCATGACAGGGCGTTTCATTTAGACTGTCAAATTTTTTGACAAGCTGACTGGCAAAATGTCATGTTCTATAGATGCGGTTAACTCGGCTAAAACTACACAACAGACCACAATATTATAGCTCTAAAAAATGCAGACATTGTTAATTCGTTTTTTCTTTCATGTTGTCAAAACATTAGTTTGTTCAAACATTTCAACAAAATTTCAATGTTGTAAAATTTCATCGCTGCTTTACACACCACTATAGTTCAATATTTTTTTACTGTTCTCGTATTATATATTTAAAGCATATTGGGTCTCTGTTATGCATATAAAAAATCATACAAGCTTATACGCTCGCATATTTGTGGCGCCGCACACCGAAATCAGCATTAAGTCGCAAATTACACATCAGAGATATTAGGGAAATACCGTAGTATGTTTGTGATTTTTTATTTTTTTTACAAAATTCTATTTAAAAAATGTTGAGAAAATGTTTTTATTTTTTTAAAGACAAGTTGCTGAGCTATCTTAATGCTCTTGATATGCATATTTTTTTATTAATTAAATTTAATTAATTAATTTATTTGGATCACTTCTTTCCTTATATCTTCGGTTAGAATTAAGCTAGAGCAATAATTTTTGTGTCATTTTGATGCCTGAGACAAGGCCTTTGAAATGATGTACCAAACTCAATATCTTGGAAAATCACCTAAATGCCGATTTCGGTGTGCGGCGCCACATTTGTCATACTCATTTGTTTACTCTTGAAATAACTACCCACTAAAGTTATGATATGATGATACACTGGATTTTCTTTTGGCCCTTCCCTTTGTTACAGATGTCTTAAATGTTTACAGTAATGATGTTGGTCAGGAGACTTCGTATAGGTGTTCACAGTTACAGAATTCATTTCACAGCTTAGCAGATTCACTGATTTATGCTGGCAGATCAAGGCAACACTGCATTAACCATTCACTGCTGGCACGGTTTACACAATTTGTGCCTATCTTTAAGGCATGCACCACATTTAAGAATACATAGAAATAAATCAAGCCTAAAAGACATATTTTCTCATCATAACAGTCTACATGTCTTGATTCACATCAGACTGTTTTCTTCCCATGTCAAGACGTGCTGTCTATATTATTTCCTTAATCGAGTTCGTGATGTAGTGAAAATCACTTTATATCATCATGCTGACAAGTACAATAGACTTCTTAAAGTCACGTTATAATAGATTGAAACTTTAGAAGGCATCATAGAACTTGAAGTGCATCAATGACCAGAAGAATGGTTTTTCAATGGAATGGTTGGTGAAATGAAGCAAAGTGACGATGCATCTGACGTGAATAGAAAATGTGAAATTACATTTTTAATCAATGATGAGCATCATACATTTAAACTTCCATCCATATACGTCAGTAACGAACATTCATTAGACAGCAACTGTTAAAAGGTTAGTAGCAGTCAGTGACTTGTATACCAGTCGTTTGTCAACATCTAACGATTGAACGGTGGTTTTTAGAAAGAAAACAGCGAATAAAATGTCATAAAGAGCAAGAATTCAATCCCTTAGTCAAACAGCAACTCAATTAATTGCACACTTCAACTCCTTGCAAGCTTAAATTCCAAATTATGATAAACGGTTACAGCCAATTAACAATTTGACCATATTAGTTGTAAAACTAGTACTTATAGACATCTTTAAACATTCCGGATGGCATTAAACAAAAGTTCTGCAAGGGCTTCATAATAATGGTGAAGCAGGTTAGCAGGAATGATTTATAGATCTATACAAACTGGTCACTAATGAGGAAGAAAATACTGTCTGGTTCAGCGATAGCTAGTACACCGACTGTATAGTGTACACTGTCGGTGGGAAGACAAGATGGTAAGGAAGAGGAGTCCTTAAATGCCAAGGCTAAGAAAATGAAGTCGCTAACACTTCACACCCATGGATGCCTCAGAGCAAGCTTAAGGGACTACTCTTCTTCTATTCCCTGTGCACTGCCATTGTGGGCAACACTTTATTCTTAAAAGGCAGGTATTTTATATCAGCCAGGTTTGTTTATAAATAAAAGTAATAGAAATAAATTTGATATTATTTTGGTCAAGTGATATAACTGAGCACTATCCGTACGTCCTAGTCTTTTACCACATAGACTATCTAGAATAACTTGAATAAGCGCAACTAAATATTCCCTGATGAAGATTTGAACTAGAACAACACATATTTTAGTCAAGTTCTAAATGTGTTTTCATAAGACATTTCTTTTTAGAGAATCTTTCATGCAGCATCCTATGCATCATTAAAATTAATACTGTCAGACATGCAGGCCATAATTAAAGCGCCGACACGTCAAGAAAGACTGCAAAAAATAAGAAAGCTATGCAGACGGAAAGCGAAAGAATTAGCATCACTCAGACGCCGACTAACTGGCTGCATACAAACCGTGTAAAACATTCTTAGGTGTAAAATGTCCACAACTTACTTTACACCTACGAACTCAGTACCAGAAAGAACGAACTATTAATAATACCTCATATCGAAAACTACTTTCTGTAAGTTGTCCCGTCTACGACTGAAGCTCCAACGCCGCGACCGCAAACAACAATACGATCAGCCCGTGACAGACAGACAGACACAGACAGGGGTGGAGGGAGAGACCAATTGACACGCCAGTCTAGACTATAGGCTGTTACGTAGAAAATACTCGCTCGAAGGACGATCGAACTTACCTCGTATGCACCACAACCGACACTTCGATGCTTCTTCCGCCGAGCCTTCTGAACGGAGCGGATCGTTGCGGCCAGTGTTGCCACTGAGGTTTCAAAAAAAAACATAGATTTCCTAAAAAAAAAAACACAGAAAAACACAGACGTCGCCCGGCCGAAAAGTAAAGAAAATTTTATATTTTCGCCGGCAAAAAAATTGATGACCTTTTTTTTTTTTTTTTTTTTTTAGTCATCCGGTCCGAAAAGTCAAAAAAATTTCTATTTTCGCCGACAAAAAAGTTGATGACCTTTTTTTTTTTTTTTTTTTTTTTTTTTTTTTTTTAGTCATCCGGTCCGAAAAGTCAAAAAAAACCCAGAAACCCAGACGAAAACCGAAAAAAACACAGATTTTTCCAAAAAAACCCAGAAACCCAGACGAAAACGGGAAAAAACACAGATTTTCCCCAAAAAACACAGAAATCCAGACGAAAACGGAAAAAAACACAGATTTTCCCAAAAAAAAACCCAGAAACACAGACGAAAGCAAAAAAACATAGATCTATGTGGAAAAACACAGCTGTGGCATCACTGGTTGCGGCATAAGTGAAGAGGAAATTAGAAAGAAATTTGTAGAAAAACGACTCCGACAACAACAGCCAAAAGAAACTCACGCGTCTGTCTTTCTAGGCCGCCGACGTCTGGACTATAAATAGATTTAAAAACCATCGAAAATATAATAGATGTCCTTAAATTCTGTTAATCGCTAGTCTGCAGAAGAAAATCGTTCCTAACAATATATACAAGTTTTAATGCAAAAATAAGCTCGAAATCAAAACTAGCGTTTTCATAAAATCTGTACGTGTTAAATCAATTGATTTGTCCTAGACACTAGCGCCGATTATATAATACATATTGCGCTCTGCTGTATGACGTAATGCAATGTTGCGCCAGTCACAGTTGCTTGCATAAACTGCGTTCAAGGAAAACGCTAAATAATTGAATTGTTTACAACTGTATTGAATCAATAACTAACTAACTAAATATTAGCGTTAATGCCATACTTTACAGTTTTTAAAATCAAAGTCTTAGAGATAAATAGGGCTGCGGACTAGTTTACTACGTCAGACAAAGACCAGGGCACGAAATCTATAGTCTGTGATCTAGGTCTCGGTAGGCGGACCTTGGGCGGAGCAAGTGCGCTGTGGGCCTACGCGCCAAGCGAGAGGTAGGCCTATGCTAAAACCATAATGTGCTTGCGGTTTAAAAAACTCCCCTCTGCCCGCACTAAGAAGTGCCAGTCCCAAAAATGGCTATAGAGGGCGACACTAACAATGCGACATGTTCGTTGAACAGCAACTAGTAAACTCGATAACGAAAGTTAGGTCAGTGCTATTATATTTAGTCACTTTAGTCCAGTGGTGTAGTGGAGGGGGAACGCGGGGGAACGCCGTTCCCCCACTTTTTTCCGCGGGGGAACGCCGTTCCCCCACTTTTTTCCGGGGAGGAAACAAAAAATTCAAGATTCACAGTTTCAGCTGCTTACTTACTGGAGCCTTTCGCAGTTTCGCAGATATATGTGTTCAATGGCTTGTAAATAAAAGGCTAAAAGCTAATGACAAATGAAAATAGTACAGTAGTACAGTAGTAGGGCTACTGTAATAACAATAAATTAATAATTGAGAAAAAAATTTGTAGGCCTAATATGAAGCGTTCCCCCACTTCATTTTTTGCGTTCCCCCACTTCATTTTTTAGGACTACACCACTGCTTTAGTCACTTAGTGGCTTATTTGACATTATAATTATCTTACAGTAGGCCTAGGTCGACTGTTAAAAATTCACTACCGGTACTCGATAACTTCATTCAAAGCAAAACAATTTTTGTTAACAGTGAAGCAGATACTTTTGTCTGTGGGGACATAATATTTGTGTTCAAAATTAAAAAGTAATCGAATGCTGACAAGTGTTGAAATTATGGAACTTAACATTCACCATTGCATTGTATTGTATTAAAACATTTATTAAGCATCTTTAATAGGATCAACCATTCAGAGGTGCTCCCAGTGCGTAGGGCCACAAGAGAAGAAATATAGGTTTTGAAGAAAGTAAATGAGGAAGGATTACCAGCTATATACTTTGAGATCGAGAATGGGACAGTGTATTCCAAAGAGATGACCAAAATTTAATTGAGGCATTGATCACCAGAGTCGCTAACCCTTAAGGAGGGTCAGGCCACTCTGGCCATCAACGCCTCAATTCAGGTAAAGGACGCGAACTAGTTTGAGGAACTAGTTACTAGAAGAACAAATCTGTTTGAAGAGCGAAGTGAACCATGTGAGGAGGCTCAAAGAGACGAGATTATTATATCGGCTAGATATTTCGGGACAAGACCCCCATGCATTGTGTTTTGGAGACCAAGATGAGAATTTTGAATACAATGTGCACAGTTAGAGGAAGCAAATAAAGTTGTTCAAACATGAGGCTAGAAATATGAGAGTAGCAAGGTATATAATTATTATAGAGAGGGAATATCAGCCATATTATCACGTATATGGAATAAAGAGCAGGGGACTATACGACACGGCCTTGAGGAACTCCCGGTTTCATGTGGATCCATCAAGTTCTGAAATAACCTGAGATAATTATGTGGGTTCTGCAAGACAAATATGATCGAAACCAACAGAGGGGGAGGTCCTGTAATCCTTAAGATGTGTTCGAGACCATAAACGTACGGGAGATTTCAGCAGTGGGGGGGGGGGGGGAAGGGCGGCCAAGAATTTACTTCTGCCCGAAAAATAAATCCGGAATAAATGACTTCGCGGATTGAAATCTCATGGTGGGAAATACTATTTTTTCCCAGACAAAAGAGTTGATGACCTTTTTTAGTCATCGGGTCGAAATGTCATGAAAAATACTATTTTTTAAAACTATTTTCCCGGGTCTGCTTGCCTGAAAAAACAGACTTGTCCGAAATTTGGGGGAGGGGCATTTGCCCCTCTGGATCCCCCCACCTAGTACGCCTATGTTCATGATGCACAAGTTCAATATCTCACAGAATTTGGAGACAGACCATCAGCTGAAGGCTTCAAAAACTGTATGCTTTTAGTTGTTTGGTTTCTTGTAGACCTTATAATTCAGTTTGTTATGAAACCAAACAGCATCAGCGTTTAATAGACAAACCAGGATTGGAGTTGCTGTGGAGATTTTGGAAGTTGAACCTTTGGGCCAAATCTCAAAGCTATAGTATATTATAGCAGTGTTGCTTAAGGGCCATCTATAAATAGCTGCCCCGGGAGCAGTGCAAAACAGTCAACTGGTGAATAGCACAATAGAATATGGACCATGACAATGACAGCTGCTGCAATTTGTCACCAGAAAAATATCAGTCTGGATGACTTCTGCAAAGGTATAATTTTTTATGTGGGGCAATAATATTGCCTATAGTCTAGCACGCACATTGCACACATGTGTATGTGTGTGTGCATGTGTGTGTGTATGTATACACACGTGTGTGTGTGTGTGTGAGAGAGAGAGAGAGAGAGAGAGAGAGAGAGAGAGAGCGCACACGCGTGCGCTAGACCACAGGGCATAGGCATTTAAAACAAGACCAAAAAACATAAAATAGAATAAAATCAGTTGTTTATTGCTCCTATAAAGGCAATAACATATAATTTCAAGTGAATGCTACATTGGGTCGAAATACAGAGGACCTAAATGGACCAGAGTCCCACTGAGCAAGGTCACCTACATGTACGTATCAGTACTGTAACAAGTGAGGTTAATAAAATAATGTTCAGCAGCGGGAGTGACATGAATTTCAACTGAAAATGATAACACAACTACTCATCACAACTGTCTAATTAATGCTTGAAGGTTTTTAACAAAAGAAACAGATCCAAAGTAGTTATATTTAAAGCTAATGGATGCAAACGTTCTCAAAAACGGAGAAGATTAAGGTAATCTATGAATATATCTACATGAAGATTGCCCCAAACAGTGGGGCCAGATATATAGCTCTATAAAGAATTTAGGGTGTGTTAGTGTGGGCAAGGAATGGTCTATAATATAATTGGAGGCTGTTCTAGCAGTGCAAGAATGAATGGCTGAACCAATGTTACTAATCAGCAAAGGTGTGAGTCTGCGAGATAACAAGTCCTGATTACAGTGAAACACGAATTCACCAGCTTGCAATATTCTAATCTGATCTGGAGCTACAATGCTACAGAAAAAGATGTGAGCAGTATGAAACTTGCAAAAAAATTAAAGTAAGTAAGTAAGTAAGTAAGTAAGTAGGTAGGTAGGTAGGTAGGTAGATAAGTAAGTAAGTAAGTAAGTAAGTATATTCCTTATAGTGACCAACTGTGTAAACAGCACTTGGTGTGAATGACACTTGCAGTAACATTAAATCAATGAAAAACAAGAAGATATTTAAACTAAAATATTTATAACATGATTCTTGACATTGATCAACATAGCAGTTGCTTAACTCATTCCCGCCGGAATTGTTCCGATACCTATTGGGTTTATCGGGTCACCCGCGACCCGATCCGGCGGGAAAGAGTTAAGCAAAAACACAAAACAAATTCAACAACACCTCTAAACATGAACGCAAGCGTCGCCTATTAATGGACGGCAAAATTCATCGACTGTCCATGTTGCTTCATAATGACATTGAAAACAATAATCCTTGACTGCAAAATTAGAAAAATGCTGCAAACATGACAACAATAGAACTGATTTGGGACATTTCCTGCATGCGTATATTCTCAAGTACAGAGTAAAACAAACCTCTGGAATGATTAAACTCTTCTAATCTAATATGATCAGTCAAATTTATTGTTCATTCATTTTGTGGATTTATATAGGGCCCTTTTAGGGCGACTACTCAGAAGCACTCCTGACCAGAGCATGGCTAAAAAGGACAGTTTGAGATGCACATAGATACAGTCAGATTGGACCCAGCACAGCGACAAAATGAGCCCATTCCAAAGCAAGGGGCTAACCTTGGAGAAGGCCCGATTCTGTGTGGTGGCTGTGCGAGCAAAAAGGACGATGAGCAGACCCTGCTCAGTAGAGCCAAGAGACGACCTGGTGCACTCAGTGTATGACAGCAGAGGTCTCGAAAATAAACTGCAACAAGACCAAACAAGGACCGCCAGACCAAAGCAATGATCTGGTACAAGATCTGCTGCTGGATGGGGAGCCAGTGGAGCACATCCAGCATATCACCAGAGCCATGGCCAAATTTGGGGATGCGACCGCAAAGGTGTGCGGCAGAACACTGGGGAGTCGACATGGAGCGAACAACAGTAACCTACCCAATCGGGCTGTGATGAAGTTGTGGATAAGTGAAGCAGTAGTTGCATCCGGAGTAAGGACCAAGCAAAAGTGCGGAGCTGACACACTTGATAAGTAACAATAGTATAGTAATACTTTACTATGCTAATGTAAAAATAGCTTCATTTCAAATTGGCAGCCTAATTTATTGGGATACAAAAAACTAATCTATTGCATGGAAAAAACTCAGTTTCAATGCTTACTCAGATGAGACTGTAGCCATTCCGGACAACCATAATACCAAACAACTTTTAAAATAATTTTTATATATAATAAATAAAATAATAATAATACATCACAGCTCGTCATTCAGCGTAGTGAATGGATGCTGCCGGGTAACAAAGCTAGTAGTAAAAATAAGGCTGGGAATCTGTATAAACTGGGACTATTGTTACTGAGTTTCAACAACTAAAACCCGAGAACAGGTATTTAATGCCATAGTAGTCCTGAGACATTTTTAATCCCAAGGGACCTCGCAAAAGTCATAATAAAAAGTTGAAAATTGCAATCATCCTTTTTATTCTATTTGTTCCCTTAAAGTTGAATTAACAAATATCGTAACAATCACTATTAATGTTATATTCAAGAAAACACTGCTAAGCATCTAGAGGTGAGACCAAAAGGACAATAAACCAATTTATATCTCTTAACAGATTCAAGACAGTTCAACAATAATACAAAAATACATCTACTGTTCACATGCAGTGCTATGTGGAATACTTTCTCCTGAAAACTCATAAACTAGCCTGACACTGACTTCATAATCTTTGGACTTTTTAAAGCTAATCAATTTTACCCTGTGTAAACAATCAATGCAACTAACAATACTGAAATAATAACAGTAGTGATACATTATCTTGAACATTTAGTAAAGAATTCAAATTCTTTGCAAACATGAATCTGTACATGTTGAACTTTAACAATTACAATTACCCAGTAACCTACTGGTATCATCTATCTGACTTTCGCTTTGACCTGACTTTCTTCTTTAATACAAATACATATACATCATTTATAATGCATGCATTGATCATCACAAAATTCAAGGGACCTTATGCATTCAGAAAAACATATATTTAAAAATATGTATTCAAAAATAAATGCCACGAAAACCAAATAAGAATAGAAAATTAGAACTACAAACTAAATCAACTGGCATTGACAGTAATGCACCTAAATACAAAAATATTTTAATCATCGATCACATTAGTTATAGCTACTATGTTTATAACTAATGGAATATTTGGAATAGAAAAACTGGAAAAAGTATTCAAGTTGTCCGCAAATTAGTTGATAAGTTACGTATTAGTTTAAACTAGAAAAAATTACAACGAAATGGCATATTTGGAAAATTAAAAATACCATGTGTCTATATTTTAGAAACATTAGAACAAAGTAGCATATTTGGAAAATAAGAAATACCATTCTAAAAAAATATAACAAAACGGCATCTTTGGAAAAAGAAATACCATGTTTCCCTACATAATTCAGTAAATGGTCTGAATATGCTGCAAATGAATTTTGTAGGACTTTGCAAGGTCTAGTTCGTTTACGTCGAAGGCTGGCCAAGCTGAAGGAGGTTAACACGAGCTCCGGCACCAGGACTGATTCCAAAGATGCGGTAGTAGTCGCAAACCTGACGAGGCACTTCAGCCAAAACATGCTTTGACAATGCCTCAAATGGACCCTGAAAGACATTTATTTATTTCTGTAACTTCTACAACATTATTGTGTAATGCACAAGGCTTTAACCTATGGCGCTCCAAAGTCAACGCCCAGAAGATCATTGGCACACAGTGAGAGCCTATTATTATCATTATTATTATTATTACATAACACTCAGCCTTGCATAACACTCACCCTTACACAACACCCACCCTCACATAACACCATAGCACAACACTCACCCTTACATAACACTCACCTTTATATATCTTCTTTTGGGCAAGTTCTTCACTCACAATTGCTCAGCACTTCGGCGTGAAACTCTGATGCAGTGTCCGCTCTGCATTCGGGAGCGCCTCTGAGTAGCGAGAGCTTGAAGGGGCGCTAGTTATTAAACAAGTGCACATACAAACAAACAAACAAACATAACACTCACCCCATCAAATTGCCTGTACGGCACAAACTGCACGATATCTCGTTTGGCTCTGTTTCCAGCCGAGTCTGCGAGCAGTCCATCATCCGAATCCAAGATGTCCATCTTTCCGAAATCCGCTCCTCCGACGCCGACGATTATGATCGACATCGGCAGAGCCGACGCACTGACGATCGCTCGGATCGTGTTGGCAGAGTCCGTGATCTCGCCATCCGTCAGGATCAACAGAACGTAATAGTTCTGCGAGTAAAAACCAAAATAAACTTTTTCGTAATAACCTCGTTATTGGAAAACACTTCAGTAAAATAATTAATGTAGAGTTGCATTAAATCTATAAAAAAAACAACTGTAATGTTTGTTGAGATTTATAGGTTCATTGCTTCATCATATCAGCACGAAACTCCTAATTAATCAATCCTATTGGTGGGATTGTCCATCCCTTCTGGGTCTCCCCTTGATAACCAAATATTTATGTTAAATATTATAGTCTCTGACTTAGTTGTATAATTATGTTGTTGGTTCAGGAAGTAAAGTGAATTGAACTCAGTTTTCATAATGTATTGGACAGTGTTTGAAAAATCGTCCATTTGAATACACACTGCTTTATATTATGATTGAGCTCAACATAGAGTCTTTGTTTCTCTTCAGAAGTTACTCAACATAGAGTCTTTGTTTCTCTTCAGAAGTTACTCAACATAGAGTCTTAATTTCTCTTAAAAAATTACTCAACAAAGAGTCTTTGTTTTACTTAAAAAGTTACTCAACATAGAGTCTTTGTTTCTCTTCAGAAGTTACTCAACATAGAGTCTTTGTTTTACTTAAGAAGTTGCACTAGTTTGGATTGGATAACAGATAGCTTTGTTAGCAATGCTGCAATGAAGCATCAAAAGGTGCAATTAAAATGCTGTAGAAAAAAAGGAGTGATAGAACTCTGTACAAAAACTTTGAATGCTCAGATAAGACAAAGGCTGAAATAAGCAAATCCTCGGATGTTGTACATCATAATACAATTGTTACCGGAAGAGACGTATCGGTAACATTCAATCTTTATCTCAATTTATTTATTTCTTATTTACTTGTTTATAAATACTCAAAGCACTTATTATTATTATGGCAATGAATTTATTAAGTACTAATATCTAATCAAGCATCAATTGAAGATGCTGGGTAATTGTGAGCAATGGACTCAATAAAGGTCCCTACATAGTGACCATCTCACAGGAGGTTTTAACCGATAACCTTCGTGTTACAAGGCAGGCATCGTAACCAATTGGGCACCAGCCACTATAAGGCACTGAGGCAGGTATGAGTGTTTCTGGAGGCAAAGAAAGAGCAAACAACGTCAAGATCTGAGATGGAGCCAGATATATCTTGCTAGATATATCTTATGAACCCAGTTTCGATTTCTCATACCTTGGCACCATGTTCCTGCTGAGCCACAGACGCAAACTTGGCAACGTGGTGGATGATTGGTGCAAAGTTCGTAGGACCGTAGAGGACGACCTGACTCAGACACATCTTGTACGCTTCGACGACTCCCGCAATTCCTGACACGAAAACAAATCTGAAGTTTAACCCTTTACCTACCAAAGTGTAGTAAACAGCATGGGAGAAATCCTATACCTTCAATCGTTAAAGGGCTAACTAATTACTTGGTCAATGTGTGCAAACCAGAGGGTACCAGTTGCAGCTCAAAGAAGGCAATGATAAATCATAGGGCTCGTCTAACAGATGTACAAGTGTGTTTGCTAATGCATTTAGAACTGCTAATTATTCCATTCCTAATGCTAAGCAAGTTGCTAGAGCTACAGAAATGTATTCATGGCAACTTATCTCTAACGATATGTGGTGGTCTTGTGGTGCATAGATCTACTAGGTCAATTAGAAATATGATAAGAGTACTCTTGCAATTAGCCAACCATGCCGAACAACAAATCGGTGACTGAAATTGAAAGGACGTTCTCTAACCTGCACAAAACGGATTGGTGGCATTGAAGTTAAGCGCAAATTCATGAGATACGTCCATGGTAGGAGGAACCTTGGCACCAAATCCAAGGGCAGGAAAGAACTGGTCACTAGAAAATCAAGATTCACTGTTATTAGACACCCGCAGCTACTTAAGCGTAACTGGTGTGACTAGAAGAAAAACTAAACAATTAAATATTTTGTGAAAGTTTCAGTCAGTTGTGATCACAATCAAGTAAAGAAACAGAGGATTTCAAGATAAGATTTCACCATCATCATGAAATTTTTTTATTAAAGCAACTTTTATAGGTGGAGATTCTGAAAACTACAAGTAACGTGCCACAAAATATTATGGAATAGAGATGGTCTTGTTCTAGCATATATGGCATTGATGAATGAATTTATATGAAAAGGTTTTTAAGAGATGTCATTTAAGAGGTGAGTAAGTTCGTCAGGAAAATGTTAGTAAGTCGTCAGCATTCACTTATTTATTTCGTTCACTTTGAAAGCACAACGACAAAGCCTAACCATTTTATTTTAGCAAATTACTTAAAAGATGCAAATTACCGGTAAGTAAAGTACTAACAAGAAATACATGTACAAACATAGATATTTTCTGTAGAGTTAGAGTTTGCATTACTAGTGAGAGTCCCTGAGTTCGTCTACAAGTTAATTGGTTTGTTCGCCACTAGGTTTAACCCTTTAACAACAAGCGTGTACTAAAAAGCATTGAAAACATATGTAGCTAGTTGTTAAAGGTTTAACTGACCTGTCGTAGTCTTGAATGACGGCTCCAACTGTTTCGATTGCTCTTATGTACTGGTTTGGCACATGAGGATGTATATAGTGAAGCGATTTTGGATCTCGTGGATCACCATTGGACCCAGTAAAATCAACCGCAACCTAACGGAAATCAATGAAAAACGTCTGTCAACAATCAACAAACTGTATCGCACACTCAACAGTGCTCTCAGTGACTGCAAAACTGTCAAAGCATAATCTGACACGAGTATCCAACAAAAAATGATGTCTCATGGATTTGCAAATTACAAATTAATTATTTCTGAATCACATCAAATGATAAATGCACAAGGACCATCAGAGGTATAATCAACACAGCTATGAAACACCAACATATGTATGTAGATCAGGTGATGATTAGGTTTATGTACAAGAGCCAAAGTCTCATCCATGCTTAGCCACAGATCTCCATGTACTGCTGCAAAAGGCGACCTGGCTTATCAGTAGCCAGAACTTCAACTTTCCATGACTGCACTGCTTGAGGAAGGACCAGTCCAAAGCCTGGAGAAAGGAGGAGGGCACTGCAAATCATCTTTGACACAATAGTGTCATTAAACAGCAACTAAGCTAACCACACTCCAGCTGAGAAGCCATGGTGTGATTGGTCCATCTTTTTAAAATACACTGCATGTAACCCATGACATGAACTCCATGAACTTTCTCAGCATCGTTTTTTGTAAGCATTTGATACTCACCTCATTTGACTGTGGTCTTCTGTTGTCGCGCAAGGAGATGCTAAATAAATTTGCAATTATGATATAAGATCAATACTGGTAAATTACATGATCCAAAGAACTTACAGTAAAATTGATCTGAAGTCCAGCTAGAACAAAATCCAGGAAAGAATTCTCTTTGATAACCTAAAATTGAATTTAAAAAAAATCAAAGTCAATCATTTAAGTATGTAACCTATATGTATAAGTAATTAAGTATGCATGCGTAATTACAAGTATATGCATGTGTGGGAACTTCTATCTAGAACCTTTTGAGTACTTTTCATAGGTACTCAAAATTTGAAACAAAGTCATCTGGCAGATCTCTAGAAAGAATGTCTTGTCCTAACCATAGTAAAATTTATTAGTACATTGCAGCATAAACATCAATAACACCTCATGTGCAATTGTGCATTGCAACATCAGAACAACTGAATGGCTAGGCAATTCCTTTTCACAGAATATTCATCATTCAAATTCGCATTGTCAGAACGCATTGCATTAAAAGACACAAAATCTTTGTAATAAATTAAGAATGACTGCAAACATGAAAATCAATCGACTGAATGTAGAATCAATGAAAACTCAAGCAGCAATGTACTTACACTGCAAGATGTGAGATGAACCGTACCAGAGCCTTTGTAACCCTTCTTGCTCGCTTTCTTTGGTTCTATGCACTGCCAAGAAAGCTGAACGAGAAAACACAAGCAAAACATTCAAAGACTCATTGATACATTTGCAGCTCTCCTTTGACCAGAACAGAGAAATTAATCAAAGAGAGTTTTGGAATGAATGCACCAAAAGTCAAGTTTACACGTCTGCTTGAAATCGTCACTTCATGCTGTTTCTGCTGGTTTTTTGATCAATGTTCATTTTAAGGAAAAGTAGTACAATTTATTGTACATGGTGTCCCGATGAAAAGTAGAACGCTACAGAAAGTGTCATAATTCGGTCAAAACTGTTAGGATTTGTCTGAAATTTTAGATGCCACAACAGTGACCATATTACTACCAACTCCTAAAGCCGATTAGAAATATTCGTAAGTTTGTCAAGTTTATGAAAGTTTAAAATGCAGCACCGAAAAATGGAACTTTCCAACATGGTAATAGCTGAAAGGAAGTGATATTCAGCTATATATGGTGTTCAAAATGTCCTTGTTCACGAACACACGACCGTAGACGTAGTAGTTGTCTCGGGAGACACTCAGCTTCATATCCCACAGCTGTGGCTGCCCAGCAGTCCAGACCTCGATCCGGAGTACCAGGTACACTTACTGGAGGAGCATGTTTTTCGTTCACGCGTATTCATGACATCGATAATTATCGTAGGGCATAGGGCGCGGCGCATCTGATTGAAGTATGGCAGATGTTCGACCACGTGATCATCGACCGGACCATCAAACAATAGCTTCTATACGTCTAAGGCCGTGTATCCGTGAACAAGAAGGACAGTTAAAGGTGAGTCGACAAGTATGTAAAAGAATAACAGCAAATGACATCAACACATAAAATAATCCTAATAAATGACGTCATCAACAGACCTGTTTTCCAGACGCAACCTGCACCATTTCAGCAATCGATGTGGTGAACGAACCAATCAAATCCCTCGATTTTTCCGAGTCATAATCGTAACAGTTGATCTACAAACAACCATTAGAGATCAAAATGATACATCCGTCTCTGTCTGTCTTGGCATGCATAACCCATAGTCTGCCTTCTGGTTGATCTGATCTCCCGGAATCCAAACCAACTTCTCCAAAGAATGATGATTTTTAATTTCAATTTCTGTAGACGCAACTTTAATTAATGCTTTGGCAATATAACAATGGCACTAAAAACTGGAAATCATCAAACATTAATTATTATCAGAAAGTTCGAAACGATGGATCGGTCATGAGAGAATCGTATGCATGTCATAATACATAAACGCGGCACAGAATAGTCAACTGGTTAAAGCACAATGCACAGGATTACAGGTTGTGTCATCCTCTGAGCTGGCTGCCGTGCAGGGACCCTAAACAAGTCCTTCACACACGACAGCTCACCCCATCCCCCTACTATTCGTGGACTTCTAAAACTGGGAGAAGCACAATATCACAGGTGATGTATGTAGGTATACAATGCTCAGTATTATTGTTCACTGCCACAACTGTTTATGTGGTCGATTCAGAAAAAAACTGAATTAAACGGAATGGAATGCATACATGTATGTATCAAGATAACTTAACATATGGCAACTTTGAGTAAAGTCTAACAAAGGCAATGCATTAATGTAATGTATTACTAACTATGCATGCAATTGAAAGCAGCGGTTTATCAGATAATATACAGATATCTGTTTAGAATATACTCAATTGAAAACTAAAACTGCTTTTCTGCTCAAACTCCAACACATTTGACAAAAAGTTCTTATTTACTGACAGATAGCAAGAATGGGTCGACATACGGCATGTATGAAGACGCTTTGGAGTCTCGATAAAAAAACATGCACAATTTTAAGCATTGTTAAACTTAATCACTTAACCCTTTACAGACCAAAGTGTAGAAAATGGTAGAGAAATCCTATGCCCTCAGTCAGTAATGGGTTAAACATGAACTTGCCTTGACTGGGGCATCTGGTGTTTCACCAAGTCGAGTCGATTTTATTTCGATGGGACGCCAACTTGGGTTGAGGTTATTTTTAACAACCTAGAAAGCAAAGATTAATATCAACTGCAATTTCTACCATGATCCACATACAAAAGAAACACTGACATCATGCACATGAGGTTGCAATCAGATTCAAGACTGTTAATGCTCTTGGTGAACAAATATTTTCAGCTGTTACACCTATATTTTAAAATTCTCACCATGTTTATCTGTTCGTTATCTTATCAGTTGCTCCTATGTTTTGTTCTCAACTGAAAGCCTATCTTTTACAAACTCATGCATTAAAGAAAGTTTCTGTCATTTTTTCCTTAACATTAAATTTAACTTTTTAAAACTCATTCATTAGTGAAAATTTCTGTATTTTTTTTCTCAACACAGGCTAAAATCTGTTTACAATTCATTCATTCGTGAAAATGTTTATAGCGTCCCTTCCAAATTTCTACTCAGAGGCGCTCCCCTACTCAGAGGCGCTCCTGACCAAACACCAGCGAATAAAGACAGATGTATAAAATGTGTATAATACACGTAGACTCGCAGAGGCATAAGCAATGGGATGCAGGAGCTCCCATGAGCCACCATAGAAGCTACTAATAATCAAATATTACTGACGGGTATCTATATTGCATACAAACAGCAGCTGTCAGTTTATCAAACAGTAAGACATTTTCAGCATTTACCTTCATTAACCATCTATCTATCTTTCCAAGGAATGGATATAGCAGCCCCTCAAGATAACTACGTTCCCAACTCAGGCAGAGCCAAAAAAGAGGAAAGTCTTGAGTAGTTTATAAAAATAGTTAGACAAGTCTCGCAGAAGGGAATTTACAGGTATGTTGCTCATTATGACCGTCCCATTAGCTAATTAACAATGGCACTAATTAACTAATTGAACAGGTGAAAGGCAGGAACTGACCTCTGTTTTCTGAACCGGCTGCCAGTTTCCACCGGGCAAAGAACGACAGATTTCCAAGAAAGGATCCGATTTTCCCATCACATCCTGGAAACACAGATTTCAGAACACAAAATAATTTGAGATCACATTAAATAAATAAATGACAGCAGCAGTTAAAAGATAATATTCAAAATAGCAAGATACAGTTAATTTTAATGACCTTTACAATTATAGCATGATTTGATAAACCAATATTAGGGATGGGGCTAAGACATTAACATCTGCTGCCAAAATGATAAAAGTGGCCTCTGAAAAACAGGTCTGTTGATACTGTCACCTCATGAGTGAACCCTACAAAACATGCCTCCTTGTTGGCAAGGTGCTTTAAAACCGTGAAAACAATGAAACTTTTGGGCACCATTTTGAAAGGCCTGTATATAGCATATAAGTAAGCAGGAATACATTCATGTACGCAACACATCTATTCATGCATGTGCTAAATTTATTTATTTCTCACATTTGCTAAAGCGTCCCTTCAAGCTCAGAATATCACATAGATGTGTGTGTCTTCAAGCTCTCCACTCAGAGGCGCTCCCGACTACAGCGCAGACATTGCATCGGAGTTTCATGCCGAAACGCACGAGCTATTGTGAGTGATGGACTTGCTCAATGTCCCTGCACATATATAAAAGTAAGTAATAAACAATATTCATAGAATGCTTTAACACAAACATAACAAACTAAAAGCCACCTTTTTGTCCAGCTTCTCCGCTCGGAATGTCAGGATAAGAATTTCGCTTGATTTGGAAATTTCAGTTGCTTCAATCTAATGCAAGCAAACAGCACCAAGACACCATGAAAAAACACTGCAAACTGTATTCATGCAACAGTAGGGCAATATGTTTATGCAGAACAAATAGCATAAGTGTGCACAAGGCATAACAATTCAGTGATCACGACTATGCAAACCGCATTCAAATATGGACATAACCAGCCATGTTGAGAAGACAGATACAGGACTTGAAAAAACCCACAATTACAATAATAACTTGCATTATTTACTATAAAAAATTTATACAAACACGAGTCCAATATCAAATAGATGTGTCTTTAAACATGCATGTATACTTTACTTCACTGCATTGGTCTAAATTTGTAGGATTAGTTTTGTAAATGGTAAAGAAGTTTAAATTATCATTCTCAGATCTGTTTTTAATTCTCAGGTCTGCTTTCAAAGTTGGCAGAGTTTCAGAGATTTTCAGTAACTTAAAAGCATACAAAATGATCTGGGTTTCAATCAATCCCTAAAAAAGATTGTAAAAAAAGTAAAAATTTAAAATAATCGATCAAAATTCATATGGCACCTTACAAGACTCTTACTCAGTGGTCTACTGATCTAGCTTGCATGCAATAAGTTCATTAACTAAATAAATATGTAAATAAAACATAAATAGTTTTTTTAAACAGAGATGAGAATTGATACCAACCGTTATTGTACTCTCTTTGCCCTTCTTTTTGGATTTCTTGTTTTTTAAAGCGAGAGGTCTCATCAAAGGACTGTTAGCTACAATCTGCAGCAGTAAACAACTTGCATAAGAAAATCGTCAAGCATAGATTGAGTATTCGAATATTATGAATATTAAGATTTTCAAATATTCACGAATATTAAAACTGCCAACTTAATATTCATAATATTCGTAAAATATTGTGTTCTTTCAACAAATTATTTATTCTTGTTCTTTCAAGAAATTCTTAATTCTTAATTCTTATTTTGTTATTTATGAAAATGTTTAACTTTTACTTAATGAATTGTACAAAATTGAGTTAGTCTACGCATAGACCTATACCAGTAAGTGACAATAACTTTAATAGATTTTATTGTAAAAAAACCTTCAAGGTCTCTGCTGAGTTTGGTCAATGTGGCCATGCAGCATTCATATCACATTCAATACTTAGCCTAGTCACTTTGTCTGACTTCTGCCCCCCCCCCCCCCCGAACTGCCTCACCGATGGCAGTTGGAAAGACTAGTAGCAGCAATTGTAGGCTAAATTATAAATAAACTTTAACTGCCTATTATGCCTATAAGCTTAATAGTAACTGTATATTGATAAAGTACTTTTATATCAGTGTAGCAGGATGAGTAAATATAAATGCCAACGCAGAAAATAATAGTGCCAGATTACAACGAGGAGCTTAAAAGAATCATCCTAGCTTCCGCTCCTAAAACCTGCGACCTCGATCCTCTTCCATCATTCCTTCTGCAAGAGTTCATCGACGTCTTCCTTCCTTTCCTGACTGTCCTCTGCAACCGCTCTCTTCAAGAGGGAGTTCTTCCTTCGTCGCAGAAGAAGTCCATCCTTGTTCCAGTTCCGAAGCGTGAAGGACTGGACTTGTCTGATCCTTCCAACTTTAGGCCAATTGCTAATGTTTCTTTTATTTCTAAATTAATTGAGAAGATTGTTGCTTCTCAACTAACTGCATATCTTGATGTGAACAATTTACTTCCGATTTTTCAATCTGGGTTTCGTAAGGGTCACTCCACGGAAACCCTCTTAGTTCGCCTCCTTTCTGATATCTATGGGGCAATCGATAGATCCCAGGTCACACTTTTAGCATTATTTGATGTCAGTGCGGCTTTCGACACTGTCGATCATAATATCCTTCTCAAGCGCCTATCAACCTCGTTCGGTCTTTCTGGGAACTTCCTCGACTGGCTTGGTTCCTTCCTCCACGACCGTTCCTTCTCTGTGGTCTACGGGTCTGCCAGAACTCCATGGGTTCCTGCCCCATTTGGCTTGCCCCAGGGTTCTGTCCTGGGCCCACTTTTGTATATTATTTATACAGCTGATCTTGGTTCTCTCCTTGCTGCTTCTTCTGTCCTTAGCCAATCCTACGCGGATGACCTGCAAGCATATCTGCACTGTTCTGCGCCGGCAGCCATTTCCACTGTTCGAGTCATGAGCCGGGCAATGGAGGCTCTGGAAGCCTGGATGTCATCCAATCGCCTGCGGCTCAACTCTTCTAAAACCCAATTTATCTGGCTTGGCACACGCCAACAGCTCGCCAAAATTGACCTGTATGCTATTGCCCAGGAATTCCCTCAGTTTACTTTCTCTTCCTCTGTCCGGGACCTTGGTGTCACTTTGGACCAAGAGCTTACTTTCACGCGGCATATCAACTTGCTATGCCGCAGCTGCTACTACCAATTGCGTCAGCTTAGAGTGGTGCTTCGCTCCTTAACCTTCAACGCTGCCTTAACGCTTATCCACTCTTTCGTTGTCTCACGTTTAGACTATTGCAGCGCCCTCTATGTGGGTCTTCCGGTGACTCGGGTTGGGTGCTTGGACAGGGTCTTGCGCTCTGCGGCACGCCTTGTCGGTCGCATCCCCAAATTCGGCCATGTCACTGACTATATGCGGGATGTCTTGCACTGGCTCCCTTTCTCACAAAGGGTCATTTACCGAATATCTTCCTTGGTTTGGCGCTGTCTTTCGGGTGTGGCCCCTGTCTATTTACAGGAGCTCTGTTGCTCCACCCTGAGCGTCCAGCGCCGTGGCTCTCTCCGCTCTTCTAAACAGGCTGAGCTTCTTGTCCCCCGGTCGCGCACTTCTATTGTGCAGCGCCGTGCCTTTTCTGTTGTTGGCCCTGCAACCTGGAATGGGCTCCCTGTGGAACTACGTCTAATGCCTCGAGCCTTTGAGACTACGTTCTACTCTGCTCTTAAGACTGTTCTCTTTAGCCGTGGTTGGGTCGGGAGCGCTTCTGAGTAGATTTTCTTGAAGAGGCGCTATATAAATGCCTGAAATGAATGAATGAATGAACAAGCAAAATGTATCCTGATCTCAGCATATTAAGCGCAATGCATATTGTAATTCAACCGTGCCCTGGATGCGAGTGAATGTCATAGAGACATACATGTACATAAGCTTAAACTGCTTAATATCGAGTAACATTGCGGTTTCGATCGTTCACCTTAATTCGTTAACGAATATTTACGAATATTTACGAATATTAAAAAATCTTAATATTCACGAATATTTACGAATATTAAAACCTAAAGTCACGAATATTCAATCTATGTCGTCAAGCTTGCAATGTCGGGTCAGAAATTGTTGTGTGGATGACCGCTCTCAGGTAGAACACACAGAACATCATGAAGTTGTAGTATCAGACATTCGCTTCAAGACATGTCTCTTTTTTAAATCACAACACATATGAAATTTATACAATACCTTCCAAATATGAAACCTTTACGCCAGCAAATATCATATCATTTTAAACAAACATAGATGGAACAATAGGAAACCATAGAACTTTTCAATGCAAACTTGCATAGATCTAGAGTAAAATGTAGCTGTGAACTGTACAATACATACCTCACCAAGCGTACACTCCGCTTGCCCAAGAAAATCATCATCATTTAAGGTTTCTGTCTTGTTGTCGATATCGTAGACCATGAACTGAAGCTTCTGAACTTCCTCAAAGTAATAGTCAACCTCAAATGTTCGTGAAAACTTTGGATTCAGCGAGTTTTTTATGTTTTCTGTTCGACCCAGCTGCAAACAGCAAAAAGTAACCAATAAAGAACTGTCCACTTTAAGACATCGCATTACGACTGTTATATAGCGATACAAAATTTCTCTAATAATCTACTTAAAGACATAAGTGTCTGAATTTATATTAAAGGACTGCGGATGCATGTTCGTATTATAGATCACACTTTCAGAGCATTGCAGGTATGTACTCTTAGATTTTCAGAACCACTTAAATTATGCATATTTAGTATTAAATTTAAAAATTCATGTACACAGAATTACATCAATTTATGCATATATGTTAGATGTCCTTAGGTCGAAAGATCAGCTCTTTGAAAGAGTTTGAATCATTTCCAAACAAAGTAAGAAAACTGTCCTCCATCCTTTCCTCTTCCTCCTCATCATTTCATTCAGATCCCCTCACTCAGTTTCTCTGTTTCCTAATCTGGAAAACCGGCTTTTGTTTGTCAGATGAAATTCCTCTAGATCAAAGCCATCTGTAGCTACATAAATCTTGTTGCTACATTACATTCTGCCCAAGCTGCATAGTGACAAATTCTGAGATAAATTTTAGGTTTCCGTTAAGTTCCTTGATTTTCTTAATTTTCCTATTTCTGTCATCTGTAAATATTGAGCAAATTCAGAGTAAAGAAGAGTTCTAAGTAATTATCTGACGCTTATTACCATCTTTCATAGTTAGAAGAATAACACTACATGCAGTTGGAAGTATCTTAACGATAGGGGTGGGGGGAACAAATGCATGGACCGTCCCCCCACCACATTCATTGAGGGAGACTGTCTCCCCCCCATAAGTCTCCACCCATGGTTTCAACACCCCAGTCTTTCTTACAGCCACGTATTAAAGTATGTTATTGATGGAAATGACTAGTGACGATTGAGGCCATTTTTTAATCATTGCCACATAACGGATGGCGTCAGAAACTGACGTCACTGATTGCAAAATATTTATATATAGTATATACCATGCGCCCACATTCGCAAGTACACACATGCACACTCTCACATGCATACAATTGCACCCACACACACACGTGCGCGCAGACACACAGAGAAATATATATACGACTTCATTATTGTCAGGTACGCTGGGTCCAAAAGTGCTGCTCGGATTATTTGTCAATCTTCTTTATCAGTCACTTACTGATAATCAAAACCTTTATCAGATGACTAATAAGCCATTCGTATCGCAACTAACATGGTACAAAAGCCATAGTTACCACCATGAAAAGCCTCTTCCTAACCTAGTTACTACCTTGTGCAACACAGGTGAATTACGAGAAAAGTGGGAAGCAACGACCAGTAAATGATAATTTCGTGGTACTGGTAATGATAACATCCCTTCAATTCAAACACAGATCAGAATAAAATCTGCGGTGATTATGAAACCCATTCTGCATTAAACTTTGAAATTTATATCTATGTGCACTAAAGCATTTACGTGCACTACTCGAAAGCAAAGCACACGACACAAGCTTAAATTCACAAGTGCTCAGTTGAGGCGAGTGATTTGGGTTCTGCTACCCACCGGAAGAGAAAGGCTCTTGAGAATTGCGAAGAAAAGGACTGGCCATTTGATCGCCTTAGTATTCAGGTGTAATAAAAACTGAAGTACATAAACATTACAACCTCTCATAAACATTAAAACCTCTCAGTCTTTAAAATCTTGTATACATGTCATCAGTCCTCAGACAACAACTAAGCAATTAAGTGAACATCTCAATTATTATTAATCGATAAGTAATTACACTTATCAGAATATAGGACATTGGTGGTGTAGCATATTGTTCTGCAGTGCCTTGTGACTGGAGGGCCGCAAGCTCAAATCTACCTCAAGTCACTGCATAGTGACCATGGACAAGTTGATCAATTATCCTCAATTATATTATCTGTGAAGATCGCAATAAAAACCACCTAGCATCTCACTCGTCTCAACCATGGGTAGCATATAAGTGAATTGACCTGCCTGCGGACAGAGAACTTATCATCATCATCATCATCATCACCGTCATCATCATCAATTTTTTCATAATTGCTTAATATGACTCATCAGCGTTGAGCCCTTCAGTTTTCAATTATTTTGTTGTGTTTTCTCCTCTGTCTTTTAGCATAAGTTGCTTGATGGTGCTTTGTCAGTTTTGTTAATCACTGTGTTGATTTTTTTGCAAGATTTCGTCATGGCCACCTCACATCGTTAACTCAATATATTAGTTGGTGTCCCTATACAGCGGGATTATTGTATCCCTTTAGGGCCTCCCTTTTTATAACCAATGTTTAAGATGTGTAAACTTGCATGTATACTTTGGTTGCAAATAAAATATTTGATTGATTGATTGATTGATCATCATCATCGTCGTCGTCGTCATCATCATCGTCTTCTATTAGTCAACAACATATTCTGAAATACCTGGGCAACATTTAAGATCAAGTTAGAAACGCTTACCTCAAAGAAAACTCCATGCTTGTCCAACATGGACACAAGACACATTGGATCTGACTTTGACGTGACATCCTTGTTGAGCAGTTTGTCGCAGCTGATCCGAAGCTCAACTCTCGACACGGGTTCAGAGGCAGCACGACGTGCGAGCACAGAAGTCATCTTCCGTCAGATTTCAAGAGATCGCTATTGTTCAGGAAAACGATTCAACAGCTGTAAATTAAACAATTTCTTTTGCATTTTAACTAATTTTTAAAAAACCAGGGCAATCAAAAATTAATTCACCAACCTTGTTCGGTGGGTCTTGTTTAGACCAAGAATAGGAAGCTTGAAGGTCAGTGGTTAACTCATTCCAGCCGGAATTGTTTTGATACCTATGCTTTTAATGGGGTCACGGGTGACCCCATCCAGCGGGAAAGAGTTAAGAGTTCTTAAAGAGGTGAGACTTTAGTTTTGTGTGGAACAAAGCCGCAGCCAGGAATTTATTTCTGGGGGTTGGGGTGGGGTGTTTACTCGACCTTGGACAAGCCGACAAGCAATCATATCAACTGACTAAGAGGTTTAGAGGATTATTTAATCTATTGTAAAAAAAATCACATAAAAATAAGAATTTAAAAATTAAATCCCATGTAGTCCTTATATCATGATTGTGTGAGTAAGTTTGTGCATTATTTTATTGGAGCATTATTTTGTTTCAGCGGGTGTTCAAACATCCAAAACACCACCCTAGAGCTCTACGGCTTTGGCATGGAATGCCCGAGGGATGATGCGTATCTAGAGGAGCTTGAGGAAAGCTTGTGATAGTGAGTCACTGGCACAATGATGATGGAGAAACTGAAGAAGTGCTGAATTTGGGAGGCAGATTGTTCCACAGTCATGGATAAGGCTCAGTTGCAGAACTTGAGATTATTATTATTATTCAATTATATTTTCCGGAGGTAGTTCTAACTAGAGCGAGACCATCCAGTTTCTTACCATCAGTTCGAGATAGAGGTACAGGTGTATTTGCATGGTCTTTGAAAAAATGGCACCAACCGTTACCTGATGATACTTCTGACCAATAGCAGTCCCCTCTGATCTGATCCTGTGGTAACATGACCCGGACCACCCATGGACTACTCTTACGGACAGCCCTTTTGACTCAACGCAGCGCTCGTGAACAAGCTGGTGCCCCGCGCTTGGCTTTCGAGTAGCGCTTTAGAAATTTGGAGATTACGATTACGTGCGCGCCGTGCCCGTTATGTTGGCATCTTCTTTGCTGTAATTAAATATCTTACGATGATGATGTATCATGTACTTACGCAACAACAACAACAATCTGTTTCTTCTGTGCTGTGATCTTCAGTGCACCAGCGCACCGTAATAATTCTTCTTTCGTGCACGCTTTTAAACTAACCAACAAATACTAGCAGAGTTTAAAATGAACGCAATAATAGCGATTTTATTCTATGCAGGTCACCGAATCAATGATCGTGATTCACTGAAAATACTCAATATTTACCAGAAAACTGTTTCAGAAACGTAATTTCCAGCTCAGCGACCCACATAAAACTGAAGTGGTGAAGCCTGTCCAGTTGCAGGTATATGACGTCATGCAAGGTAGGAGTTCATGTAACGCTCATAATAGCATCATTATAGGCTACCTAATAATATAAAGTCTGGATCAAAAAAGAAGGCCGACAGTAAGTCTATTCATCATTAATATATGACACAGTGTCGTTAAAAGAACAACAGGCCTAATGTGATTATGGTATCCGGACGTTTCATCCTCGGACGATTCATCCCCGGACGGTTCATCCCGGACGATTCATCCAGTGGACGTTTCATCCCCGGACGGTTCATCCCCGGACGGTTCATCCAGTGGACGGTTCATCCAGTGGACGTTTCATCCTAGGACGTTTCATCCACGGGACGTTTCATCCCAGGCCGTTTCATCCCCGGACGGTTCATCCCAATGGACGTTTCATCCCAGGACGTTTCATCCCAGGACGTTTCATCCCAATGGACGAAAATTTAAGCAATTTAATCCTATAAAATTTCCACTGTAATAGATATTCGTAGTTCCCGTGTATGAGAGTCCGCTTTCCACGCTTGAACACAAATGGACAGTCTAAAATTGGTCGCCATCGGTTAATTTGTTTAAAACAATATCCAAAACGGTTTTCTAAACCTTATGGAACAAGTTTACTATAGTCTACTGTTCGAACTGAGAAACGTGTCATGTTGATTTGTTACACGCGGCTGTTCTGACCTGATTCCAATCTTCATTGGCATTCGTACTGTGGTGTACAGACTTTTAAACAATGGCCAATTGAACGTACAACACTAAGCCGTCGGGACTTGATTAGGTGATTAATATAGAACAATAGAATAGGTGACTCTTCACCGGGACGTTGTATTACCCTGCCGACATGGGCGGAGTTTGGTTTCCGTTCTTGGGGGAGGGGTCTAGTGCTTTCTAGGGGGATCAGCCCGGGATAAAATACCATTTTCATGGTAAATTTTTTTATCGGGACCTACCCGAGGTTCGACTAATGTATCATATTATTCTCTCTATTTTATTGTCCGGGATGAACTGTCCGGGGATGAAACGTCCGGGGATGAACCGTCCACTGGATGAACCGTCCTGGGATGAACCGTCCACTGGATGAACCGTCCACTGGATGAACCGTCCGGGGATGAACCGTCCGAGGATGAAACGTCCACTGGATGAATCGTCCGGGATGAATCGTCCGGGGATGAATCGTCCTGGGATGAAACGTCCTAGAATCGTGATTATGGAATATGGACCGATTGTATACTATAGGTCTAGGTCCTGTAGGACCTATTCGTAATGGTCCTAACAGGAAGTAGGGCCTAGCCTAACTTCTAATAAAGCGCACTCAAAAAATAATCGCACGTCACGTCAAATGGGTTATCTAAAAGGTAGTCGAGGGAGGTACTCATCTGAGTAGTCCCCCTTGAAGAAGCGCTACATAGGCCTGAATTCTTGAATTAATGAATTTCAAGAATTTTTATAGCGCCACTTGAGAAATTTTAATCCATGCACTCAGAGCAGCACAACCAAGGTGATATAAAAAAATGTTAAGAAGCTTGAGTTTTAAGTTTTAAGTTTGGGGCCCGGTAGTGCATTGGATAACACGCTGGCGAGAATAGGTAGGCTACTGAGTTCGTGCACCATGTAGGGCGGACGTGCTTAATTGTAGGCTAAGACTAAGATCAAAAGCGGTAAAGAACGAAGACGACCGAAAACAAACAGACCTAAGAACAAAACTGAAAAGAACGCAACTAAGGACTTTGGCTAAGTAGGCTACGTGGGCCTATATGGAGTAGGCCTATAACATAATATATTAGGCCTAACTTATAACAGAGGTTTTTAAGTGGTTCAGAAGATGCTGAGTCTGTGTTAGAATCACTGCAAATTTGACCCGGAACATCGATCTATAGTAGGCCCTAGCTTAATTTTTATGCCCAAGTGTAGCCTACAACTATACAACAGGAATGAATCTGGAACAACTAAGAGAAGCGACATCAGAAAGAAAGCAATGGAGAAGGCTGGCCTTAACGATCGCTAGAGTTCAACGAACTGACAGCACAAGGTGACAATTAAAATTAAGGTGATAGGCCTACAACTAATAATAAACTGCTGAAGTGGGGCGCGGAGGTGTAGTGGATAACTTTGTTGCCTTCAATGCTTTAATTAATAATTGTAGCCGGAAGGTTGCACGTTCGGATCCACCTCATGCCGCCGCGTATAGGCCTACACCCTGAGCAAGTCCTTCACCCGCAATTGCTGCTCGTGAATAAGCTGGTGCCCCGCGCTTGGCTTTCGAGTGGCGCTTTAGAAATTTTGAGTTTACGATTACGATTACGAATTGCTCAGCGCTTCGGACGTGAAACTCCGATGCAGTTTCCGCGGGAGCCCTCTGAGTATAGAGCTTGAAGGGGAACTGTAGAAATGGAGAAATAAAGAAATAAAGATGCCCAATTGCCCTTGTGTCAAAGATATAGGGTGTCTCGATAGGTCGTGAACGATTTTGAATGCAGACAAATATATGTTATACACAATATAATGTGGAAAGTTTTATACTGGCGGATAGGTTATTCAAATGAAAATGTTAATATAAAAAAATTAGATCACTAGCTCACTTAATCAAATTTTAGGGCCAATTTCCGTGACGTCATCAAATTCGTGCCAAGTAAACGTCCAGTTTTGCCGCAACCAATATTGTACGACCATCATTGCTAATCCACACATAATTAATTATTATAAATTATCGTTTAGTATTTAATAATGTTTCCTTTACTCTTTATTACAGCCTCAAGTCAATTAGTCATCGAGCAAATAGATTTTTCAGAGTTGTCAGAGCCTCAAAGGTAGGCCTATTGATGTCCATGCCTTACAAAGCCGACGTTTTAAGGTCGTTTGGGGTTCAGTATCGGCATAAACAGTTGCCGCCACAATACTGCAAACATTTTCCATTGGTGACAAATCCGGCGAATTAGGCGGCCGTCCCTCGGTGAGATGTAGGCTATCCATTGATATTCTTGTTCAACCATTCGACTGAGGCCTTTGATGTGTGAGCACGTGCACCGTCTTGTTGAAATAATCCTTCGCCGTTATTATGAAACATTTTTGTGACTTAACTGAGCGCAGACTAGGCCTACACTTCGCTGGAATGCGAGTTTGACCTCTTTCTCCAGTATCTCATTGATGTAATAAGTTGAAATGACTGAAGTTTTATTTGGATTGATATGAAGTTTTGTTAATCCAACTGTTTATGCCGAACCCGAATCCCAGACACTGAACACCTTAAAACGTCGGCTTCGTAAGGCATGGACATCGATAGGCCTCTGACAACTCTGACAAATCTGTTTGGCTTGATGGCTTATCGACTTGAGGCTGTAATAAAGAGTATAGGAAACATTGTAAAATACTAAATGATAATTTGTATTAATCAATTATGTGTGGATTAACAATGATGGTCGTACAATATTGTTTGCGGCAAAACTGGACGTTTACTTGGCACGAATTTGATGACGTCACGGAAATTGGCCCTGAAATTTGATTAAGTGAGCTAGTGATCTAATTTTTTTATATTAACATTTTCATTTGAATAACCTATCCGCCAGTATAAAACTTTCCACAATATAATGTGTGTAACATATATTTGTCTGCATTCAAAATCGTTCACGACCTATCGAGACACCCTATATATTAGAGACCTCGCCCATAATAGTCTACAGGGTGAGAATTGTCGGGTTGGTGCTTCATTATTTTTTTTTGCTTAGAGCCTACTAATTTATTATTCCACTGTAGGCCTATTTCTGAAACTCTGATTCGCATGCGCAGTTAAATCAATATTGACTGATTAACTAAAATGAGAGACCAGCTGGATATCAGGATATGACGCTTATTTTACGTCATAGCCTGATCTAATCTAGGTCTATAATTATATAAATATAATATAGGCCTACACATCACTCGTATGACGTACGTATAATAAGCCTATACCTACAAACATCATCAGGATAATCTTGCGTCATTCATGACGAACTGGTATCCATGGATTTAAATAGGAAATATACATAATATATATTTATAGGCCTATGCAATATATATTTTAAGCGTCTACTGTAGCATATGCATGTATAGCATATATGTTCGCGACTTTTGCTACAGTCACTCTATTATATTAGGCCTAGGCCTATTTGTAGGCCTACTCGTTACAAAGGCTGGCGATGAGCTGTCACTGTGACGTATTCTATTTCGATTAACGACTTATAGTGTAGATAACGGACAGATTCATCGATAGGTTTGATCAAAGCATCTATGAGTTTGATCTGATTGCTTGATTGACTAACTGATTGATTGAATGAATGAATGAATGAATGAATTAATTAATGAATGAATGAATGAATGAATGAATGAATTAATGAATTAATTAATTAATTAATTAATTAACTAGTGAACGAAAAAATTAACTAGTGAATGACCAGCTGACTGGCTCACTGATTGATTGATTGATTGATTGACTGGTTGATTCATTAATTGACTCAACGACTGAGTGATCAACCGATGATTGAGTAATTGACTGAATAATAGATTTCTTGCTTTCTTCTTCTTCGATGGATTGATTGATTGATCGATCGATATAATGACTGATTGACTGACTGATTGATTGATCGATCGCTTGTTTGATTGATTGGTTGGTTGTTTGATTGGTTGATTGGCCGATTGCTTTTATGGTTGATTGATTGATCGGTTTATTTATTGATTTATTGATTGATTGATTGATTGATTGATTGATTGATTGATTGATTGATTGATTTATTTATTTATTTATTTATTTATTTATTTATTTATTTATTAAAGGTCATTGACTTATGAGGACTGATCAATAATTATGTCGTCCTCGTTCTCCCATTCTTCGACGTTGATGAATTACTTCTTCCTCGACACGAGACACAGTCTGATGACCGCAAAGATGGTCCACATTCTCTACGCCTTCTTCAAACTTCTCGACATTCACGGATGTGATTCGCTGAATGGTAGACGCTACAGTATAATATTATTATGTAAAAATATATTTATGTATATATGTGTACATTATATATACAGTATTACACTACAAGCCGTCTGTCTCACTGTCTTCCAATTGTTGCCAAGATCTGCATGCCGTGTCTTTTTTATTGGCTTGCAGTCGTATGTGTAAGCTATGCAATACAGGGCCGTTTTAAGGAATTTTGGGGCCCTAGGCACAAAGATTAATTCTAGACGTAACTACGAGTCTTAGTTCCCCTCCTCTGTGAGGGTTCAAGGTTTCTGGGGAGACGGAGAATAAGTATAGGCCTATGCCGGTCGATCGTAGCGCCGAGTGGGGAGGGGCAAGGTGAGGATATGTGCCCTCCCCACCGGAAAATTTTGAATTTTTACATTTCAATGGCAGCATTTTAAAATGCCATTTTAACAAAATTTCTGAACTATTGCAGTTGACTGCAACTACTGCAGCTGACCTGAATAATAGTCTAAGACTTCAAGCAATATTCTTACAATTATAATAATTTCTTTATCAGTTTCCACAATGTAGGCCTAATGGTAGCATTGCAAGCTGCGACCCTGCCTATAGCGTAAGTTAAACACTGAACGTAATCCGATTTCCGCCTCAATCTCTCAGTCTCAGATATAGAGTATTCCATTCATGCCTTCGATGTGCATGTGTGTCAGTTTTTTTACATTTTTAATAGTATACTGCTGACACAGCTACATGTATAGCACAGCAATATTTGCTCTAAAAGTGTGAAATAAATGTTAGTTTAACATACATCAAAGTTTGTATAAAATGTTGCTAATTTGTTATGCGACGTAGTCTATTTGGGTCGCCGCGGAGCCCCCTGTTGCGCGGGGCCCTAAGCCCGTGCCTCGCGTGCCTAGGCGTTAAAACGGCTCTGATGCAATAATTATATAGTATGCAATAATAGTATGCAATAATAGTATGCAATAATAGTATGCAAGAATAGTATGCAATAATAGTATGGAATAGTAGTATGCAATAATAGTATGCATATAATTATTAGGCCCATGCGCTGATCATGCCTTTATCTAGGGCTGTCTAGGCCTATGCAGCCTATTATCATAGCCGCGCATGTTGAAGCCAGACCAGTATTTCTAGTCACAAGTAGCCTGGAAGTGGTAAGTTTAATTGGACAGAATGACTATTTAGGCCTAGGCTACCAGAACTTCAGTGAAATTAACGCAAGTCAAAACAACTTAAATTTAAGTTGTGTTGTATTGTATTGCAGTGCATTCTATTTAAATTTCTCGCATTCCATTGTATTGTATTGCATTGTATTGTATTGCATTGTATTGCATCGCAGTGTCTCATATATCATTGCAGTGTATTGCGTTGCATTGTATTCCGGTTTGTTGCATTGCGATGTAGCCTATTGTATGTTCATTACTCATATTCCATTGTATATCCTTTATTGTTTTGCAGTGTCTCATATTATTTTCATTGCCGTGCATTGCATTGTGTTGTATTGTATATTTGTATTGTGTTGTATTGTCTTGTATCTGTAATGTAATTGTATCTGTAATTGTTGTGTGTCTGATTCGACACCAGATCTTCAGTTCTACCATCTAATGCGACGTCTGACCAATCTCTCAATGAAGCAGATCTACAATGTCTTCGACATGCTGGACACGGATGGATCAGGGACCTTGGACTTCGACGAGTTCTACCTACTCTTCTGCATCCTCGTCGCTCAAAAGGTCTGTCCTAAGCACATCTAGACGTAGCCAATTTGGACATAACCTAGGCTATAATCATAGGCGCAACCACCCTATGGGACCCACGGGACGCGTCTCCCCCAACTTTTGAGTGGTCCCCTATCTTTATTATTATGGTCCCCCAACTTTTAGGACGTGATTCATTATGGTCCCCCAACTTTTAGGACGTGATTGCACCTATGGCTATAGGCCTAATGGAACATGGAGGACTGGTAACTTCCGTTTTGAACCAATATTATGGGTGCATATTCGTCCCTCTAAGGCTCTAATAACCAATTGGGTTTGGTATAACAAAATGTTTAGGCAGACGATCGTATAATTATTATAAATAATTAGATTTCTATTAAGTTTTTTATATATCTTGCGCTCGATAGATCTTCGTAATAATACGCCCCTACTCTAAATAATTAGTCGTAATGCGAAAGCAATTCTCTGCCACCGGCTGGGCTCTCACGTCTGTAGCTGCTGGGTCATTGGGTGCATGAAATGCGTACTACATGAACTGGCCATTTATGCTTACTTACTCACTTTCATGCCCATCAATCGACATGTAACAAAACCTATGGATCTATTCCTACAATCGAAATATGCAATCTTGCATACAGACATCAATCGCCGCATCATGTGTAATATACATCATGCATGCATATGTACATACATGAATACATGCGAGTCATACATACACAATTACATACAAGCATACATTATTAAATTATGCAATATGCATACACGCATGCATACATATATGCAAACATGCATACATACATACATACATACATACATACATACATACATACATACATACATACATACATACATACATACATACATACATACATACATACATACATACATACATACATACATACATACATACATACATACATACATACATACATACATACATACATACATACATACATACATACATACATACATACATCCTGCTAACTATCGCCCTATTGCAAATGTTACCTTTTTATCTAAATTACTAGAACGCATTATTGCCAATCAGCTAATTACCTATTTGGATGCAAATGATTTGATTCCGTCGCAGCAGTCGGGTTTCCGTCGGAATCATTCCACGGAGACTCTACTGCTTCGACTTTTGTCAGACTTCTATAGCGCAGTTGACCGGGGTCAAGTCACTCTCCTTGCTCTTTTTGATGTAAGCTCTGCCTTCGACTCTGTGGACCACTCAATTCTCTTGCAGCGCCTCTCCACTTCTTTCGGCTTAGTGGACCAGCCTCTTGACTGGCTCACATCCTTCTTAACTGACCGCTCTAACTGTGTAGTTCTTGGGTCGTCCAGGTCTGCTTGGGTCCCTGCCCCTCTCGGGGTGCCCCAGGGTTCCGTTTTGGGCCCGCTGCTCTATCTTCTCTATACTGCTGACATCTGCTCCTTACTGACATCTCAGGGCCTTCTGCACCAGCTATTTGCCGATGACGTGCAAGCCTACATCCATACCTACTCGGTTGATGCGGTGGCCGCTGTCAACCAGATGTGTAGGAATATGGATGTCCTCTCTCTTTGGATGGCCTCCAATCGGCTACTCTTAAACCCCTCCAAAACGCAATTTATTTGGTTGGGTGGCCGTAGACAACTCCAGGGTATTGACCTTTCCCAACTTGCTCTGCTCTTTCCTCATATCACCTTTTCCCTCACAGTTCGTGATCTGGGTCTCACCCTCGATTCTGAACTTACTCTGTCCCAGCATGTGAACTTGGTTGCGAGGAGTGCATATTACCAGCTTCGTCAGCTCCGGGTGGTCTCCCGTTCTCTCTCTCACGATGCGGTCGTCGTCCTTGTCCACGCCTTTGTTACAAGTCGAATCGACAACTGTTGTTCCTTACTTGTTGGTCTTCCCCTTGGGGTTCTGGGGCGACTTGATCGCGTCTTGCGCTCAGCTGCTCGCCTTATTGGGCGGCTTCCTAAATTTGCGCCTGTCTCTGCCTATATGCGTGATGTGCTGCACTGGCTGCCTGTGTCCCAGCGGATCTCATACCGCATTGCTGCTGTGGTCTCTCACTGCGTCCTTGGCTGTGCTCCGTCATACTTGCGTGATCTGTGCTGTCCAGTCTCTGACGTTGCAGCGCGTCGCAGGGCCGTCTTATGGTCATCGTAGGCCCTAGGCACTTTTGCGTATTAATCTATTCGTAGGCCCCTAGGGCCTATCCAACTCAACTCTGCATTAGCCTAATTCAAATTGCAACACATTTGCATTATTTCTTAAAATTATGCTAAACCATGTTTTGTGAACGTATTTCAGTTTTGATTTTAAATCTCAATCTACTTTTTGTAATAATTATTTGTTTTCGATATCCGCTAAATGTAGTATTTCCGGTTTTCAAAGTTAACATAATATAGCTTATAGCTAATGTTACTGTTTCATTGGCTAACTCTAGCCTTGAAAAAAGTTAGCAAGTTTTCGTTTTCTGTTTGTTTTTTCCGGTCATTGACCAATCACTGCATTTATATTTTACCATTTTTTTCTCAGGATTTCGTAGGCCCCTAAAAAGTTCGTAGGCCCTAGGCACAGTGCCTACTGTGCCTACTGGATAAGATGGCCCTAGCGCGTCGTGTACTTCGCTCTTCGTCTAAAGGTGAGCTTCTGGTCCCGCGGGCTCGCTTGGCTATTAAGCAGCGCCGTGCTTTCTCGGTCGTGGGGCCTACTGTCTGGAACGACCTCCCGGTCTCGCTTCGCTCACTACTTGTGGTCCATCCGGCTGCGTTCTACAAGTCCCTCAAGTCTTTTTTCTTTGTTCGTGGTTGGGCTGGGAGCGCCTCTGAGTAGTTTCTTGAAGGGGCGCTATATAAATGCTCTGAATGAATGAATGAATGAATGAATGAATGAATACATACAGACATGCATACATACATACATACATACATACATACATACATACATACATACATACATACATACATACATACATACATACATACATACATACATACATACATACATACATACATACATACATACATACATACATACATATGTCGCGACCCCCGATTTCGGAAACTGCCAGGTGTTTCCAAACGGGGTGCCACGCTGTTGGAGCGGCGTCCTTGAATTGAGGGGAACCGAAGATAATGCAAAATAAGCAGAGTCAGCAGTTTCTACGGTATGCACCAGGGCAGAGTCGTTTCCTAATTGGCCGTAAGGGAGGGTAGCTTCCACCACTTCAGGCCGGGGTTGTCTTACACCGGTACCAAGGATAGCTCGAGTGGAAGGGACATACAGTTCAGCGGCTCTCGGTCTGAGAGCAACGACTTCATTTGCATAAAGGTCGTCAGGGTTCGAATCCGCTCCAACAGGTTTTTGGATCCCCCTTTCCTTTAGTGGTGTTACCACTTCCCTTAGCCGGTCCGAAACTACCTCACCTTCCTTCGAAGAAGGGATAAACTGACCTGGGCGTTCATGCAATTGACTTATCTCGTTATTTAGGAACTCTATTTGAGAATCATGGCGCTCCATAAATTCTGCTAGTGTGCCTGTGAAGGACTGTAGAAGTTCGACGACTCCTGTTTTACTCATCCCCTCGGGGTCATTATCATCCGGGGTTTCTCCTTCCTCATTCTCTTCCCTATTCTCCTCCACCTCGTCTTCATATGATACCTCGGACATTTCAGGGTTACCTTGAGTCAAAGTAATTCAATTCTCGTTTAGATTATTTAATTAAGCAAACGTATCTTAACTGCAGTTGACAAACTTTGTCAATGTTTAACAATAGTTGAAATTAAAAGCAATGTTCTCGTACAATGTTCAATATTCAATATTCAGAGTCTGTTCCGTAAGATTTAACTACACACTTAATTATTACACGTTTCTAATACATGTCCTAATTTTACTCTGATTATTTAAGTAAAACACTTTAGGCTTATGAAGGTTAAATCTTATATCAGTTTTACAGGCGTGTTTCTCTGCTGAAAGGATTGTTCACTATTTTCTAATCAATTTATACTCAATCAATTATCTAATTAATTATTGCAGACGATCCATTCGTTGCTAATTATCTATCAACACTGCACACAGCCAGAGTATTATTCACAGATTACACTTATTCAAGTTTCTCGGTTAAGGAATCAGATAAAGGAAAACCACAGTGATACTTCTCTACCCTCCAGTCATTGTTATCGCAGCGATCGGCAATGACGACAATGGCGGTCACAAGGGATCTTCTACCAGAGAATTTACCACGGAAGAACTTCAGTTCTATTTCGTCGACAATTTAGCGTAAAACTTCCTCCAGACTCTATGGTCTTAACCAGAAGTGTCTTCAATATCTCGTTCGTCCGTTGAATTATTAAACGAGTTATTTCAATGAAATTTCTCTCAGAATTCTTCTTATTTTTATCAACAATTTCGTCGGCACGAGCACGGAGATGTTGCACCCTCGAAACCTTTCCTCCGTCTGCCGATCTAGCTGTTTCCAGCCAACCAGAGAGGACGTCACGTGACTCGTGACAGTCCCGTGACCGAGGAGGTCCAATCAAAACGGTTGCGTTGCCGCCGATCTAAAAATAGAGTGTCGCAATGCAAATTTCCCCGCTAAAAAGGGTTACTGCTCCGGCGGTCAGTTCCAAAAAGGGGTTAAACTCCGAGGACCGCTCGCAAATTTAGTAAGGCCGCGAATCTAGGCCGCAAATCGTTTAGGCCGCAAATTTTATAATTAACGATCGCAATTTCCACGATCGTTACACATACATACATACATACATACATACATACATACATACATACATACATACATACATACAGCGCCTATAGATAGGATCCTGCAAAGGTCATGTCGGACCTGTTATTACCACTATTATTATTAGACTCCAGAAGACAATGCTAGCGCTGGCTCTGAGTAAAGATCTTGAAGGGGCGCTATATAAATTTATGTGATTGATGTTTGTATAGGACCACGAGGTAAAGAAGTTCATCCATCGTCACTCAAGGACGGTCTTTGACCTTCTCGACACAGACGGATCGAACGAGGTTTCCGTCGCAGAATTTGCCGTCTGTGGATTCCTATTCAACTTCCACAACAAAGCCATCAACAGAATCTTCAAGGAGTTCGACCTCTCCGGCGATGAGGTCAGTATAATTATACCCACTATTATTATAATTACTCTGCCAGAAGACAATGCTATAGCCAGGGTTATAGCTCTGCCACTGTTTCTACTCTGACAGCGCCAGTCTCAAACCTGGATAGAGGATGAGGGCGACGATATCATAAAACTGATCTTTTTTGTCAAAATAGTATCGTTAAACTGAAACTAGTGACTAGTACTGGTTCTGCTACTGCTACTGCTGCTGCTACTGCTGCTACTGCTGCTGCTACTGCTGCTACTGCTGCTGCTGAGATGATAGACTAATCTGTCCTAACGTCTTTAAGTGCAGCATCTAGGCCAAAGGGTCCTATCTTTGTTGCATTTTCCTGCATTTATAATTATATTGTTTTGTTTTTTTGTATGTATGTGCACTTGTTATAGCGCCCCTTCAAGGTACCTACTCAGAGGTCCTTACGCGGCGACTTGAGATAGATTCGAATCTGCAACCCTGCGGCTGCAAGGCGACAAACATACCCACTAGGCTACAGTGACTACACCATGGCGCCCCACACATAATTATGCCTCATGACCTACATGTATATAACTAGGCCTATAATTATATGCATATATATAATAGCACATTATATTAATGCTATCAGACAATTTTTAATGGAACAATCCTACAAATCAAATACAAGGATATACAATGTATGTATTTATGTATACGTGTATTGTTTTGTGGATCTCATTTTATTTAGGAATTGGATTATCGTGAGTTCAGACTGTTCACGATGGCCTGCATCGACAAGCAGCAAGAGTTGGAGGCGGCATCAAAAAGCAAATTCAGATCTCAACAGAATCTCAAGGAATTGTCGGCGGAAGAAGAGATTGACATCGAAGGCAGGAAAACAAAACTCGAAGCGATCACCGCCGCCGCCCTAAAGAGATCGACATCCGGGCACCACCTCGGGGAAAGGGCCAGTCCAGCGGCTGACCATGCAGGGGAGACGAAACGAGAGGCGGATCATGCACAAAGCGCCGAAGCTGCTAAAGCGCAGCCTGCAGAGAAGACTTCATCCACGCAAGGATCAGAGTCTGCAAAGACGAAAGGAAAGATTGAGACATCCAAAAAGTACTTGGAGTCTGGAAAGGACACAAACATAGTCCGACCAAATCAAAGTGAGAAATCTTAGACAGAGACACAACTTCGCAGTTCAATGCCAACTTCGTAAATACAGATACGTCGTGAAGGTGAAAGCAGGATAGTTCTGGGAAAATCAGCGGTGCAGGCCGCGGTAAACCATGTAAAACCTAAAACAGAATCATCTGCTAAATAAAACCTAATGAATATAATGTACAACGAAAACATAGGGTTTGATCTGAGAAAGCCAGCATTGTAGGGGAAACCAGGAAATCTAAATCTAAAACTAGGGCTGAATTTGAAACACCAACAGTTAGGTCTACTCTGTTATTATGTTATAGTGGACAATTAAACTAGAGGCTGCAGATATTATAACAATCTGTTGTCTTCGAGCCACGTTTTGTCGTCCATCATGTTTTTTGTTGCAAAGTTTTAACTTTAATTGAAATAATCGTTATTATATTAATTTATTGTCGTCTCGCTGACAGTTTTAAATTGAATTTAGTGCTAAATTTTAAATTACGGTAATGTGCCGCTCGATCTTTGCCATGATCTCGTTTCCTTCTATCGAGCAACACCCGCCGCAGCCAGGAGGTTTCAAGAGCATTTAAATTTTGACAAATCGTCTATTGTATAGCATTGTATTGTATTGTATTGTATTGTATTACAGCTTTCATAAAGCATCTATAGGCCTATATATATATATATATATATATATATATATATATATATATATATATAGAGTGAACCGTTCAGATCCATACTTTTACTAGCATTACTAATTTGCTACTACAACTTCGCCATTGCTGTCACTCTGTCAGTGCCATCACCTGCAAGTGCTACTGATCCTTGCTGTTATACAGTGTCGTTAAGATAAAACGATTATAGCCTACTACTTATTGCTACTATACTAGCTACTATTATTAATATACTATTAGCCTATGTTAGTGGGACGTTGCTGAGTCGTGTCCCACTCTGGATCCACCTCTGTTTTACGAAGATAACAGGAATGGTCCTTGAAAGAAAGAATCAGGTCAACTGGATTTGAACAACAATAAATCAGGCGAATGATTGTGGCGCCACCCGAGCACTGATCGCCCTAACTGCCCTTCCCGTAGTTGTATAAATTACATGTATACAGTATTATGGTGTACATTGGCCAACTGACCTAGGTCCACGGCAATGAAAAGACAATCAAAAACCAATGACGGAAGTTAATGCAATGCAATCAGTATTATAGTCCAGCCGCTGTCATTATCGCTGCCACTGCTATTATATATCCTACCACTGCAGCTGTAACCGCTACCACTGTTGCAGCAACCACTACTTGCGTTTGCTTCATGATTCCAGGTGTGCCTATAACTCCGATCTGTCACAATATAACATGTCTATCGCTTGTTCCGTGCCTGTGCCACGGGAGGTAGACGCTAATCCCCCACCGGATGTAATACAGCCGTTTGCTAACCTTGGTGGAGGCTATAGCTGCGCTTGTCACAGCCCGAATAAGGGGCCTATATAGGCCTACATGTAGGCTATACGTGCGTGCAACCATCACCATAGGGAAGTAATTAGCAGGGCCTAATTACGGAGACGGGTGTCGTATGGCCAGATGAAGTCGACGCAAGCAGGCGAATGCTGCTGCTGCTCTGTGGCTGCTGCAGTGTGGAGGATAAAACACAGCGAATATTATATTCAGTTTGCAACCGATTATGAACGCTCAGTATCTGACCAGCTTCTCACTCAGTAGCATATGCACGACGTGTCTTAAGCCCGTGCGGTGTTGGAAACATTAATTCAGCAGGATAACGATTCAGCTAGTATCATCCGCAAGGAGAACTATAATAAGTATTATAGGCTGTCGGTGCTACAGTCTGTTGTTGCCATACTAAGGCGTGTTATAACGACCAGAGAGCAAAGGAGAGTGACAGAAAGCCTACCTATAGGCCTATTCGATACGTGAGAGTATCACAGACAGAAGGAGTGACACAGTGAAAGAGAGAGAGAGCGCGCGCGCTAATTGGTCGGTTAGCAATAGATAAAGAGACACATAAAATAGGTACCGTAGTGAAATCATATCATAGATAGAAACACTGAGACAGAGAACAACATACAGTCAACCAGAGGTACAGAGAGAGAGAGAGAGAGAGAGAGAGAGAGAGAGAGAGAGAGAGAGAGAGAGAGAGAGAGAGAGAGAGAGAGAAAGAGAGAGAGAGAGAGAGAGAGAGAGAGATCATTGGACCGAGATCAAGACAAATTTAGAGACACAGGCAGAGACAGACAGAAAGACAGACTGACCGACTGACTCATTGACCGACTCACTGACTCACTAACTCACTGACTAGCAAAAGAACAACCTGACTTTTTGCGCACCTGGATTTCATAATACATAAAAAGGCTGGACATCCTTACACGTCGTTTTTCTTTAGCCGTTGATACTCTTGTGGGACGTGCATTATACCCGACATATTACGCTTTCAATTAGAAACGATGGGTTGTTCCGTTAGCATGCGGCGGAGGACGGGTTGTCCGTCACCGATAGAGGGTCCCACATCATCTACCACCACCACCTACCAGTCACCCTCGTCAACATCGAGACCCTACAGGTCACCGGATTCCTTCCGAAAGGCATTTCTGAACGGGGGTTTGAACACGGACACACGCTGTCCTCTGGACGCTCGACAGCTGTATGGTCTGACGAAGTCATGGAAAGCCATCAATAGAAATATGACGGTCACAGCTATCAACATCTTTGTCAGGTAAAGTCGGCGGAATATTACTAATACTCATTCGTTCATTCGTTCATTACTTTCATTTATTCATTTCATTCATTCGTTTATTTGTTCATTCTTTCATTCGTTCAATCGTTCATTCGTTCGTTGTTTGTTCATGCGTTCGTTCGTTCATTCGTTCAATCGTGTGTTTCTACCTTTCATTCAAATAGCGCTAATCCGTTCAGTCAGTCAGTCGGTCGGTCGGTCATTTATTGTTAATTGAAGCAAGGTCTAATGACTCTCATTCGATGATATCGCTAAGGGGAAAGAGCCTGTGAGTGATGTGATTTACTGATTTATAGAAGCGAGTGAGTTGGATGGTCAGCCAGTAAATCAATCAATTAATCAATCAATCAGTCAATCAATCATCCAGGCAGTCAATAAATCAGTGGGCCAGTCAGTCAATTGATCGGTCAGTTAGTCAGCCAGTCAGCATAACACTCATTCGCTCATCCATTCATTAACATAGCCATTCATTCATCTATTCATTCAGTTGGTCAGTCAGTAAATCAGTCCAGCATCCAATCGTTCATTCGTTCATTCATTCAATCGTTCATTCATTTATTCATTCATTCTATCATTCGTTCATTTGTTCATTCGTTCATTCGTTCGTCAAGTGTGTTAATATCAATCAATCAATCAATCGATCAATCAATTAATCGATCTTACAGACTTTTCGAGACGAACGAGGATCTGAAGTATCTCTTCTCAAAGATGAAGCATCTCGAAACGATCAGTGAACTGAGGTCAAGCAAGCTGTTCGAAGGTCACGCTCTCAAGGTCATCTGCACAATCGATGACGCCATCGTCAACTTCGATGACATGGACTACGTCAACCGACTCCTACAGTTGACGGCTCAGTCGCATTGTCATCGCGTCACCAACTTCGACGGCGCCTTGTTCTGGGTGAGTTGTGTCACGAGAATCATGACGCTATGAGGAACTCCTACGTCAACTGCTCAAAACAAATATTGACAATCGTAAATTGTAAACTCTGAACTTCTATAGCGCCCACCTAGGGTTGACTCGTCAGTGTTTTTTCAGGCTTCTTAAAACTTTTTTGTTTCACCGTGGTTGGACTGGGAGCGCCTCTGAGTGGATTTCTTCAAGGGGCGCTATATAAATTCTTGAAATGAATGAATGAATGAAAAGACAAGTCGTGGGCACTGGGCCCAGCTTATTCACAGGCACATCACCATTATCATCATCGTCGTCATCGTTCGTGCAATTTATCAATTGGCTGACAGGTCAAACACTTGTTGATCTTCTTTTGAGACATTAAAAAACTTGAATCTCGATGTCGCCAGCGAAACATTAATGAAGCCACGTCTGATGCTAAGCCATAGAGGTGAATTAACCGACTATTATTTTATAGCCTATCACATGCGCAGAATTCACCTTATTAAACGCCCTGCCAGAAACGCAACCACGATCACCACTGACACCATCCCACCACCACACCACCACCAACATCACCACCACCATCATCCTCATTATTTTCATCCTCATCCACCACCACCACCACACCACCACCACCACCACACCACCACCACACCACCACTACCACCACCACCACCACCACACCACCAACATCACAACCACCACCACCAGCAGTAGGCCGGCACCATCCTCATCCTCATTATTATTATCATCATCATCCTCTTCTTCTTCCTCCTCCTCCTCATCATCATCATCATCGTCATCATCATCTGATCATCATCATCATCATCATCATCATCATCACCACCAAAAACAGCAGCAACAACAACACATGAAAAGATCATCATCATCATCATTATCTGATCATCATCATCATCATCATCATCATCATCATCATCATCATCATCATCATCATCATCATCACCAAAAACAGCAGCAGCAACAACAACACATGAAAAGATCATCATCCTCATCCTCATCATCATCATCACCACCCCCACCACCACCACCAATAGCAGCAGCAAAAGCAGCAGCAACAACAACAAAGGAAAAGATGTTATGCTTAAGATGTATTACTTCCACGCGGATACGATGAATTTAGTACTAAAACTGCAGCACGTACATGTACAATCGTACATTGTACATTGTGTTTTAAGCGATACAATCAGTCGTTGATCTGGCAATTAAGAAATCGGAAGAAAACATTGAGACGACTCGACATAAAACCCCAATCAGCAGAAGAAGCATAATTGTCTGGTCTCATGTAAGAACTCTGTGGCCAACGGCGCTTCATAATAATATATTCACGGCTTAAAGTGTGGCTGGACGGCCATGGACGGCGTCCAGGCACTTATATTTTCAAATCCCAACGCCGTCCTGCCACTTATAGTTGGACAGCAGAGCCTGAAGAAGCGATGAGTATCCAGACACTTCTTTTTCTACACTTTAAGCACTGAATATAATTATTATACCCAACTAATATGGTTTTTGTAAACTCGTTGCTTTACTCCCACCCCACCCACAGAGTCGCTTAACCCTCAAATCGAAACCAGTCACTAAAATAAGTCGAAGCTACCAACGTCTATAGGCCTATAGGTACTTCGGTTCATTTACAACTATAGTAAATTAGTAACTTAGCCTAGCCTACTAGGCTATTTGCTTTAATCGCGGTCTCCCAATTTCGATTAGACCAGCACATTAGCAGCGGGACACGCTCATGCTACAACATTATTTTAGTCTAACCGCAACTATCGTGTCCCCTCGTACCACCCCCCCCCCCATCCCACTGCAAAACAATCTGCATCCGCCCTTAAAATACGACAATTAAAACAATTTAGATTAATCACAATTAGCGTTGGTCGACCTGTAGGCCTATTTGTGTATAGACCCTACAGCGATCGAGCGGATCCAGTGTCTTAATGTAACCAAAGCCTCATCGCTGCTCGTGTGATCTCGGTGTCAGCATTAAACAATTTCCACGAAAATGTTCGACGCAAACGACGCAGTGTGTGTTCCGGATTTGCTTGCTATAAAACAATTTATAACCATCAGCTGGGTCATGGTACAGCAGCCTATAAAAATTATACCGATATAATGTGTAGCATGTCATAACACACCCTACAGTCATGATACATCTGATACATCGTAATATACAATGTGTAGACCTATATATTTAATACCATACGTGTACGACTGTACGTACATGTATGTATGTATGTATGTATGTATGTATGTATGTATGTATGTATGTATGTATGTATGTATGTATGTATGTACATGTATGTATGTACATGTATGTATGTATGTATGTATGTATGTATGTATGTATGTATGTATGTATGTATGTATGTATGTATGTATGTATGTATGTATGTATGTATGTATGTATGTATGTATGTATGTATGTATGTATGTATGTATGTATGTATGTATGTATGTATGTATGTATGTATGTATGTATGTATGTATGTATGTATGTACATGTATGTATGTATGTATGTATGTATGTATGTATGTATGTATGTATGTATGTTTGTATGTATGTATGTATGTATGTATGCATGTAACGGGTATGTACATGTATATACGTATACATATATATATTTATATATATATGTATGTCTAGTGTATGCATAGACCTATAATTATATATTATGTATAGGCCTATATATATATATAAGACCATGCATGTATAAGACCAATAAGACATATTATAAGACATATGTAAGACCACATAATATATATATATATATATATATATCGTAATATATATATATAATAATAATTATATACTATAATAGCTGATCAAGCGAAATGCTGAATTAGGTCTTCATACGAATCAATTATACTAATGTAGCTGATCCATTATAGCTGGTCCTATGTATAGACTAGGCCTACCTGTAGTTATTTATTTTATGGCTGTTGGGAATATCATTGTGAGGAATTTGCCTGCTTACATGTGGATGAAATCTGTTTCGGTCGAAAGATTCAACAAAAAACAGAAAGTGTTCCTTTCTTACTATTGCTGCTGCTGATACCACCACCACCGCCGCCGTCGCCGTCGTCGCCGCCGCCGCCACCACCACCAACACCACCACCACCACCAACACCACCACCACCACCACTATTACTACTATTACTGCATACATGTATGCATGCCTGTATACATGTATTGTATGTATTGTATGTATGTATGTATGTATGTATGTATGTATGTATGTATGTATGTATGTATGTATGTATGTATGTATGTATGTATGTATGTATGTATGTATGTATGTATGTATGTATGTATGTGCTTGAGTGTTCAGGTATGCGTGTGTGTATCAGTGTAGGACTGTAGGTCTTATATGTATATTTAGACTACCGGTACGAGAGTAGCCTATAGGCCTACGTACGCGCCTATCTCAGTATGGGATTTTAATTTTGCGATTAGACACGACCTACTGATTCTTTGAAATGCACATGCAGGACTGGATAATTAACGGAAATTCACCAGGAATTATAGTAATTAGGGTTTCAGAGAACCTCTTATATTAGCAAAAAATATACATAGGCTACTGCCAGGAAATCTCGTAGCCTACGTCCTAGAAGCCCACACTTAGACTTAGACTCGAAATGGATGGTTGGTCACGTAACGCATTAGTCGCTTACGTGCAATTACCCTAACTGCGTTTCCGGAAAGTGTGGACAGTGAGCGTATGATTAGAGAGAAGATCGAGATGCACGTAGGCGAGTAGGCCCTACAGGCATTTTGACCGCCCTCCGTAATGTTGCATAAGTAGGCGTAGGACGCAGTGTTTTAGCTTTCCAAATGGAGCTGGAGGGGGGCTACCAACAGTTTACAGACTACTAGCTGTCACTACTCGATCATCTCTAATCGCCGCCAGAACAAACACGCAGGTTTAAAAAACGCATTCTCTGAAATTGCTTCCAGCAGGGCTTTTTTTAACAGGCAGTTGTACACGAAATGTGCAGTTCTAAATGGATTTGTGCAATTGTAGAAGCACTTCTGTAGGCCTACAGTTAAAATTAGCAAAAAAATGGTCATTGTCCTTCGAAAGGAAGTAATTCACCATGGAGGAAGGGAGGGAAAAGAAGGAATTGTGCAGCTCTAAAATTTCTTAAAAGCAGCCTGGCTTCCAGGGAGAAAAATTGAATTCCAACAAGAGATAGGCCTATTTGTTGGTTTTAGGCACAAAGTTTTTTCCACTAGGCCCTGAGCATTTTGCCCTTCTGCCCCTTCCCCTCCCCCTTGACGACCCTGCACATTGGGTACACAGCACAATTTTATTATGAAATGAGAGTGCAGTGTGCATGTATGACACAGGCTTAAATTGAGAATCCTTGCTTGCATTGTGTGTTAATTGGTTTAGCGGATAGAAGAGCCGTTCATGTTGGCCGTGAAGGAAGAACTGGGCGACCGATTTACAATCAGCATCGAAACTATCTACCGAACAACTATCCGATACATCCTATCACGAATGGAAGATGGTTTCCGCCAGGGAACCTTGACCTTGGCCGCGTCCTCTACCATCACTCCAACCGACGTCCAGACCAACCTCGTCCGATTAGATTCACAAATCGCCTCCACCAGTGCCACCACCACCACCTCTTCCAGTCTCCAAACAACATCGTCAAACGGAACACGCAGTACTTGAAACTTCAACTGTACATCGCAATTTTCAAAATGACACACATAATTATGTGTATGGCTGTATGCCAACACACTTTTCTCTGCTTCAGGATTGAGTAAGATACATATCTATGTGTGCGTGGGTCTAGAGTGTATAGCGCATTTTGCAGACATAAACTAATTCACGAAGGACTAGACTAACCTAGCCTACGATCAATGAAGATATTATGTGAATTGAGATTACTAACTTTCAATCAAAAAGATGCATCGCTACCTTCAATGTCCATGCTATAATTATTAGACTATTCCAATTTGATTTCCTCAATCAAAGATACTATATGCAAATAAACCGCCGTAAAGCTATGCTCGTGGTTGCTCACCTGCTACTGCTGGCTATTCAGAGATCTTTATTCAAAACAATTATCTTTCACAAATCCTTTCCTGTTCGACTCTTTATCCCCTTACAAGTACTTCAAATTCTAAACACCATTCACACTATATATCATCTAGCCAACAACGAGTCAGGGACGGTTTTGGGTATGTCTTGCAGCCAGAGGGTTGCAGGTTCTAGACCACATCAAGCCGCCGTGCAGGAACCTTGAGCAAGTCCTTCACTCGCAATTGCTCAGTGATTTGACGTGAAACTCTGATGCAGTGTCCGCTCTGCACTGTCTGCAGTCGAGAGCGCCTCTGAGTAGATAGCTTGAAGGGGTGCTAATGAAAAGTGCACATACAAACAACATGAGATCTGCCTCAACCCATTCCATTCCAAATCAAGCATGACTTGGCCATGCAGCCCCAACAAACACACTGAACAGTTAAAAAATTTCAAGCATTTTCAGAGATGTTTCTTCTTGATGTTACATGTTTAAGTAGCAGCTTAAGAAATTTGACTTTTGGAATACAAGATTTCAACAAATCAACTTTTCTATGCATCTTAAGTCTTAACTCTCTCTGTATATACTTCATTTAAAAACTGTTCTGCTGTTTGTGCATAGAACAAACTGCTGGAAATGTCATCCATGCAAACAACAGGAAAAAATATCGACACATCATTTGTTTCATGATTCTCAGTGCAACTACTACACTTCAAGTTTGCTTATTTATTTTAATCTCCATCACAAAAAATTATGCAGCCACTGAACTGTCAAAGTTGGAGAAATAAACCTGGAATACAAATCACAAACTCACTGGTTAAACAGCAATGGATAACCGGATGTGGAAAGACTACAACATTCTTTGGACTACTCCTACGAACAACCCTTTCAACTCATGAATAAGCTGGTACCTCGCGCTTGGCTTTCGAGTGGTGCCTTAGCAATCTGGAGATTACTATTGCCTATTTATTTCATACATAACAAAAACTGCAGCTACTGATTTAGTCAAAGTTTAAAGAATACATTTGGAATGCATATAGCTCACTCGTAAAAATGTAATAGTAATGGATGGAAAGACACAGAATAATCAAGTACATGATAATGTATATCAGTGGTGCACAACCTTTTTCAGCCAAGGGCCACTAATCGATTTCTGAAACCCTTCGGGGGCCAAACAAGTGTGACAACTCATGCTAGGCCTATGTAATTATTGTAGTAGTAGGCCTAATTGTAAGATGAATGCACGTCAAATTTATTAAGATGAGGTGCGCAGTAACAGTAGCCTAAATGTTAAGAGTTATATAGAAAGGGGACTTATAATCACTTCTATGTTGTCACAAAATAATAGTTTTCCAGTGACCACAATGTCTGCTAAGAGCGATAGGTGCCTTTCCTTTTGGTCATCGCGGGCCACTTGACAACCCGTCGCGGGCCGGATTTGGCCCGCGGGCCGGACGTTGTGCACCACTGATGTATATCAATCACATAGTGCGACATTTGAAACACAGAGTTGGCTTAAAAATTAAAACTCCATATGTTGCAGTTGGCAGTGCTGAAACCATTACTGCAGTAAATATCACATGTACGATGTATTCATAATATTATTTATTTTTCACACTATAACTGTGACACCATCCCCATGTATTACCGCAAATGATGGCATTGCGGTGGACTTGTCAATCATCAATCGAAAGGTCAGGGTTCAAACCACTGCAAGGGCAGAAATCTAGTTCAAAATTTCTGCTCCACCCCAGCCAATTCGCTTTTATAGTCGGTGGTGAGATGAGACGGTGAGGGAGAGGACTAGCGACCCACCCTAATGTACCAAGTCGAAGAAAATGAAGACATTACCATTACAAGGGACTGCTCTTCTTTTCCTTCAACTGTGATCTATTACTGCTTCCCCATTACCAAAACACTGTAATTTTGAGTCCGTATATCTTCAGTATTGAGTGGAAACAAGTTTAGAGCATTTGTTCTAATAAAATATAGAAAAGATAATAATAATAATAATAATAATAATGACAATTTATATGGTGCCATAACACAGCCATGCCATTACAAGGGCACCTCACATAAAACTAACACCAGGATAGGCCTTAAGTGATGTTCTCCATCTGCTGTGCTAGAATAATAAATATCCGTTGAACCTTGATATTTTGATCCGTAAATGGCTTCCTAAATATAAATGAAAAGTGCAAACCAAGCACAAGATACATGACCAAAAAGAAGTGTATAAAAGAGCTCAAATGATACACGCAAAGTACAAACCTAACACAGCGTATGAATGCAAACCTAACACAGCATATGAATGGACTTTATGAAGGAGTGCTATTATGACTGTTAGTGACTATCTGTAACCACACTGGAAACCTCAGCTTGCCCTTCAGTCAACTTGACCTCTTGCAAATTCTTTTCAACAGTCGTCTCATCAAGTTCACTGGTTCCTCGTTTATCGCCTGCATTGCCTAAAGTTTCTGCTGTGTTCAGATGTTGAGACGCTTTGGATTTTCCGAGCACCTTGTCAAGCCGCTTGATGAAACTGTCCACGTCGGCTTTAGTGATACCAATGGCAGCAGCAGCGGTGAGATAGTTACATGGATAGTTATCACAGTGAGCTCCAAATCCTACGAACTGATGGCCCGCTACGGTCTGTACGGCACCTTGGGCAACCACCCTAGCACAGAAATATCAGCATAGGTAAACAAAACATTGAAGAGGTGACACATGTTATAGAGTAAGCTTACAGATAAACTTGTTAACTTGTTCATCCATATGAATTTGGATCAGTTGATGTTGGCATGTACAAACATGAAACCAACATTAACCAAATTTTATATAATTAACCTTCGTCAATGTTCACCACAGTAAGCTTATCTCAGCAATTGTTAAGCCAGAAGACTCAAACAATCATAGATGATTCATTTCTCAAAAACTGTAGCCTCCGAAATATTCTCTAAAGTAACAAACGTAGACATGCATAGTGCCTTCCTTTGCAGACACTCTTTCAGACGCCGTTAGTGTTAAGAACAAAGTTCATCCGCAGTCAAACCGAACTCAGACAACTAAAAAGTCATGATCAGCAAATGCACCTACATGTAAATACACCATAAAAATTATGCCACACTACTACCTTAACCGCCACATTTCTTTAATTCACTTAATGCACAACTGCAGTAGAAATCACAATCCAATGAAGAAAGCTGGTCAACATTCAATAGGTCCTGAAAACCAGAACACAAGAGCCTGCAGGCCATAATAGATTTGTCTAAATATTCGTCGTTGTTTTAGCAATAGTACTGGTAAAGAACAGGAAATTCTTGACTGCGGGAGGACCAGTGGAAGCAAGGCTCTGTAGAGTCTGTAATTAACACTGCAATTTTACTAACCCATGCCAAACATATCATTTGTCAAAGTACATACCTTACACCTGAGACTGATCTCATGAACAGCATTGATCCAAGACTAGTAGCAGCTTCAGGCGACGCATGACTCAACGAGATGCCTACAAAGAAACAGAATATTTTCATCATATACATCAACACACCAACACCGTAATGAATAACTTCCGCCAAATCAATTTAAAAAATGCATCTACAAAATATTTAGGCGAACAATTATAGATCTGTAGAATTAATTAATCTAGGTCATATGGCGTCGGTATGTACAAACATAAAGCCAACATTCATTGTCATTCGTGAACCAATTATCGCCCCAGTATCACTTTCAGTAGTTGAAATAAATAATGAAGAAATAAATAATGAAGAAACAAATAAATGAAGACTATCAAAGAAACTTAATCGAATACTCAATCATACATGATTTGAAACGAAAAACATGCAATTTGCAGATAAACTTAAAAACTTGGCTGAAAAATTAAAAGTTGTCAGACGCTCATTTGCTGACCCAGTGAGATTGGATTGTTTTTCGTTGACAGCAGCCTCTCTCCATGTCTCCGCGCACAGTCGGCCATCTGGTGTTGCAGATAGGCAAACATCTCCTTACGTTCCACAAGCATTTGCTTGTATTCGGAGAAACCGAGAGACAGAAATGTAATGAAGAGGTCGATCGTGGGGCTGCCGGAAGCACGACCTTCGGAAAGAAAATAAGTAGAATCAGCCGCAACAGAGCAGTGCTTTGACTGTCAATCAGGAGGTCACAGGTTCAAATCCGCAAAGGGGCAGAAATTTGGTTCTAGATCAGCAATACAGATACCCGGGTAGCACTTCACTTAATGAAAAATACACAAGAATTAGATGTATACAGCAACGTGACAGCTCGACATTGAATAGATCGATCCCCTATGTTCTTCATTCGCAAATTAATTCAGTGTACAATTGCCCATGCCTGCTATAATCTGGATTAAATTGGAAAATCAACATGAGAAATGCACTTTCAAAGACAATACATGGTAAGAAATGGATCACAAACAGTTCTGTCTATATTCTGCAAAGATTGGCTGCTCAACATCATCAACTAAGTAAAAAAATAATTAATCGAACAAGTCGAAATTGATTGATTAAAATCCGCAACAACTAATTGATTCATTGAACCCTAGATTCCACAGAGCTCTCTATTTTAAGCACATGTATGTTTAAATACCCATATAATAAACAATATTCACATGAATATAAGTCCAACCTGGATACATTTTACTGATTTTTTCATTAACAGGATAGGTATCAAAACAATTCCGGCTGGAAAGGGTTAACCAAGTAAAAAAACCATTATTCGAACAAGTCCAAATTGATTGATTAAAATTTGCAATAACTAATCGATTCATTGAAACCTAGATTCCACAGCTCTATTTTAAGCACGTGTTTAAACACCCATAATAATTTATTATTATTAGTATTATTATTATAAAAAAAATATTCACATATAATATAGGTCCAACCTGGATACATTTTACTGATTTTTTCCACGAGCTTCGCATCAAATCCAGCGATGATCGCTCCACCGACCGGAACCAAAAAGTTCTTATCGGTTGATTGGACGAACGCATCAACACGACCGATTCGCTGAGCCTAGTTTTTAAGCACATACAGAACAACATCATTTTATTTATTTATGATTAATTTTAAGATTCACTGAGCCTAGTTTTTAAACACACACAGAACAACGTCACTTTATTTAAAAGATTAACTCTTCCACCATTGTTTATCATATCATATTTGAATTTGTGAGCTCTGTCTCAAATTTTCAAGTCAAAACACAATTTCTTTTGCTTGATCTGTCACCAGACTTCAACAATATCCAGGCACATAATCTTGTTTGCAGATATTCGATTGCAGAACAGACATGCAGAGTTGACTAATTTTAGACAGACAAACTTGCTTATCGGCCATATCAGCCAGTGGTACTGAATGAAATTTTGACATTTTCGTAAATGCCAAACAAATAATGCACGACTTACTTTTTAGTGACATTTATTGTAAGCTTCACTATAAAAGCGTTTTAAAAAATAAACTCCATTATCAGTTGGTAAATAATTAAATCCAGTATTTGTTTCCTAAGTAAAAATATCGGATTTCTGGTTATTGTTCAACATCCCTAAGCCACACTTTTTTAATAACTGCAGAAAAACAGTGACACCATGCTGAGTCAAAAAAAATTAACTAAACATGTAACACAACAGAACATACTATAACAAATTAATACTTTTAATTCCTAGAATAGAAATAAGAAAACCACAAATATTTGTAAAACAACATATAATATATTTAAAAATTAAATAAATAAATAAACAACATATAATATATTTATAAATTAAAGAAATCAATATATTTATGATATAACATATAATAACATATAATACGCTTAAATAACAACGTAGCCAAACAACGAGAACAACCTGTTGGATGAGGTGCATACATTTTGACGACTGGACCCCATAAGCGTTGTTCACAAGATGTGGAATATCGAACCTCTTGCAGATTTCCGCAACTTCTTCGAGGCTAGAACACCCATTAAAAAATTCACGTACAACTCAGTTCACGGGAAAAGAAAGCATCGCTATAATAAATTAACAGAATTTAGTCTACACTGCTAACAGAGCCTAGAAAAGTCTTGGGATTATTTCTTATTACGCGATGGAACGCTTCTGAATAGCGAGTACTGCAAGATGCGTATAATAGATTTTCACATACGATACAACACATTGATTGTCCCACAATGCACAACAGGAACTTCAACCAAATAATGGCCGAATACTAATCATACCAGGTCAATGTTGCAACAAATTAGCATGAAAAACCACAAACACCTCAGACAAGTTTATCCTGAAGTGGCATTCATTTAGAATGGTGTATCCTTCAACTAGAATCAAAAGTATCTTTCAACGTTAGTTGATCTCGAGCAATAAATATTATTTCAATAATTTTACAATTATTGCACAAGATTTACCGAGAAGTGAACAAAAAAAATGAGTCAATCTACTCAATTTAAAGCACATAATAAACTATTTAACACTTTAACCCCAAACTGCAATTACTTTCCAGTCACCTCCAGTACATTCTCATCATTAAAGCGTTAAATGCCATAGGACAACGCAGACCGTAACACAGACCTATCTGGGACGCGAGGAGTGAAACAGTTCGTGGTAGTCATAATGCAGACGACATTTTCTGCGCCAAGTTTAGCAATCGTTTTCTCGATGGCTGACAAATCCGTTCGAAGTTCATCTCCCTCTAGTTTGTTCTCAATAACAACTGGTTCCAACCCTGAAACAATGGTCACAGTTAACAAACAGAATGTATTATGATGTGTGTTTTTGTTTATTTGTCATCTCAATTTGCCTGTTTATAGGTTGCCCTAGATTAATGGGCTTCTTGTTCCTTACTGGGTTGCTTGCTGATTGTATCATACCGTCTGGTCTCACTGTCTTTATATATCTCTCCCTCTAGCGGTAAGCTCTGTGAAATCTGTCATCGTATTGTAACACACACTTTGCATGACGATCCCATGCATAAAGATAGATGAGAAGATTATACTTAGTATCTTACTTTAAACCAATGTTGCTTCTACATCCATATCGAATTAGAAGCATGAACAGATTTATTTGCATTTCACTTTTTGTAATGCATGGAATGGAACTGCTGCATGGCCACTCAACTGATAGGGAACATTGCCCAGCAGTGACAAAAGTATATGGGAACATTGCCCAGCAATTATCATAAGCCAGCGAGAACACTTGTCCAGCCACAAGAAAACCCAGCATCACGGTAGGCAGAGAGATTAGTGGTTTAAAAGTTAATTTGAAATCCGATGTTGACATATATATTATACCAGCTGTAACGATGGATTTGAAGCAAGACTTCTGGTCAATCCTCGGCCAGACGACGTACTTTGCGAGCGGTCGGAGATTTCGAAAGGTCAAAAGGCACAACATCAAGGTCATTCCGGTTGCCATGGGAACGACAAATGCTGAAGCAACCGATGAAACACCTGAGCATAATAATATCAACAATAGCATTCAGAAACAAACAAAGGCAGGAAAAAAAATTCTTCATTGAAAACTCTAAGCCCCAAAAACATCAGCCACTGTAACTGTATTTTGCAGCTGTTGCTTTCTGTGAAGAATGCGCAATATATTTCACTTTGAGAGGAATGCTCATTATATTTTGCTTTGAGAAGAATGCACTTTGCATCATCTTTTGCAATAAGTCAGCTTCTTACTGTCGTATCAAATCAAAATATAAACCGTTTCAATATCACGAACAGTTCAGGTAAAAATATCTGTGATGCTGTACATAGTCATTTGTTACACATGATTCATATTCAATTCAACAGAACTCTCTGATTGACAGTTCAAATATTCATCCACCTACAAATTTGAAAACTATCTCGTTACATACATCAAGCAGCAAAATTATTTCCATCAATACGTGAACATACATACAGACTATTCAGGGTTTGTCATGTTTGAGCCAACTACGGAAATCTTATTTCACTTCGTAATGAAAGTTTTTTTTAATTGGAAAAATACCTAATCTCCGGAGTGCATCCGCAGCCATTGCATTTGTTAGCTTCATCAGAACACTAGATCCGGCCGCTTTTGGTTGAATGTCCGTAATATCTCCAGATCTCCCAATCCCATGTCCTAGCCTAAAACAATCAATTTTATATCGAGATCATTCTATCATATACAGCATAAAATGAATTATTTTCAGAACTGAACTCATTTTAATTCTTTCGGCACTTAAATTGAAATGGGGCATGCATGCAAAATTGCATGCGATCGAAAGAATTAATCCATTAGAAAACTCTGGCTAAGATGAAGGATACTTCATAATATTCAGTGTTTATTTTACATTAACACCTTTTTACAAACAATACATTCTCGTGCCAAAAACACAGTAGAAATTTGACCATGCTCAAAATATTAGGGATGTTAAATTAATTACCTGTAATGTCTCTGGCTGACTAGAGTTGATGCGATTCTTGATTCACGTTCACCAACTCCGCAGTTGGAAGGAAAGTTGTTGCTATCCATGATAGCCAGCTCACTCAAAACCATCTCAATTGACCGATCATCCCAACCATCGTCCGGCCATTTGTTCTGAATTTTAAGAGAATTGTACATCGTAAAGGCAATCATCATTCTAGCGTCACCACTCCAGGAAAACTCATTGGTATATCCCTTTTGGTTAAATTCTATAACGACGCGGTAGCAATTCTATAACGACGCGGTAGCAAGTAAACATCATGGATTTTACGCGTGAGGGTCGGTTAGGGCTCAGGTTAGGCGTCGTGAGGGTCGGTTAGGGCTCAGGTTAGGCGACGTGAGGGTCGGTTAGGGTTAGTTTTAGGGTTAGTGCAGTCATTCTGCTGAAATTGAAGCTGGAAAAATATTTCCGGACGACATAGAAGCGAAATTTATCGAACAAATTCTTGCCTAAACAGAAGCTGGATCCATTAAAAGAATTCTCGGCAAACTAGAAGTTGGATTTATGGGCTCTATTATGCGCGGATCTTTTGCCGACATGATGTTTACTTGCTACCGCGTCGTTATAGAATTGCTGGTAAAGGTGTATTTTAGCGTATTTTATTCCAAACGCGTAAACTCAAAATAAATAGCGTATTTAATTAAAACTGATGGAGAATTTCAGTGATTTCGGTTCATTGTCAAATAGTACTTCAAGTAAGGCATAGCCGAGACAAACTGCGTCCATACCAGGGGCAATCGCCCCCTCGCCGCCGTTGCATCGACCGACGCGCGAGTGGTGTCGAACGGCTCTCTCCTCGGGCGCGTCTCCCTCGAACCATGATTACCGGAGCCGCCCGAGTCACTCTCTCGCCGGTGTCTACTATCGGCACGACGGGCCGCCAAGGCGCCGTCGCTCTCTTCACTACCCGGCCACGACGGGTCTGAAACGGTCGCTCGTGAGAGGGTATAGAGCTCGGTAGCGTTGGAGTTCGACTCTGCCCCGTCCGCGACTGCCGGCTGGGCAGTGTCCGAGGATGGCCGACGCTCAAAACAGGGTTCACCGTTCGCCGGGCAGATGACCCGCGCTTGGAACTCCCCTTCACGGCCACGGGCCTTTTCGATCGTTTGCCCGACCGACCAGCTCCCCGTCGTATCAACATAATACACAAATAGCCTACACACGCTAAATAATAAAATACGCTAAAATACACCCTATCGATTTCGAAATAATAAAATACGCTAAAATACACCTTTACCGAATTGCTACCGCGTCGTTATAGAATTTTACCTCCCTTTTTATTAAACGTGATTTATTCATTCATTCGGACATTTATATAGCGCTCCTTAAATTAAAAAAACTACCCAGAGGCGCTCCCGACTCCAACACGCCCAAAAAGAACAGTTTTAAGTTTAGTGATATTACCTAACCTCAATTCAATCTAATATTGCATGCACTGCACTCTAGGTATTGTAAACATAGTAAAGTTTACCTGTTCCAAGAGTTGTCTGAACTTATTTTCCAGGGTCTTCCGCGCATCGGCACCCTGGCGAACATACGTCGTTGAAATCAATCGCTCGCACAGTTTAAAATTTTCTGCGTTCATTTTCGAGACGCACGTTCAACAAATTCTTCCTAAAACGCTACATGCAGTCTTAATACCAGTTACCAGTCAAAATACGATAAAACTTAAGACCTTTTAGAGTACACAGGTTATTAGTTATGCACCAGCAAGTTTCAACCACATTATTCGGTATGGTAACGACTAGGTTCTATAAGCAATAAACTAAACAACACGGGTCATGTTTTTCATCGCATTCCGTCTGCTTTTTAATTTTGTTAGATGCAGACCATGGATAGACCACACGAAAACAACATCCTAAAACTCGTGTAGCCTATGTTAATAATTAGGCTATTATAGGCTTAGTATTATTATTATTATTATAGTCGCGATTAGTCGGTAATCTATCGTTTAGCGCTCCATGGTAGCCTATGCCTACATCGTGAGTTTTAGCGTTGATCGAAAACAAGTGGGATTGAAGAAAAAATTCTTGCTAAAATAGAAGTCGGATTGATGAGAATACATTTTCCTTAGCTCGAAGTGCGATTAGCGAAAGCTATAGGCCTAGTTGCTTAAATTGGGGTTGGATTGATGGGAAAAATAATCATTATTATTTAAATAGAAGTTGACTCGATGGCAACATAGGGGAAAGGCGTGTAATATGGACCAGTATGTAATATGGGCCACGACTGTTTCTCCATACGTCGATGGTTTCTCCCGCCTACCATGTCTGCGGAGAGCTCTTACTGTGAGATACAATCCGTCCACCGATTTCAACTTCCTGTTTTGAATGTGTCCCTATGCTCACAACTTCTGCACGAAATTATACAATGTTTCTGTTTTATGTGGATTTCTTATTTTAAAAATTCAAACTTCAGCATGCAGCTGTTATGTGTTTTAGGATTTGAGTCATGCTATGCACTGTGGTTTCAGAAGGTAGGCACACATTAGAAGCTTTCCCTACTCCTAATTGTTGCTTAGGCCTATTTACTTTCGATAACCTATAGGGCCCCAATAGATTCCAATCGATACCGATGAAGCGCGAAGTCCGTGTGCTCTAGCGGCAAAGTTCCCAGACTTGCGACTGCGTCGACCCTCATAGTCTGTCATAGACACAATATAGAGGCCTGAGGAAACGTAGTAGGGCTAGCCTACATGTAGGCTATACCAACCCATATCTAGGCCTATCTAGATCCCCCACCCACCGCAAATTATGGAGCTCATGATATTTGGAGCGAATAAAGCCAAAGGTCTGTAGCCTAGAAGATAAAGGACGGAGATCGTTAAATCCGCCTCTGCTGCAGAGCCTGCAGGCTAGGAAGCGTTGGAGGAACATTGTAGCCTACATGATGCAGCCGACCCTCGGATCGAGGATGACTGAGAGCAGAACAGAACACAGGCTATTATAGGCCTAATTAATTAAGTAATTATACGCTGTCGTTAATTACTGCTTTTGGGATGCGTGATTGGAATTGAGCACTGCCGATTGGCTCAATCACCGAAACTTATACACGCACATCAATTATATTATTGAGCCTACAATAGGCTAGCCCCTACATGTATTTCTTTATGGCGCTCATAGGCCTACTCTGGTACGTGGAGTTTGCCACAGGACAGTAGGTTTTAGAACTTTCATGTAAAGTTCTACCATTTTGACCTATAATATTATTAAGCTATGTAGGCCTATAAAGTTTGTAATGGTGCTGTTATAATAGGCTACATCGGTTTGACGTAGACCTAGGCCTATTATATAGGTCTATTACTACGTTCGTCTCAAAGCTCTAGCGTTACACTTAGGCCTAGAACACAACAAATAATTGTAGGCCTGTCATATAATACATTAATTTTAGTTCTATCAGATTAAGCATACTAATTATAATTAGGTCATAATGTTACAGCTTACTGCTATGAGACAACGGTTTTGTTTGTTTGTTGCTTATTACGTTCGTCTGAAAAACTGGGCGTTAGATTTAACATTATAGACAACTTTCAGCAGTGTAAGAATTGTGGAAAAATAACTGTGGGTGGGGTGGCGGTTGGACTATGATCCACGTGGAATTGGGGTTGTGGTAAACAGATTCTACTACGGAGCCGTAAGAAAGAACTAGGGTTGAATCCCTCCCTCCAACCCCCCTTCCCAACCCCTCCAAACCTCCCCGTCAATTCTCACCCTGACCTACAGATGCCTAATTGGTGAATGCTGATGTGCCCTATAGCCTATGAATATAGATCAATAATGTTTCTTGCGTGCGTATCGGTGATGGGGCTAATCTAAGCAACTTCGTCTGTTTTCATCCTCATGAATATTGCGGGTAAAAATCGAAATCAAGTGCGTGCATGCGTAGAATGCACGGCATGAACCCACTACCACTGAAACCCCGACGTACTGTAATCGCACTTGCACAGACTATATCTCTTAATGTGTTCCCTATATATAGCCTAAGTGCTATTCATCCTCAACACACCATCGGTTAAATGGTCAGATTCTCGTTCTCGTATAACCAATATTCACTGAACAATCTATAGTAAATTTGAAGGAATCGAGCTGCCTGTCTAACAAGAGTATAGGATAGGCCTACTATGGGTTGAAACTGCCTACTAAAGTCTAATTATATACTCTAATAGTTAGGCCTAATAAAGTGAGTTTTTTTTAGAGAAACAGGACTGGTGGACGATCAGTTTGGTAGGCTAGGCCTAATGGTGATAATACATGTAATATTGTAATCAAGTGTAATCAAGTGCTATCAACGAAAGAGTTCAATAACTGGTTAAAGATAGCAGTAACATAGGTTTATTATAGCATCATATTTTGGAAATGGAGATGGTGAAGACGTTGGAGACCTTTTGTTTTTTACTCCTTAGTCTGTCAACAGTTATAATCCAACACAACTTCCGGTCGGCAAAAGCGATGGCAAGACCCCCTGGGATAGGCAGGCGTGCGTTGAATCCAGTTCTGGCGAAAGAGGGTACTCTTAACATTGGGCATCTTGTGGGGGTGTCTTTCTACGATCTCAATACAGGTCAGTGCCCTGCCGATCCGACACCCTTCGCCTGCGGTGAACTTCTAATGGGGCAATACATAATCGAGCAGATCAACCAAAGAAGCGATCTCCTACCGAACGTCACTCTAGGTCTTGTCAACGTCGACGGGTGTCTCAGCGACATGACATCTCTCGAAGTGTCGACGCTTCTTCTGGGAGACGAATCACTTGAGTCCCATCCCAATCCAAACGAAATCCCTCTAAGCATGAATTCAACCGCTTACAACGATGATCCTTCGTCGTGGGCGAATAGACCCTACACGACGGAACTGAAGTCGTACGATGTCTTTGGGGTCGTGGGGCCGCTGTCCACACGGGCAGCGATGGCAGTCTCCAGCCTTATGAGCGTCTTTGAAATTCCCATAATCGGAACGATGCCGACCGGTGATGACCTGAGCGACAAAAGCAGGTACGAGTACTTTCTACGAGTCATCGCACCCGACAAGTTTCAGATTCTTGCGCTGCTTGGAATCGCCAGACACTTCAACTGGACGTACGTGTCGGTGGTGTTTGCCGAAGGGCCTTATGGGGAGAACGGAGTTAAGCAGTTGGATCGTCTGCTTCACGGTCTTGCCGCAGATTATGGAATCTGCGTCGCGGTTACGATCAAAATCTCATCAACGGCAGACGATGATGATTTCGAGGCTGCAGCTGCTGCACTGATCGAAAACAGAAATGCACGGGTTGTCTTCTTGTTCGAAGACCGCACACCTGATGTTCTCCGTCTGTTTAAAGCTCTGATGGACAAGAACGAGTTCGGAACGTACGTCTGGCTCGGAACCGATACGCTGCTGAGTCTGGTGCAGTTTCCAGGCGTCGAACCGCAGCCGTTACTGGACGGAGCACTCGTCGTTGGCCATTTTGTTTATGAGATGCCAGACTTCGACGACTACTTGAAGACCATAAATCCGTCGAATAGTCGGGACAATGTCTGGTTGATGAAACTGTGGGAATCCGTGAATCACTGTACGTTTAATAATGACAGCAGCGATACAAATCAGCAGATCTGTAGCATTAATCTGACGCTAGACTCTACGACTTGTCTTCCGGTAACAGAAATTGCCAACAGAGTACGTGACGCGTTCTTCATATTTGTGCAGGCACTTCACGACTACATATCGGAAACATGCCCTCAGGTGTTTGCAGGAAAAACAGACGCACTGCTAGTGCGGAAATGCATCCAAGGTCCAGAGTTACTGCGCAGAATAAAGCAGATGAACCTCGAGGGAGTCATGGGCAGATTGCAGTTCAACGCCGACGGGGATTTCGTCGAGAACCTTCTGTTGAAACAGTTCCACTACATCGCAGCGAAAAAGAAGCTCACCTTGAAAGATGTTGGGACGTGGAGTCCCACCAAAGTCAGCGTACAACTTCAAGAGAGGGATATCCGATGGGCGAAGAACCTCACGTCACCGGAAAATCTCACCCATGACCAACAAGCTCCAATCTCGGTTTGTAGCCTGCCCTGTCTGGACGACCAGTACATTATTCGACAACCGTCATCCTGCTGCTGGATCTGTGGAACCTGTCGAGAGAATGAGATCTTTCTTCAGAATCGAACAGGTTGTCAACCATGTCCGCCCAACAGTTGGCCTGACGACGTGACGTCAACCACCTGTGTTCCCATCGATCCAGTCTACTTTCAGTGGTCGGATCCAATCTCCATTGCTCTGCTGTGCATGGCGGTTCTCATTGCCATCTGCGGCGCCACTACCGCCGGCGTCTTCCTTAAGAAGCGTCAACATAAGCTGGTGAAGGCCATTTGCATCCAGCTGAGTCTTCTGATTCTTCTGGGTATTCTAGTCGTTTCCATCACAGTCGTGGTTCACGTGGCGAAACCCGATTCGTCCAGTTGGTTGTGTACCGTGAGGAGTGCGGGGTTCCATGTGGGCATCAACATGATCTACGCGCCACTTCTCGTCAAGAACGTTCGAATCTACAGGATATTTGCTTCTGGAAAGAAGAGCATCAGAGCCCCGAGGTTCATCTCGACCGAGGCTCAGCTCATCTTCGTTTCTTTTCTCTTTCTCGTTCAGGTTTGTATACACTCAAAGTTCAAGTGGTGCTTTTCGTAGAGCTTACAAATCTTTCGGCACAGTATTTATTATCAAAATCAGTAATAGTTAACCGTTTAGACTAATATTAATGTCAATCAATCAATCTTTATTGATCACCACAAAATTAATACGAGCACGCAGTATACAGAATTCGTATGCAGGTTGCCAATAGGTAAACCCAAAGGAACATTATGGTTCCGCTAATCATGGTTCCCTATTTACATCAGTAATTTATCAACTAGCATAGGCATACATTGTTGGTTACCATTTAATAATAGGCCTATATCTTCATAGAATCATATTATAAAATGTCACCAATTACACTCCAGCTGAAATTGACCGTTTCGAATGACATCTGCCATCTGGTATACTAGTTTGTCTGTGCTGTGTTACAGTGGATTTTAGTTCTGATCTCGGAGACTGAGGACCCGTCGACTGCGGCGTTGAAGATGGCCAGCTCCTTCGTGAAGTACGTCGAACTGTACTGCCGCAAGTCGAGCGTCTGGTTCATTGTGCCTCTGTCCTACAACATCTTCATCATGCTGATGTGCGCCTGGATCGGCTTCGTGACACGGAAACTGCCGAACAACTTCAACGAATCGTGGTTCATATTCATCTCGGTGGCGACAACGTTGTTCGCTTGGGCTGTCTTCATTCCGGCATATTTCATCGCATCCTACGTCTATCTGCAGTCGGCCATACTCGGGTTCGCTCTCGTGTTGAACTGTCTTGTCACGCTGATCTGCCAGTACGTGCCGATCCTCTACGCTCTGGCCTTCGTCCCTGCAGACCGAACGGAAGTCACGAGTGTCCAGACCCACATCACTGTTGCTCCTAGCAACCGTTAAATAGACACTATAGCTATAATTATATGACTTAATGACTAAGAGTTTCTGATTGAGGTAATAAACCGTAATATTGACAGATGGGCGAACTGCAAACTGATTGACAGATAACTATAAATAGTAGATCTACCCGCATACTGATGACTGACTGACTGTCTATCTGACTGACTGTCTGACTGACTAACTGACTGACTGTTTGATTGACTGACTGTCTGACTGAGGAATATATATATATATATATATAACTGTCATTAATTAAAACTATATATATATATTATGTGTGTTTTATATATTTTTGTTTAGCCTATATCCATTATCCAAGAATCTAAGAGAAGATCATTATTTACCTTCTAGCACAAAGAGTGGAAAGACTACAGCAAAATAACGAAATCTGATGCATAAAATAGTTAAATTTAGCACGACAATTTAGTCGGATATTATTGTGAATAGAAACGTTTAGCAGCGACAAAACTGAGTATATTCTATAGATAAATCTTCCTAATCGGTGCTCAGAGGTGTGTGTGTGTAGACTACTAATTATCATTGACATCAAGACTTCAAGAGGAGTTGGCATGTTCAGGACTATTCATACACAAACGAGATATTTGTCAACATAGTTATGCCCCAAGATCAATCCACATTGTATTCTTAAGAGCCTTGGTTATGCCCCAGGCGTCGGGATATGAAACAAATGTATACATATACACTGTGTCCGGAAAAAAAGGGACCCATTTTCTAAATATAAAAATAATTAGTAAATATTCATCGATTTTTACAATTCAAAAAGCATTTTAATCCTCACATATTTATCTAATACTGGTGAAAATATAAAAGTCCCAGTCACAATGATGACGTCAGAATGACGTCATTTGCACTAAAGTTCATTTAGCGGCTAGTCATGCATGATTTCGGCTGGTATATTGGCTCTTGGTGAAACGGAAATCCATTTAACAGAACCAGGAGTAAAAAATAAATGCAACTCATTACAGGAATTGTCTCCTCCATATAAAATTGATGTCTGATATCCGCGAATACTCGGATTAATAAACAATTCAACAAGATGGCGTCCCAGCTCACTGAATTCGTTAAACTGCTGAACTGTTGACTAAGGAGACTCCGGATTTCATTCCTCTTATAATCTTTGGCCGCCCAACGGACCGAGCTTAAATCAAGTTGATCATAAAACGTGGAGACTATTGCAGGAGATGGTTACAAGACAAGGATAAGAGACATTGAAGAACTCCGTGAGCGAATTGTTAATGCCTGCTGGGGAGGATTTTGATACGCTGGTTATCGATGCTGCTGTTGGCTATTAGCGCGACCGTTCTGAAGCTTACGCTGAGGCCAAAGGTGTACACTTTGACCACAAATTAATTCAGATATAAAACTAAAATTAAACTTACTTTATTATTGATAAATTACATCATGAAAATATTAAAATTTTTGATGATTTTGCGCATTTATCTCTTAAATTTGACTTTTTGTGCAAATGACGTCATCATGACGTCATTATTTGGACTGGAAATTTTATATTTTCGCAATTGCTAGATAATTATGTTAGGATAAAAACGGTCTTTGAATTGTGAAAATCGATTAATATTTACTATTTATTTTCATATTTACAAAATGGGTCCCTTTTTTTCCGGACACAGTGTATATAATAGGCACCCTGACACTTGTCGCTTTCGTTAGATTTCCAGGCAGACAACTCTAACAATTGTTTATTACACGATACCTCAGTGCATACCTGACACTGACTAGCCCTACTGTCTGCCTCATTTAGTTTTTCAAAGACAAACTTGAGCAGAATAAACTTCGGAGTTCGCAGGTTATACCTGGCAGATATATCACGATTACGAGTGAAGATCAATTTCCAGCTTTATTGCCCATGCACAGGCCTTTGAATCAAAGGCGCTACGGTTAAATAGAGCCAATCAGCAGAAGTCTTTGGCAGTTCAAAGAACAGTGATACGCCAGAGAAATTATTTCTGTCGACGGCTGCGCCACCTTTATTGTTCTGATGGGCTGTCGTTAAACGCGGGATCCACCGTATACACACCCAACGGCAATTTAGCTACTCTTAGAAGTCCAAGAACCATTCGTGTTGCAGGGCAGTTTTCTACTTCATTACTTGGGAATAATTATGTAGACCTATATACAGCTGCAACCTTGACTTATGTTATGCTTTGTGGACCAAAATGCAGTTGAAGGATCAGAAACGTCGCCGTCGTTCTGTCGGATGCTTTGGAGTTTCTTCGCTGAAGCTCCAGGTCGATGATGAGAATCAGTCAACCGTAGGAACCGAAGCATCGCTGACTGCAACCAACAGATGCTGTTCTCTTCAGAAACTCAAAGAGAATGCAACTGATCCGTCAAAGACAAAGGCAAAAACACAATGCGTGCAACGTGAGTCTATATATTACTTCATCTCACCGCGATTAACCTACGTACACGTAGGCCTACGTTTAATGCTTCACAACACGCATTCACGTATACAGTCTAGGCTGCTATTACGAGACTCTCACATGCTGCTTTTCGCTATAGGGTGAGCTAATAAGCCTGTTACAGTAGTTCAGGTTGATTGTTACGCTGTTGCACAATGCAATATCAATTCTAACTGGGAATAAAATTGTTATTTACTGCGGTCCGTTCATTAGACCATAATGTGGTCGAATGAACGGACCGCAGTAAACAACAATTTTATGTCCATGCAATTTCCATTTATATATATATATATATATATATATATATATAGGCCACTGATTTAACATCCTAGACTGACCTAGAGCAGGGGTTCTCAACCTTTTTTCGCGCGCGACACACCTAAACTTGCAACCAAATTTCGGGACACACCATGCAGTCGTCAAGTGAATATCATTACAAAATTAAACTAGGCCTAAGCCAACAGGCAATATTATTTGAAATTGTAAAAATTATAATAAATGGGATGTTGATAGGCCTACTGAATGCCTTCTGGTTTCTTATAATTAGTCTAAAATTCAAAATTCTACAATTATAACTGTACGATTCTACGTCGTTTTATGATTCTGCGTTAATAATAATAATGATTAATTATCGTTATCTAGACCTAACAGTCAATTGGAGTTTTGCTCCTGGATTTTCTTTGGATTATAGTAGGATGAGGATTCGCAGGCTTTGTGAATGCGAAGCGTAGCCCACAATTGCGTAGCATCTCAGCCAGATGGCAGATGAGCCTGAAGAATTGAGGCTTGGGTTGCAAGTTTAGGTGTGTTGCGCGCGAAAAAATGTTGAGAACCCCTGCTCTAAACTCTAGGCCTTTAATTGGTACATATTTTATGCCATCATTTAGCTGTGCATATTACACGGATATAATGATGGGGATTACGTCATGGGGGCCCATGTTGGTTCTATACCACCGGTCCTAAACTAGAATGTATGCATGCACTCAATGTTCGCGTCATGGTAGATCAAGGTGTTAATGCCAAACGCCAATGCTAAAGTTTTTCTTGTATTTTACAGGCAGAGTCGAAACGACGACTTCAGAACTGACGATAGCACAGCCATCTGCCGAGTCACCGTCGTCTGACGTTTTCCACGAGAGACTCACTTCGGAAATGATTCTACAGAAATATGCGCTAGATAAGAAACTACATCGCAAGTGCAAGAGCGAATGGGTGATAGATACGCCATACGTGCGCACCACGCCGACGCCAAAGCCACATTCGTCCCCGATAAATCTAGAAGACTACATGCTACCTCCGCCTCAACAGAGCACCTACAAAAACGCGCCTGCAACGCTCGAAGCTTCCAACTTGATGGAAACGACTCCCAATAGAGTCCGTTCATTTTATGACGATTATAAAGGAGCTCCAGACGCATTAAATGTCGATATACTTTTCCATTCCATGTACCCAGGCGTGAATAGATGCGATATGTCGCTCAATGAGAAATTCAAAACAGCACGGAGGCAGGCTCTTACGGAAAGCATCATGGCTCGCAACGTGGAACATCGAAGCCTGGATTCAATCCGCCACGACACTCAGAACTCTGATGATAACTACAATTATAGCTGCACTGCTCTGATAGAAAAGTCGTTGCGCACTGAAGCGGTTCATGCTTTCGCTGAAAATGACCAGAAACGTCAGAAGAAGAATTCAATGGTGAAGAGATTTCGGTTGATCGGAAAGAGACTTAGATCCATTTTCATTTGGTGATAATGTGATATCACTGATGTGTTGTTATCATCACACCACAAGCATAGTCAAATTAGTAATAGGACATAATTATAGGTCATTATATTCGAATCAGGGACAAGGTATCACCGTATCAGACAAAAACAAATTGTAGGCCTACTTGTTTTAGTGATAGGCCTGCCTTTCATTTTTATTCATGATCGTAAGCTGACCATTTCTAAGAGCAATTCTATAACCGAAAGCAATCGGACAGAGCAGATATAGGCTACTATACAATATACATATAATTATACATTGTACAATATAATTAACAGTTGACAGCGCCCTCTTTACAGAGCTCAGAGGCACACTGCGCTATAACCTCACGATGTCAGATGTCAATATTAACAGATTATAAAATTGTCAGCTAGCAAACGATGGCCTGGTAACTAGACTTATACGAGACAGTCCTCAGTGACTCGGCTAACATGTTTATGTAATGCTGACTTATGGTGCATTTACAAATTTATTTTAAACAGGTCAACTATAGGCCTAAATGACTGCACCACAATATCACTATTAGTAGTTGTCGCTGTCGTTGCCGCTGCTGCTGTCGTAACTGTAGGCCTCAATAATGTATTGCTTCACAGGTATCCAAGATCGAGAGCCTGGTGCAAAGCTGCAATATCGGAATGACTCGAGACTCTCCAAAACGGCCAATTCATCTGAAAATTTAATTAGATTGGCGTTAATTATGGACGAAATCGTATGGCAAAAAGTTTCACGATGAAATAGGCTATATTGTTAACTTGTATGTTATCTATAGTATTATAGTAGGCCGATGAGACCATATAGCGTTCATCGACAAGAATGATTGATTGATTGATTGATTGATTGATTGATTGATTGAGTCGTTTACTGTCATACACGTCTCATAATATTATTGGCAACAACATAATGGCAGGAGCAATCGAACAATAGCCTATTTAGTATTTATGCGGGTCAACGAGTCAGTCCAAAAAGGTTTGTGTAGAACTGCACGCCAAAAAATGCCCTAGAGTGAGTAGGCTAGTCTATCCAACGCAACTCGCCACTGGTCGCAGTCTGCAGGTGCCAGTACCATGCCTGGACAAAGGAGGAGGACGACACTAATCATCTTTTAAATGTCAGTGGCGTTAAACATGTATGCTTAACAAGCTATTCAATGAGACACGTTTCAAATTCGATTGTTGATTTACCTGTCAATAAGACAGTAAGAAAGAAAGGTAGATGAATTCATGTCGATTTAAATGTATACCTGCTTCGCGGCCAATTCGTCGTCCGACTTATGTCCAATCACAATGTATGTGCATTTGTCACCAAATCTTGATGCAATTCTCTTGAAACAGTTGTCCTTCCCTTTGATTTAAAATAAATATTTAAGAAATTATATAATGCACGTATGTAAGTAACATGAACTCATGGGCAATACACAATGCAATTGCATTTGATAATGTAGGCTATCATATAGGTCCATCATTGCAATTGTAGCCTATAATCAAAAAGATTTCAGTAGGCCTACCTTTAATTTTTCTAAATGTCTTATTAAAACTGTTGCAGTTTAACTTTACAAGGATAATACTCCTTATAGATTTAAAAATTAATTATTTGAATCGAGCTTAAGCTATGCTTTTTATTTGTTAGGTCCACGACTCCACATAGGCCACGTCATTTACAATAAGTTTTCACTGCAATCTAAATGGCATTGAATATACATGAAGCACAGTCAAACATTTACTATACTAGTAGGCTATACAATAGATTTATTATCTTTCATTCATTCATTATATGCATTTAAATAGCGCCTCTTCAGGAGGGCTACTCAGAGGCTCTCCCAACCTCAGCGCGGCAAAATAAAATTATCTTAAGATGAGAGAGAGAGAGAGAGAGAGAGAGAGAGAGAGAGAGGAGAGAGAGAGAGAGAGAGAGAGAGAGAGAGAGAGAGAGAGAGAGAGAGAGAGAGAGAGAGAGAGAGAGAGAGAGAGAGAGAGAGAGAGAGAGAGAGAGAGAGAGAGAGAAGAGGGGGGAAACCTTAGACGGATATTTAGAGAGCGGAGTGTCAGAGGAAAACCATTCCAGGTTGAGGGTCCTACCACCGAGAAAGCACGGCTCTGCATAGTACAAGTACATGTACGAGCAAAAGGGACTGAAAGTAGACTTTGTTCAGTCGAACGAAGGGAGCGGAAAAGGCGAGAACTAAGAGCAGGGCTATTAATAAGCTTATCGGTCGCCATCTATAGAGGTCAACTCATCTCATATTATGAGATGAGTTGAGATGAGAATGGTCTCATATTATGAGATGAGTTGACCTCTATAATAGATGGCGACCGATACTAATAGCCTTACCTTTTAATATATTATATTAAAATACCGGTACGGTGTGAGTGTAGCCTACCGATGGTAGCGGCGCTGTAGATGTTTTCGGCGGCAAATGATCCGCCGATGCCGTAGAGAAGAACTTTGGCCAGAGAAGAAACGAAAGGATCCAATGTGACGAGAACATTTACACACGACGACCTGTTCAATTATTAATTGTAGTTATCATTATAATAGACCTACTTATTGTCATCATGTATCACCATCGTCGTCGTCAACATCATCGTCATCATCTTCATCGTCGTCGTCGTCATCCATATTACCATCATCATCAATTAGACTCACTAGAGTAGCCTATCATTAGGCAATTAGAATATTAAAATTAGCATATTATTACATACATGTATTAGTGACAAACAGATTTTTAAAAAGGCAATTATAGTGTTATAAGTGTGCCTCGAAAATTTTCGTTCTTTCTTAGTGTGCCGCATGTCAAAAAAGCTTGGGAATCACTGCTTTAACGGCAATATAACCTGTAATTTTTAGTTATAACTGATTATATACTTAACTAGAGTTGATGAGGCTGAGTGTCTTTGCTGCCAGACTGACCCAGTTGTTGGTTAGGTCTTCGATTTGCGATCGCAGTTGAAGCCACGATTTCCTCTTCTCTCGACCTAGAAGACCTAAACATAAAGACAACTAAGACGATTCAATCATTCTTTCCTATATTATAGTCACTGACAGCTTAGATGAGATCAGTCTATGTTGATAAAAAAGACTATTTCGATTCAAAATACAGGCACCCAATGCTCGAGACCAATAAAAAAAAGACATTATATGCGATCTGATACTTTTGAATAGTGGCTACTGATTTACCTAACCGCACATCGTGTCTACATGTTAATGACGTTTTTGTGGGTGTAGGCCTATTATAATACGTGTTTATTGTGTAAGCCTATCACATGTAGAGTCTGTGCGCATTTGAGTTTGTTTGTGTTTATAAATATGCTTGTGTGCGTGTGTGCATGTGTGTGTGTGTGTGTGTGTGTGTGTGTGTGTGTGTGCGTGTGTGCATGTGTGTGCATGTGTGTGTGTGTGTGTGTGCGTGTGTGTGTGTGTGTGTGTGGGTGTGTGTTAATATGATTGAGATATGTTTAAAGATACCTCCGACGTTAGTTCGATGCGAGAAGTAGTTGTCCCTGATCTGTCGAAATCTTTGCGTCAACTTTTCCACTTTGTCCTGTCTCTGACAACACCCTCCTCCTACTCCTCCTCCTCCTCCTCCTGCTCCTGCTCCTGCTCCTGCTCCTCCTGCTCCTCCTGCTCCTCCTCCTCCAGTCTCTCCAGACACCAACTCAGACGTCAACGACGTCGACAGCAGACCGTCGACCGCAAAACTACAATTTATATAGCGCCAGGCAACTTAGACTTCTATTAAAACTGAAATTCGCATTTCAGCCAACCACACAAATTGACCTTGCGGACATTTATTATAGCAGCAGCAACCTGCCTGAGGTTAGATAATGCAATGTAAAATGTAATGTATAATGACGACAATTTCTATGGATCCATAACACACCTGCTACGATAAAAGTTGTTGCATAGAATTTTTAATTGATTTTAAATTCACTATAATCTGGAAACTTTTATATAGCTCCGTAATCGTGTTGCCTAGGGAGCTAGCCATGCAGTGGCCACTTTTAAGCATTTGCAGACTCGAAGTCCATTTAGGCCGACATCCACCCTCAAGCAGAGTTTGTCACAAATAAGGACTCCTCGGCATGCACCATCCTGGTTGGAATGTAAGCTACTGACCTGCATGGAGTCAATTTGTATCACGCTCGGATGCGAAGTGGTAATTATTGTCTCTGTTTTGTGAGAAAATCCAGCGGTTCATAATTAAAAATCTGAATACTAACAGTATGACATTACGAGCCTTAATGATACTCTGTTACTATTCAGATTTAGATTCCGACTTAACTTACCTCAATGTGTTACAAGAAATAGTAGGCCTGCCTATTTATAGACCTGACTGATATCAAGGAAGCCAGATAAGCATAGAAACGACGTTCAATTCTTAACGATCTGTAGAGCTGTCTAAACTCACTTGAATTCATCGGAATTTGTATCGTCGATATTCGTCTGATTGAACTCCTTTAGACATGAAACACATAAAAACACAAGGGATTGCCAATAAACTATATAGGCTAGGCCTAAACACCACCAAAACGATACAGCATAGCATACATGCATTGCCTGACTTTTAGTCGTCTTAACAACTGTTGCATCTGAGGTTGTAGAATTAAAATCTAAATTCTACTTTCAATAGTCTACAGATATATTATTAAGGAAAAAATTGCTTCTTCCAACAAGAAAACCTTTATAGCCTATATAAATTAGTCCATTATAATTATTTAGTCAAAATTAATGTGTCCTCCTAAACTTTATCCTCGTCGCTGTCGTTGCTGTGTAGTCTGTGTTCGCTAAGAGCATCGCTTTCTATTCATGAATTTTCTGCAAAACTCCTCGCAATTTTCCTGCACTTCACGCAGCTTTGCTGAATCCGGAATGTCTTGATTAAGCAAGATTTGGAGTACCCTATTATAGGAAAAAACTGAGTTTTCTGAATGCTATAACTTATTCGTTATGCTCTGTGCAATGTCGACTTAGACCTTTCCAGACGCATATTATAATAATATAGGCCTAGCCTACAATTCAAGATAAATAAACGCACTTCTACATCTTTGATGAAAAGCTGTTCTTCTGCCAGTTCATTGATCATCTTCTCCATTCTCAGTCCTAGAGAGGCGCATGTTGACTCATCCTAAATACAAGCACAGCGCTCTAATTTAAGTGAAAAATGACTATTAGAGAATTCAGCCTAGAACGCCCTCAAAGCAATAAATTGAGCAAACTTTCCTCCGAATGCGATCAATTCATTGATTGATTCATAATGATTAACATAGCGATCCAATAAAGTGACTACTCAGGAGCGCTCCCGATCAAACCTCGGCTAAAGAGGACAATTGTAAGACTGCGATAGAACATGTTAGAGGGGACCCTTAGCAGCAGACTCTGACTTGGAGTTAGCCCCCAATATAATCGGATATTTCCATCCTTCAAAAGTTCAGATGTGCACTCACAGTCACACAAGGCGATAGTACGATGACGGCACCGGGTCATTGTGAGTTATTTTGTTAGCAGTTCGTACAAGCCTACATGCACAGCCACAGCCTGAATGTATAGGCTTACGCTTGGACCGGAACTCCGCTTTGTAGGACCGACGCTCTGAGCCACTCTAAGACTCTAAGGGAGTCTAAGCAATCGTCTAGGCCTACTATGCTAGGCGTACATTGAAGGTAACATTTGTGCCCGTCGGTCGGTCATAATCCAAATACCTTTCCAAACTTCTTGGCATAATCTCCGTTGAGTAACGAATTAAAGATGACAAGAGTTTCGTCCAGATCCCAAACAAAAACTCGTTCAGGCTTCGCCACATGCAGCACACGACCGCAGTTGACACGAAACCGAGGATCCCCAGCACCTATATCGCAAATGTAATGATTGCAAACGTCTTTATTTGTTTGTATGTTTGTATGTGCACTTGTTATAGCGCCCCTTCAAGCTCTCTCTACTCAGAGGCGCTCCCGAATGCAGAGCGGACACTGAATCAGAGTTTCACGCCGAATCGCTGAGCAATTGTGAGTGAAGGACTTTCCCAAGGTTCTTACGCGGCGGTGGATTCGAACCTCGAACCTTCCGGCTTCAAGGCAACGACGCCACCACTACACCACCGCACCCCGCGTCTTTATGTAAGGCGATCGTGAACATGTATGGCCAAGACTCTGCCCCAAATATGCAACTCAATTAATAATTGATCGGGTTAGATCTTTCACCACTGCTTTCCCGTTTGATGGGGGTCAAGCCATTTAGGGCCCCCCGTGTAAGCTACGGACTAAGCCAGTATCGGGTGCAAACCGCGGCCCGCATGGGACTCAGCCTACGTTCTAATTACATCATAGGCAGCACTTTCGTGGTAACTCTGGTGGTAACTTTGATGGTAGGCCTAACTTTCTGTGATTGTAACTCTGATAGCAACTTCGCTTTAATAGCAGTTAAGTGTATATACATTGTCTACGGTGTAATAATTATAACGGTAGCCTAATGACTAGTCTGTTTTGATCTGATTGTTTGGATGTATAAGATAAATACATGTACATATAGGCCCACATGCAGAGTTACATACATCAATCATACAATAGGACCATTCACCGCCATTGAATTGGCTACTCACGATTTACATCCCCGCAAAGTTATATGCAGGCCCACCCGACCAGTTTCCATATTATATTCAGTAGCACCATGCATACATGTAATTCGTGACGGGGGCTAATGTGCAAATATTCCAGTTGAGTTCCTACCTGTCGTGAACATGGTTTTGTTGGAGCCGTGATCCATGTGAACGAACTCCGGGGTAGTGGTGGAGATTTCCAGCATTCCATGCGTTGAGTTGTAACCGTCGAAGTTCTGCGTCAGCTGACGACAGAATGAATTCAGATAAGTGCAGACGTGTAGCGAACTCTGGAACGATGTACTCGGACCCTGAAGAAAAAAAAATTCTGGAGAAATTTTTATATTTCGAGCAAATTTCGCCAGATGACTAAAAAAAGGTCATCAACTTCTTTGCCGGATCAAATGGTATGATTTTCCCGAAAATTTCGCCAGATGACTAAAAAACAATATCCGGCAAAAATTTCCCGAACAGGACCCCCACATTGCTTAATCCGGCCCTGCAGACAGACAGAGCGACATAGGCCTAAACAGACACACAGAGAGATGCAGAACCCTCGCGAGCGCTCTAAATAGATAAAACAATGACAATAATAATTATATCTCTAACCTGGCAAGTGAATAAGTTGAGTGATGTAGCGCAACTTCCAACTCCTCCTCCTCCTCCTCCTCCTCCTCCGCTTTTAAATCCCACCATCTCCGTCGTGCGATCAGATGCGGAAAACCGACCGTGGCCATCATCACCATCCTCTTCATCAACATTCTGTCCAGCAGGTGGTCGTCTCTCCTCTATCTCCATCAACGATGGTCTGTTGATGATGGTGGTGGTGGGAGACAGTGAATCCCCGCTGAAGGACTCCTCATGGCTGCCTCCTCCTTGACCTTGACCTTGCTTCCTTCTTGTTGTTGGATAGCAAGACCTCTCGAATCTTCGTTCAACCACCGACTCACCTCCACCAAAACCAGTCGAACTCATTTCAATATATATACACGTCGTATGAAAACACTTTGTGCTGTTGTCGAATTCACTGTGTCTGAACTATTGACTACAGTAAATGTTGGTCTAACAAAACATTCTGTAGCTATTTTCTTGCAGATGTAAAGTTGCGTGCGTTTTATCTGAGTGTCCTCGTCCTGTGTTTGATAAGGCGCTAAATAAATGGTCATATGCAAACATACATGATTCTTTCCTAGTAATATTTTCCATACAGTGGAGACTATAGGTTGTGAAGAGAGTGCTTCCTGGACGTACAGGAACAGGACTATTATATCGAGGAGTGATGTGTGATTGCAGCACTCTGTCCCTATAAAGACATCCTCTGAACTGTTTCTGATGTATAACTGCATAATATATATATATATATACTCTCATCATTGCTCTCTACGTCCGATTTACGCACATACACACAGACCGACACGGTCTCAGAAGCACAAACACATATACTCAAGCATACACCACGCGTACAAATGTACATACACACAAACACACAATAGTACATATCAACGTATATAAATATTATATATACTCATAATCCCTCTAATATATATATATATACTTACACATATTATGTACGTATAATATATAGGTCTATTATAGTCTGCATGTTTGACTATGCCACAGAGGGAGCAGTTCCTTTGCTTGATGAATAGATTCGCGTCAATAACTTAAGTTGCGTATATTGAAACCGAAAAGAACTCTTAAGCAACGATGCACGTGCCGTTGAACGGTTGAACCAATAGACCATTCATTTCCTCGTACATGTACGCATTCACGTCGTGTGTTATATCGTTCAGAGCCATAGACGTCTTTATATGATGGTGACGGCTGAAGAATATATTGGTCATTTGATATGGACGGTCAGCAGGCGAAACTCCGACAAGTATTAGATTACTGTTTCTATGAAAAGAGACGACGACTGATTCTGGTTCTACACGGTGTCCCAATTGAACTGATACCCTTTTTGTTTTGGCGATATAATTGTCAATTCTACATGAATCTCTATAAAATTTCAGGGAATGTCAGAGGGATAAATTATCAATGTTTCGGGAAAAAAATCCAATTCTACCAACAGAGTCCGAAGTTATGAACGTTCAAATTTGGGCAACGAAAATTTTAAGTTTCCAATAAGTAAAAGATAGGAAATCATTGTTTGCAACTGCAAGCCTTACTTTCTAAATTAATAAATATGACGTCGTATTTCCGTCATTTCCATGTTAGGGGACAATAATAAAAATGGTTTTCAGCAAAGATGACTTGAGTTTAATATAAAAAAATTAATAGAAGAAAAAATTACGGTGCAAAAGGATTTTAAAGGAATTTCCTAACAGAAACTGGCCCATCGTAGCCTTATGAAACTCGCATACGTGACGCTGACCAGTGACCACTTCAAACAGTGAAATGTGGATTGTGGAAGAATGGAATCGTTTTGATCAAGGGATTTTTGACAATGCAATCAATGAATGGCGAAAGCGCCTTAGAGCATGCATTTGAGCGAATGGAGGACATTTTGAACGTCAGCTTTGAAGAACAGCGCTAACACTATAATTTCCTATCTTTTACATGTTGGAAACTTAAAATTTCCGTTGCCCAAATTTGAATGTGCATAACTTCTGACTCTGTTCGTAGAATTGGACAAACTTTTCAGGGAACATTGATAATTTATCCATCTGACATTCCCTGAAATTTTATGGAGATTCATTTAGATTTGACAAGTATATCGCCAAAACAAAAAGGGTATCAGTTCAATTGGGACACCGTGTACATGTCTTTCTCTGTATGTGAAGGGTCGTCTCTCATATCATCTCTGTCGGTCTCTCGGTCTCTGTTGTTGAACTTCGTCGGCAAAAGTCCTGTCTTCTTTGTCTGCCTGTCTGTCTGTCTGTCTTTCTTCTCTCTCCTCTCTCTCTTTCTATTTCTCCGTGTCGTCCTTTCTTCTCTCTCTCTTTCAATACGACTGTTTGTCTTCTGTCGGAATGTCTGTCTGTATATGTCTCTGTCTGTCTCTGTCTGTCTCTGTTTCTGTCTGTGTGTCTGTCTGTGTGTTTGTCTGCCTCTGTGTTGAGTGTCCGTCTGTCTGCTGTCTATCTATCTGTCTGTCTGTCTGTCTGTCTGTCTTTCTCACTCTCTCATCACCAAAAGTCGCAGCATCCCGTGTTCGCTTCCCCCTCTGTCCTACCCTGGATTTGGCTGCGGCTGCTGCATGCTGCCTCTTTGTGCGTCCCATTCACCAGCATCCCATGAAACACGAGATGTATTCGATGAGCGTCAAATCGATCTATTATCGCCCACCATTGTGCTCCCGCTTCTATTGGCGCGAATCTTGCGTCGTGCGCTGAGCAAGCAAACTGGCGCACGCGCAAGACGCAGACAAGGATGGCATTAGCGAAACGCCTGTAATATACATACACTTGTATAAATATAGGAGGTGGTAATCCTATTGGTTTCCTGAACATGCATACATAGTCGCTTAAGCGTATAAGCTGTTGTACCCCGTAGGGTGCCAGTGTTTCCGTGTCTGCCTGAGAAAACACTTGATGAGGCGCATTTTGCGGACGATATTGGACGTCATGTCGTCTAATATATACAGGGTGGCCCATAAAAAGTGAGACCCCTACGCGGTTTTGCTAATATTTCTGCAAAAAATAAGAATTTTTTTAATCAAATTTTACTGACTTAAAGCCATTTCATATCTACGTATAATAGCCAAATTTCATAAAGATATGTCCAACAGAACAAAAGTTATACCACTTTTAGTGAGACCACCCATGGTTTTTTGATGATTCGAAAACACGTTACGCAAAAAGGTAACAAATATCGGCCAAAAATAGGAATTCTTATATGAAATTTTACAGGCTTCAAGGGCATTCATACCTACGCGTAACTGCCAAATTTCACACAAAACTTTCAAACGGAAAAAAAAGTTATATCACTTTTAGTGAGTATACCCAGCAATTTGTTGGGTCCAAAAACGATAGGAAAATTTAAGGCTGATTGTGAGTTGATATGGGAAGACTTCCCTCTGAAATCTATCAACAAGACCATCGGAAACTTTACAAATAGGTTCAGAACATGTTTGGGTAGGGGTGGGGGACATTTTAAACACAAGTTATCATGTTACTTTCGACAAAAAATTATTTGAAACTTGACTTAAGAAACTCGTTTTTTGCTAATTTTTTCATAACGTGTTTTTGAATCATCAAAAAACTATGGGTGGTCTCACTAAAAGTAGTATAACTTTTGTTCTGTTGGACATATCTTTATGAAATTTGGCAGTTATACGTAGATATGAATTGACTTTAAGTCAGTAAAATTTGATTAAAAAATAAATTCTTATTTGTGGCCGAAATATTAGCGAAACCGCGTAGGGGGTCCCACTTATTTTGGGCCACCCTGTATATGTCTAGGTTTAGTTGAACCGCTGTCTGATATCGGGCTCAATATAAATGTCAGACGGGAACGAATTCCGTGTTATAGTCGATATGTCTTCAACTGCATTATTTAAATGTAAATCAAGTGTTTACTTTACAAAATATCAAAAAATATATGACGAACTTAAGGATTATAATAGATGGCAATTATAATCGCGGAATTGTCAATAAATTGAGAGACAGTGATTGACTGCTGGTCTATACATTCACATTGCATGGTGTCTAATGGTTTTGTTGGTACGAAGGGCTATTTTTACTTGTTCGTTATTATGGATCACCTTTGTAATCCTCTTAGTTGACCTACATATTCTGAATTATAGGGCTGCTATCGAACTAAGGAGTTATATAGTTTTGCTTAAAAATCAATACTCTCAATCTCTGTCTAATTTAATGAAACGGTGGAGGAATATCAATGTAAGCAGTTGCATATTGGAAAAGCTAATGCTTTTGTATGGCTCCGTGTGTAGGCCTACTTACTACTAATGATTATAAATCGTCAGCCAGAGGTCGCTAAGCAATCGCGGTTTAAATATCTCTGAGTTAACGCCTTTGAGTAGAGATAATAAGCTTATAATTATCTAGAAAGGACGGTTGATAAAAGTTCTGAATTAGCCATTGAATGACTTGATCAGAGTAATCGAAACGCAGGACCTCCCACAGAATAGAACGCTTTTTCGGCTAGCGTCCATCCAGACTGTCATTATACCAGGTACTGAACGAACTTAACTTAAGTCTGAAGCCCGCGGTGCAGTGGATAAGTTCGTTGCCTTGCAGTCGGAGGGTTGCAGGTTCGAGTCCGCCTCAAGTCGCCGCGTAGGGACCTTGAGCAAGTCACTCGCAATAATTAGTGCCCAGCGCTTCGGCGTGAAACTCAGGCGATCAGTAGGCTAATTTTCCGATTGTAGGCTATCTGTGAAGTGATTTACTCGAGCATGATTGTTCTCGGCTTTTGAACAGACGAACGATACTTTGAACGTGATTTTCTTTGAACAACACTGTCATTGTCACCACTAACTGTGTCATCAAGTGGTAATTTATTACTGTCATTGTCACCACTAACTGTGTCATCAAGTGGTAATTTATGCCTCTTGACGACGCAGTTAAAGATGAAGAGAACTCTTGAGAAGATTATCCTCGTCTGCGCCAGTCTTTAAACTGTGATCTTCTCACCAGGGTATTGTGCAAATACGTATTGGTGTGATTAACATTCTCAGCGGATGGTGCAAAGCATCGAATTCAACACCTTGCTCTGGGCATCCATTTAAAAAGTCTGCTTTTAGTGTCGTAGGCCTACTTAAAACCATAACGATGTGACATCATGATAATAATTTTCGTTTATTCAAGAATTCGGTTGACAGACCGAGACCGGTTACCGGTACAGTAGACCTATACACTGCATGTAGTGTATAGCCTGAGTCACGCAGTTTTCTTAATTAACATCAATCTTAACTACTAACAGAACAGACGCCTGAAACACATAGAAGTTAAGATCATAATAAATACGATATATTAATTAACTCTCTGTGGACCTGTTCCATAGTTTTAAAATGTTTCAATGTCCAGTTCACCACGTTTGTTCGATTTCTCTAAACTGTTTAATATGTGCACTCCTTACGAAAAACAATGCGCAGATAACTTATCAGTAACAATGAAATCATTGCAATCTCGCATTTATAAAAGTGGACACTAGCGACTGAGAAGAGGCCTAAATGTCACTAGAGATGAGATCGACTGCGACCAGGGACGAGGATTTTAATTGCAACATTTTGATCACGTGACATGTACGGTAGATCACCACCAACGTCAATTAATTAGTCAGTTACTTAATCACGCAACAGTTAATTAAATCAAACCTTGCATGTCACTAGTCACGTCCGTTCCTGTAGGCTATGTCAGTTTCGGAGATTAGGCCTATTCGTCTGAATGTAAAAACTTCATTTTTAATTTATTAGGCCTATATTATATTTCGGTCCTTGCTGTCGATGAGTTAAGTCTAATGCTCACGAGTGCGAAACTTTCTTAGATTCACTCATGGATTTTAAAATGTCATCTGGGCGCAATTCAATTCGATTCAATTCAATTCAATTCAATTCGAATTGTTTATTGATTCCAAGCAACAAGTCAAGCTGTAATTCGCAGTCATTAGACACAATGCATTACAATGCATTACATGTAAATATGATGTAATGTAGGCTATGTGTCATCTTTGTGTTTTACCTTCGTCATTTGTGTTCAAAGGGAGTAAGAGGCTCACCCGAAAAGAATAATTCCGCTAAATCGGGTCTTAATTACAGTAACAACTCTTAAATACTAACTGATAAGCTATAGTTATAATAGTGCGGGGCAATGGCTTAGGATCCAGGAAATAACTGAGTCTAGATAGCTTCCCTATAGGCAAAACTGAGCGAAATCAAATGGAATGAACAACTAGGCCTAATCACAAAGAGACAAAGCAACTCTGTCACAGGCTAAGCGCTCTGTATAAACTGAATGACATAATAAAAATTGTTTGGTTCGTATAGGCCCCTATTTCGTACATTAGCCTACATTACCCGCGGTGATGTATGTTTGACGCGCTCAATGTGTCCAATCTAAACGTTGCGTGATTGTCTATTAAGCTCTAGACCTACTGTACTTGAATAGGCGTCGACGAAGCAGAAGTCCTCACAGCCAGAGCAGAGAAAACAATTATTCTAATTGATATCATAATGACCAATTTCATAAGATATTTGACTGATAAGATGTCATTGCACTTGCCGAAATCCTAATTGAGATAAAATGATGGCGATAATTATGAAGTAGGCTACAGGTCAGGAATCAAAGCAATTACATGTACAATAGGCGGCAATGCATATACAGAGTGTATGGGCCATAAAAGACCCCCTACGGTTTTTTGCCAATATTTTGGCCAGAAGTAAGAATTTGAAATGAAATTTTACAGCCTTAAAGACAATTCATATTTACACATGATGGCCAGCAGCAAAATGTATCAAAAACAAGTTTTTAACGTTATCTCTCAAACCAAAAATCGCCTTTTTTCGGCCAAAAATTTCTTACCACCTTTCTTTTAGTCATCAAAATTTCTGACGACCCTATATTTAGTAATAAAATCTCTCTGTTTCTGTCTCTGTCACTGCCTCTCTGTCCCTCTGTCCCTTTCTGTCTCGCTGATCCTCTGTGTCTCCGTCTGTCTGTCTGTCTGTCTGTCTGTCTGTCTGTCTGTCTGTCTGTCTTTCTCTCTGTATGTCTCTCTCATTGCCTCTGTCTGTCTGTCCTACTCTCCTCTCTCTCCCTTCCGTCCTCTATCCCTCCCTCCCTACCTCCCTCCTTCCCCTCCTCTATATACAGTGTATATTATATATAATACAGAGATAGCATATGCATATATTACATATAATAGATTAATGTACAGCAAGTCAGCAGATCGTTTGATGATGATATAACACGTCAGTATCAAGTAGAGTTGGTATAAAAGCAGAATGAAGATGCAGTTGAATTGCGTCTTGACGATTCGCCGTTGTGCATATGTAGGAGCGACATATTTCTATGAACCTATGTAATAAAAAGCATAGGCTAATTATCTAATGCTAATTGTGCACAAGATGGTCAGTCGCCTCTAAGTAGCTTATAGGCCCTAGGTGAAATGATCAGATCAGATTGTATGGTTAGCCTAACCGAGCCTTTTATGATTTTATCTGTCGATTTTAAAGCTGAAATTCTGAAATTATTCAACTAGTTCAATCTAGCGATATTCATAAAAAATAATATTGCTCATTGCGCAATTCCATTCAGAGAATATTCGCAGCTATAAATAAAGATCAAACAACTAAGATAGAAAATATAGTAAGTAGCCTAACATCGATTAGCCATGGAACTGAAACGATCACAACCCTCTTTCGTCATCCTTGCTTTTTCGATTGTTTTGGGTGTCAACGACGTCAAGGGTTATTCCTACGGTGCTCCCAATGACAGAAGCTCATGCAACACCCTTCTTCCCACTCACTATTCGAATGTACAGACGACGGAAATACCATACGATGTCATTGTGGACGACACGCCAAACAACGGAATCTACGTCGCCACTGAAAATCACACAGGTTTGCATTCTCCTCATTAAAGCCTTCTCTGCGCGTTATATTGTATTGCATTGTGTTGTATTGTACTTAAAATTTGCATAGCACCTCTCACAGAATGACCATTCAGAGGAGCTCTCAGCACGAAAAACTCAGGGGAAAAGAAATTCCTTGAAGCGTACGAGGGTTGATCAATAAGTAATGAGAAAATATATTAGACAGCTGTTTTTTGCAGAATTTTTTTTATTTACTAGCTTACTTATTTAGCAGAGTTTTTATTGTAAAATGGTCATGTGGGCCATTACTGTGGTTGCTAGGCAACCGCCGAAAGCCGTCTACCCAGCGGCTGTTGCAAATAATGGATAAAAACGAGAAACGTGCGGAAACGAGCACCGTTCTGGCCGCCCTATTGAGACCTGTACCAACGAAAACGTCCAATTCGTCCAGGATCTGATACAGAAAGATCCGCGGGTTAATATTAGAAATGTAGCAGATTGTTTGAAGTTGTCGTACGGCACAACCCATCATATTATTACAGACATTTTGGGGTACAACAAGGTCTGTGCTCGATGGTTTCACGAATGTTAACACGTGAAAACAGGCAAGTCCGACTAACAACTTCTCGTGAAAATCTCGACCTTTTTAGAGAAGACCAGGCAAAGTTTCTACGCAGATATGTCACTATGGATGAGACTTGGGTTCACCACTTTGATCCCGAGACAAAACTGCAGAGTATGGAGTGGAAGCACGTCGATTCCCCGGCACCGGTCAAATTCCGCAAATTTGCATCAGCGGGTAAAGTTATGGCATCCGTATTTTGGGACAGTGAAGGTATTTTGATGATTGACTACTTGGAGCGTGGAAAGACTATCACGGGTGTCTACTATGCCCAGTTAATCCGAAAACTTCGCGTGGTTATTGAGGAAAAACGTCGAGGGAAGTTGCGTCAAGGTATCGTGTTTCATCAGGACAATGCTCCAGCTCACACCCCGTCTGTTGCAATGACTGCAATTCGCGAGTGCGGCTTCGAACTGCTACAACACCCACCCTATTCTCCAGACCTGGCACCGTCTGACTTCCATCTGTTTCGTTATCTGAAAGATTCGCTTCGCGGACAGAAATTTGACACTGATGAAAGTGTTATCCATGCCATAAATGACTGGTTTCAGGGGCTGGATGAAACTTTCTTCCTGGAGGGTGTAAAAGCACTTGAACATCGCTGGGAAAAATGTGTTGAACTTCAGGGAGATTATGTTGAAAAACTATTTTAAAAATTTGGCCTAGATTTGCTGTCTAATATATTTTTCTCATTACTTATTGATCAACCCTCGTATAATGTAGAAGTGTGCGCAAAGCGACGGAGTCTGGCTACGAGCCTAGCCGAAGCATTTAAGACTGAAGGGGAATTAAAGATGTTGTTTCGGAACAGGCCCATAAGAAGTGAGTTGCAGTAGTCTAGGCGGGAGCAGATCAATGCATGAACTATATGTTGTATGCTGATGCTCGACCAAAAGTCGACCTTCTCAATATCTGTGGTTTTTCTACCATTGAAGACGAGACTAACCATCTGGTTCTAATGCCTTCTTCAGCGGGGGGGCCAACCCCGGGAAAATATACCATTTTCATGGTGAAAAAGATGAAATTGGGTCTTCTTGGCGGCTTAGCCCCCCAGCCCCTGATAACCTCCGCACATGATTCTAACCTTCATCGTTGCGGTCCTATAATTATTCTTATTTCAACTCTCAACAGTTCACCGACATCATTCTCTTCGATATAATTGCGTCTGAATTTTAGTAACGATTTCTGGTAAAAGCGGAATGACCTTCCGAGGTTTCCTGCTGCAAGCCAGACGCTACACATCAGTTGATGACTTCACAGCATTCGGGAGTTTCATGACCTCGTCTGACGCCCAAGACACTTGTGCCGTCGTCGGGGTAAGCTTTCAGTGCAAAACAATTAAAACAATTGGTGTGAACTGTGAACAATAGGCCCTATCATCAGGTGGTGCATAGATTGAGTATTCGCATATTACGAATATTAAGATTTTCAAATGTTCACAATATTAACGAATATAAAAACTGTCAACGAATATTATTCTTTCAAGAGATTCTTTATTCTTAATTCTTATTTTGCTGTTTATGAAAATGTTTAACTTTTACTGAACGAATTGTACAATATAGAATTAGCCTACGCATAGACCTATAACCAGTATACTATAGGCCCTAAGTGACAATAACTTTAGGGCCTAATAGATTTGTTGCTAAAAACTTCAACGTCTCTGCTGGGTCTGAACAACGTGGCCATGCGGCATTCATAATTATCACATTCGATACTTAATGTTAGTCACTTTGTCTGACTTCTGACCAAAGTGAACATCCTCAAGTCGGGAGGAACGAGACTTTGGAGACCCCGAACTATTATAGTTGTGGTATTTGCCAAGAGACTCTAAGTAACTGAGGAGAACATTTAACACATTTGTCTTCGAATTCGCAATAAAACTTTCTAGGCTGAGTTCATAGAAGTATTTCTCAGCCAAGTTGTCACAGGCAAGCAGCATTTAGGTTATTGTTCTGTATCGGTGGATGATTTATTTCCATTGTGAACTTCTTCTTCTTCTTCTTCTTCTTCTTCTTCTTTTTGCAGGGAGCAACTGTGACGCATGTGAACAACATTGATAAACTGTCCGTTCAAGTGCTTTGGATCGCACCACCGAATGCAACAGGAAACGTCGAGTTCAGGTAACTGAGCATGCACTTCTCAGCTAATCACTGAAGCAATGATGCATCCATTGCAGTAGTATAAGGGTCGAATGGGTGCAGCTAGGTTACTCCATCACTGCTCGTTCTTTAGCAATGGCAGTCCTAAGTCTGGAGAAGTGAGGAGGGCGACACTGATCATCCTCGATATGAAACAGTGTCGTTAAACAGCAGCAAGGGGCAAGGAGAGACGTGGTTGTGGGTGCAGTGAAAAAGCACAGTGTCAACTCGTGAGGCACGGTAGCCGGTTGGTTAAGGCAATCGATTTCAACCGGTATTGTAGGCCTACGGAAACATGCAACACTACTTTTCAAGAACTCATACCCTGTCTCATCTACATGTAATCCTCCACCCTCCAATTCCCGGCCCAGACTACACCCGCCTTAATAACTGTTCCTCCCTCTGATCCTATGACCTATGGTAACTCGACCCGGACGCGTGTTTCCAAAAGCCTGCACGGCCCAACGCCCACGACCTCCCATTGGGCAGCAACACTGGAAGAGGCGAAGACCGTAGGGGGAGAAGGTAGTTGATGTTAGCAGTTGTTGGTGAAGCTGTAGTGTTGGCTATTAGCTTGACCAACAACTGCTAAACAACCAACGCAAAAATCAAGAATCTAATGACGACACTAACCCTAACACTAACCCTAACCGACCCTCACGACGCAAAAATCATAAGAATCTAATGACGACACTAACCCTAACACTAACCCTAACCGACCCTCACGACGCAAAAATCATAAGAATCTAATGACGACACTAACCCTAACACTAACCCTAACCGAACGTCACGACGCAAAAATCATAAGAATCTAATGACGACACTAATCCTAACACTAACCCTAACCGACCCTCACGACGCAAAAATCATAAGAATCTAATCTAATAACGACACTAACCCTAACACTAACCCTAACCGACCCTCACGACGCGAAACCTTACCCTATACGCGAAAAACACTATAGGTCTTCTATGTTATAACCATGCTTAAATTTAACGATAAAGAGCGCTAAAGATTACCTGTGCAAAATGTTCCTCCATACGTAGGGTCATTTGTAAGAAATTTTAAACGTTTTACATTGCAATTCGTCAAAAATCGTCAGAGCCTGCCGATCACGCACGTGTTGTTGATAGTCTACGAAGGGATGGGCCAGACATTGGGCCAGACATTGTACTCGACAACCTCCTCCCCTACGGAAATCGCCTCTTCCAGTATTACTGCCCAATAGGAAATCGCACGCGCTGGGCCACACAGGCCTTTGGAAACTCGCGACCCGGACCGCCACGGACTACTCTCTCGGACATCCTTTCTGGCTCAACGCAGCGTTCGTGAATAAGCTGGTGCCCCGCGCTTGGCTTTCGAGTGGCACTTTAGAATTTTGAGTTTACGATTACGATTACGAACGCTAAGTTCATAATTTTGACCTTGGTCATTCGACGATCGTGACATCTTCAAATAATGCAAAAATGATTTGATGTATATCTAGTCGTTATCAGACACATTCAGACGTGCTTAAAGTTGATACATGTCAAGCTTCATTTAATTGCGTGATAGAACGAACACTTGTACAGCTCATCATCACACTTTAGTGGGCAATTATAGGTGCGATTGTGTGACAATTGCCGCCTGTTTATCACTTTATCTGGTTGACAAATTACTTTGCGTATACCTATTGCTGACCCGCACACAAGCAGAACTGAAGAAATCCACTCGAATAAGGTCAACAAGTCATGCGTCTGGAGTTCAGCACTTCTTCTTGTAGAATAATGATGCACTTAAAATGTTTGGAAATCTTTTGTCAGTTGAATTGACTGGAAATTCGGTGAAGTAACACAATGTGCGATTGTTGTCCGTCAGTGAGTCCCAGAGCTCTGCGCCGATACGAAATGTTGGCAGCGACGGCGCAGCGCGACCGGCGCAGAGCTCTGCGAGTCGTGGCCTTCATCTCAATCTGATAATTTTTATTTTTATTTTCAAAGTCAGGGCACAGATGTTAGTGCAGATTTGGAGGTTAAATATTATGACATAAAATTATGTATAGGCTACTTTAAATTACATCGTTCGCGTGTGTTACGACTGCAGGGGAGTCTTTGCATGGACTCGCCTGCTAGTCTAGAGACACGTGTGGAAGACTCCTGTCCACGGAAGGCACATGTGGATGACACATGTGCAAGACACAATGGCATGTGGCAGGCACACGTGGAAGGCTCATGTGGAAGACGCATGTAGACGACACATGTAGACGACACACGTAAACGAAACACGTAGACGACAAATATAGACAACATAATATGTTGTCTGATATGTTGTCTACATGTGTCGTCTAGTAGGCCTAACTGTCTACATGTACATATTATGTAGATGACACATGTAGACGACACATGTAAACGACACATGTGAAAGTCACTATGTCATGTCGTGTGGAAGACGCGTGTGGATTGTGGATGATACACTTTTATGCCATTCAATTATTATAGCCTACTGCGATTAATTTAATCAGCCTGACTTACGTGCACACTTTGAGCCTTTTAAAACTGCTTATTTCATTCTGATTTGCACAGCTTTAAGCTATGAAAAAGTTGAAATAAATTTGCAAATGGTCTGACTTTTGAAACTTCGGTTATTATGAATAGGAACGTCTAAATTGATTATTCACGCACTACTACACTATAGCACGTGCGCGCGCAAACACACACACACACACACACACACACACAACACACACACACATACACACACGACGAACCACGCATACGCGTACGCGTATTGGCACTAGTGGGCTTACAAATATTATTATCTGCATCGGTCCATAAGACCTACATGTTCGTGTGTGTGTGTGTGTGTGTGTGTGTGTGTTCTTGGACTTTTTCTTTGCATTTAGTATCTAATTGGTTTACAATCATATTAAAACGTGCTTTATTTTATTTGACACGATTTCTGTGTTCAGGGGAACGATTGTAGAGACGGAATTCGTGTTCTGGGAATTCGCTCCAACGGTTTCTTCACCGCCGACTTCACCACCAAATACAACTGCGGAGGTAACCGAAGTCAACACCTAGCCTATATTTATAGGACGGCTTTATTACTCACTTTAAAAGGTGCCATATCATTTACTCGAGATGCTACCGTACATCTATATAAATAAAAATGTAACGGCGTTCGCACCAAATTGAAAATGATAGGATCCCCCAAAGTAACGCACCGATTCTTTTCAAAATCTCACCAAAACGTTCCATTCGAATACGTGAGTGTTCTTTGAATGGTTTTTTCCCAAAAAACGCAATCTTTAACAACAGTATTTGATCAAATTCGTCGAATATTTGAGCTATACAATTTCAAACGTCACAGACGAAACATAGAATGAGGTCGAGTGCCGTGACGTCATAAGCGAGTTGCATAATAATTTCCCTTCATTCAAAAATAAAAGCGGCCTTTCACCTTTCTTGGGCTCTATCCGCTGTCAGGAAGGGACGGTGTGAGGGAGGAAAAGACCGGAGGGAGCGGGACGAAGATGGTGGGGAGGGAGCGGAGGGAGCGATGGAGGAGGGAGGGATGCAGGGAGAGGTAGGCGGAGGGGAGGGGCAGGGGAAGGGACGGGGAGGGGAGGGGCAGGGACGGGGTGGGGAGGGGAAGGGGTGGGGGAGGAGTGGGAGAGGGGGAGGGGAGGTGAGGGTAAGGGGAGGGGGAGGGGCAGGCGAAGGGGAGGGTTAGGGAGAGGAAAGGGGAGGGGTGGGGGAGGGGGAGGGGGAGGTGAGGGTAAGGGGAGGGGAGGGGCAGGCGAAGGGGGAGGGTTGAGAAGGGAAAAGAGGAGGGGTGAGGGAGGGTTGGGGGAGGGGTGGGGAGGGGGAGGTAGGGAGGGATAGTTTGATGCTCTTTTCAGCCACAGCAACGCGTGGCCGGGTTCAGCTAGTATTTCATAAAGTGTGTTTGATTTGTAAATCGTCGCCTGCGTATCTCTTTGACATGACAGGTATTGTATAGTAAAGAGTATAGGGTATGGTGGATAAGATGGACAGCGGGGGAAAGATGAACCCCGACATAAAACCAAAGAAACATTAGGCTAACTTCTTACTTCCTATGCACCCTTCTATTTAGTCACCTCAATAGTCTATCCTTGGAATTTTCTCAGTTTTCTCTGTGCATCATTAGTTGTCATTAGTGCCTTAGTGCGAAGAAATTTGTTAAGAACCAAAATAATGTAAAAGTTTTTTAAATGTGTCAAACTTCCACAGGAGAAGGACAAGTGCCTCTCTTGCCCCTGTGTGAGGGCGCCCATGCTCAAGTGCTAAGTTCGCTCCAACCCAGTAGGTTCACGTTTAGGCTCAGTACATATCGGTGAAGTCAGCACATTGTGGGGTGCGGTGGTGTAGGAATATGTTTGGGTGCCTTGGAGCCGGAAAGTTGCAGGTTCGAATCACCTTCACCTCAAGCCATCATAAATTATATGGATCCTGAACAAGTCCGTAACTCGCAATCGCTCATGCGCTTTGGCGTGGCACTCCGATTCAGTGCCCGCGATGTAGTCGGAAGTGCCTCTGAGCAGCAATCGTAAGGGGGCACTATAACAAGTGCTCAATGCTCATACTTACATTGTAGTGAAATACAACAATGTATTTAATGAAAAACTAGTCGAACCTTAATAATTTAGCCCGTCAAGATTTTTCATGTAGACAGTTGCTTGGTAACGTGAAGACGACAATATTTTATTGTTATCTGGGTGTATTTTTTCAGCCACCAGTCGCCATAAACACAACCGAGTGTGGCAAGACGAAGGGATGCTTTTTCAGCAACTGTGCCGATCCAAACGACCCCAACCAATGTGATTACGGACTGACCTGGTCAGCAGCGGGACCAGGTGAAACTGCATTCGAGTTGTTCGCATCAGCCACATTTTCTGCCACACCATACGTGGCTTTTGGACTCTCGAAAGACACAAAAATGGTGGGAATTTCCGGAAGTCGCAAGAACACCGGTTATCATAATTATGCAGTTATCTAGGGTTGATTTCTCATTGTTTTATAGGCTCTTTAAAACTTGCTTTCATCGTGGTTGGACTGTGAGCGACTCCGAGTGGATTTCTTGAAGGAGCGGTAAATAAATTCTTGAAATAAATAAATTGAAAAAATAATATATAAATATAAATATAGTTCAAATGGTAATGTGATAGGTCGCTCTATTTGGAACGAACCCCCCTCTATATGTGCGTCCCCTTAGGTCCTCTGATCGGCTTAACCTCTTTGTCCCGCGAATCAGGACCGCCATGGCGCAATCCAGATCATTTGCCTGCATTGGTCCCTCTCTATGGAATGGGCTTCCCCCATCAGTTCGCTCTGCCATCCTCTCTGGCAGTGTATCCTCATCTTTCTCTCGTCTAAAAACTTGCCTTTTTCTCGGAGATGAACGCACTGGGAGCGCTTCTGAAAGGCTCTTGCTGCAAGAAGCGCTTTATAAATTGTCAGATAAGATAAGATAAGATATGTAATAAAGATGTTTTGGTAACTGTCACTTTGAGCAATAAAAACTGTGGTTATGGTTATGGTTTAACTTAACGTATACCGGTACCATTTTTGCTTAACAATTGCAGCAATATGTGACTTCAACAGCATGCTTGATTCATCGCATATTAGCTGCATAGAACAATTATTGTGTGACTGAAAGTTGTTTCAACCTGTCACAGGGCGATGACAGTGTAACGGATTGCGTATACAGCCAAAGCACAGGAAACGTCAACATACAGATGTCTTGGAATGCTGGATTGGATAATTTCGTCTTAGACGACGTAAGAAAAACTCACACCAGTTAATTAATTAATTATTAATTATTCAATGCATAGGCCTACAATGCACACCACGTATACAAGATGCGCCCAAAAGACCCCACCTAAGTTTTTTGCCACAAAAGACCCCACCTAAGTTTTTGTCAATATCTTGGCCAAAAAGTAAGAATTTCGAAATGAAATTTTACAGTCTTATAAAGACATATCATATCTACATGTACACATGATGGCCAGATGATGATGATGATGACGATGACGATGACGATGATGATGATGATGATGATGATGATGATGATGATGATGATGATGATGATGATGATGATGATGATGATGATGATGATGATGATGATGATGATGATGATGATGATGATGATGATGATGATGATGATGATGATGATGATGATGATGATGATGATGATGATGATGATGATGAGGATGAGGATGATGATGATGATGATGATGATGATGATGATGATGATGATGATGATGATGATGATGATGATGATGATGATGATGATGATGATGATGATGATGATGAAGAGTTTCTGCGAGAAGATAAGACACCTTAAGATACTCTGAACAGGCGCTAAATGAGTAGCTATATAATTGCATTTCAGCCAAGGGTTACATAAAAGTATTTTATGATGTGATTTTTTAAAAAGAAAACCAAGAGCCTGGTGAATGGAAGCACATCCGGATCCTTCAGCAACGGAATGCTCATCTGTCGATTCGCTCGACTTACTTACCCACCGACGACGGACACCAGAACGAAGCGACAAGCCGACTTAGATCAGGTCTTATATCCTGGCGCAGACGTTTACTACATCTCCATTGCGAAGGGACCGACAAGCAGCGGTCAGTTTTGATGAAGACCTTCACTCGAACAGGCAACACTGTATACAGTGTATAGCAGCAATTTTTTGTGAGGCAGTAGGCTAACTGGATCATATGCCGATATAATAGTTTTTACTACTCGTAGCTAAACTGGAACAATACACATTTCTTTAAAGAGTTACATGTACATTATTTGTATAGCCTGTGCTGTGCGCGGAAGCGGATCCTATACAATTATAGATATTGGTGTAGGCCTATTGCATGTATAATATGCTATAATATATTATGTAAATATAATATGACATGTGACAACTTTACCTTTATTACAAGATTATGCATTGTCATCCTGGATTCGTCTAATGGAATTAGTTATTATTCATACTCGGCTGTGATTTGCTTAGACTGGACTCCAAATCGGAATTAAAAGTGGAGTCTGAAGCCTATGTCGTCCACCGCCGAAGTTTGTAACTTATATTAAAAAGGGGAGGCTCTCCATAATTATTAGCGAGGTTTTCTGTAGGCTATTAGACCCTGTTGTTTGAACAAAGCATACGAACAATCAACAAGTTTCACCGACTTGCTTCTCCCGAAGCCCCTTTAGGCTTATAAGTTACATATCTGCTAAAATCTCTAAATTAAATTGACAGCAAACGCCTGATAATGCGATGACACATTAATAATCATTTATTTATTGTGGTCTGTGTTGAACATAGGAATGAAGGCTCAGCACACTGTCGAACCGGTCGTATCTGCAAACAAAGTTAATTTTACACAGTTTATCACCTCATCTGGCACACAAGGTCTCAGTCCACTCATCAAAGCACACGGTTAGTCGTATCTGCTTTAACCAATGAGTTAGCCTATAAAAAATAAGGCTCGGATATATTATTTGAAAAGAGATATAACTATGAATCAACATATAAACATAATTAATAATTAGGATAATACATGTACGATATAATATTATAATATTGAATTTATAGTTCAACAATTTCTTTATTAATCGTAGTCTAATCGTAGGCGTATAATCTTAATCTCCAAAGTAGACCTAGCCTACTACTGAGAGGCAAGACCAGGGCACCAGCTTATTCATGAGCTATGAATAAATTATATGAACATGTCTGAGTAAACATAAAATATAATGTCAATAGACATTTATTATTGTAGCGTACTGCAGCATTTTTTGTTTTTAGAGATTTAAAACGCTAGTATTTTCAGTAGGCCTAACTTGAATAGACGATTGTGCTTATTTACTACAGGCAAAGCTAGTCATGAGAAAAAACAGATTAAAAAATGGTGATGGTATCGAGTTGGATAGGCGGGCCTTTGATACTAAATCAGCAAATACTGATGATTCTAAAAACTAGGAGCACAACAGCGGAGTTTCGTGTAACCAGTTTCTCACCAAAAAATAATATTGCTGGCGAGGTCAATTGCTTTAAAATTCTAAATGACATCTAAGCCTATCCAGCAGAGCGGGACCTCTGAAAGCACAGGTATACCAAGGTCGCAACCTCGATCGCCTTACCCTATAATGTTGGGCTCGGTTGTTTCCTTGCCCTATAGAATGTAGAACTAGATTAATTATATCCAAATAGGGCTTACAGTAACACCCATATAACCTACTTCAATTTTTTACATTTTCTATGTCTTGGTTAAAAGTAATCAGTGATTTCTGCACGGTGTATACAGGTATCCTGATGATATTTGCATGGATGGTTTTCGCCAGTTTCGGAATGCTCCTGCCTCGCTATTACAAAACAGCCTGGCCTGGAAAGAAATGGGATGGAAAAGCCATCTGGTTCCAGGCAAGCTGCTCCATTTTGTTATATAGGCTAAGGCTTAAGCTTAATCGTTGCATCAGCTTTGATTACTTGAAATTTCTATTTTCGTACAAAAGAGTATTTACAGGTTTTTGTCTTTGGTTCCGCATATGCTACAATCACACACCCACACATTTAAAATAGTTTTTTTTAGGTGAGACTTTACTGCCAAACAAAGATTAACCTGTAAATATGAAACATGGTTAGAAGAAGAAATCTTCTGAATTCTACCTTATAAGCTTAAGATGTCCTTCTTAGAAGCTGCTTATAGTAAGTCTTTGTAAGTATTTGTCTGAAAGACTTTGAAAGTGCGCTACTTTTTTTGGATGCAGCCATGTAGGCCTGCAGGCAGCACATGAATGGCACCCGGTTGATTTAAATTCAAAAGACGAAAATGTATTCTGAATTTTCTTAATTATGCTTCTCAGTTTTCGTGCGTTTGCCTTTTTCAGCTGCATCAGTCGTTGATGATAATAACATTTATCCTGACTGCAGTGGGTTTCATCCTTATCTTCGTTGAAGAGAAAGGCTATTCACAGGTTGGTTGATTTGCATGTGACTTTAACCTACAGCTTATACCGGTAGTGCTCTTGAATTATACAAGTTGAATAGGCTAGGGTCTCTACTATCTGCCCTGATCTTCTACACTTCCATGCAGATTCGAAATCCTTAACTCTATTAGCATTTGCAAGATGGAGCAGCACGCCTATTAATCGTTCTCATGCAATGGCTAAAAATCGAATAATTATAATATCATGACTGAAATGACGTGTTGATATTATGAAGTCCATTTACGCTAGAAATCGATTATTGCGCTTCACAATCAATGGAAATTAAATTTTATTTGTGTCAAACCTTGCGACTGTTTACTCCCAATCGCCGTCACATATATAGTCTAGAAACGTATCTGTAGACTGTAGACCTATAGCCTATTTATTTGTATCGGTTTATTTCTCGCATTTGCTATACCGGTAGCTCCCCTTCACGCTCTCCACTCAGAGGCGCTCCCGACAACAGCACGGACATTGCATCGGAGTTTCACGCCGAAGTGGTCGAGCAATTGCGAGTGAATGACTTGCTCACAAGGTCCCTACGCGGCGGCTTGAGGTGGATTTTAACCTGAAACCCTCCGGCTCCAAGGCACCGAACACACCCCTACACCACCGCGCCCCACGCTAATAAGCGATGCAATGGTAGGTCGTCTGATTGAGTTTATTTTATGGCGCATTTTTTCATGGCTGATTGTTCTGTGTGTGTTTTTGTTCAGCTTGAGTCTCCTGCGGTCGCTCATGCTCCTCTCGGAATCATCGTCATGGCGCTTGTCCTCATCAATGTAAATACATTACATCAATGTAAATACATTCATTGCAGCAATGTAAATACATTACATCAATGTAAATACATTCATTACAGCAATGTAAATACATTACATCAATGTAAATACATTACATAAATGTAAATACATTACATCAATGTAAATACATTACATCAATGTAAATACATTACATCAATGTGAATACATTACATCAATGTAAATACATTACATCAATGCAAATATATTACATCAATGTAAATACATTACATCAATGTAAATACATTACATCAATGTAAATACATTACATCAATGTAAATACATTACATCAATGTAAATACATTACATCAATGTACGCACATCACATCAATGTACGCACATCACATTAATCGTGTTTCGCGAATTTCAGGTTTATCGACATCAACTATAGATAGGTTGCCGTTCGCAGATTGGCAAGAATAGGCGTTGGTTTAAAATTTGCCTAAAAGTTTTGAAGTCACTTCATCCCTTGGTTAGAAATTAACTAGCCTACCGGTACTGCAAAGAGAGGAACCAAGTGCTGGTTACAACGTCGACATAAAAAATTATATGCTTCTCGTCCTAATTTTTAAAAATTAAAATGTTCTTTGTTGCAGTGTGATTAAAAATTAATTCAATGTAGCCTACTTTCAGCCGATTATGGCCGCATTTCGACCGGACCCAACGTCTGACAAACGCTGGCTATTCAATATTCTTCACTTTCTGGTCGGATTGGTGTCCCATCTGTCTGCAGGTACGAATAAGGATAAAATCAACGAGTGTATAATAATAATTATATAGGATTCTAGCAATAGTTATAGGCGTTCAGAGAAGACTTTATTGAAACAAACAACCTTAATGTGAAGAGTAGGCTAGTAACTTTGAAGCGTCTTCATATGTGTTAATGTTTAGGCCTAATCTGTGGCAATAGACCATGCAGGTCAAGTTCCATGTATGGTATACAGTGTAATGTGACATGCATGTCGGAATAATCTTACTGCACAGTTAAGATTCTTTACAGTTCGATAATTAAGCCACTGAGCAGACAAGCAGCTTGCGAAAATACCATTGCATTTCAGGTTAGTATTTTTAACACAGGTCCAATGTTCTGGGAGTGAATAATATTGAATTGTCTCTCCAAGTAAGAGCCTTGAACGAGTAGGGAGAAATGCCATACTACATAGTCTATTATCGCATCATAAAGACGAAAATGTAACTGGTTCAGCTACTAATGGAGGGGCAACGTTAGGCTCATAACCTTCTCTACCATCACATGATGCACCAAAGTTTCTCCATAAGACTTCATTTAGACTGAATAATAAGACGACAAAACATGACATTGTGTTTAGTGCTTGTTTTGTTTATTTTTACAAACGGGAGCAAATACCACAAAGTGTAGGCTAAATGGTTCAGCCTAAAACAATACAGTCATACCAAAGATCTTTGAAAAACTAAAATCTTTAGTCTAAGAATCTTTGGCATTTTGCGCGACACAGTAAGTTACAGCTTTTCTGTTGTATTTCGTTTAGAAATTAATCAAAAGGAATTAAACATCTGTCTAGTAGGCTATACATGTTTTGTTTCTTTTAGCCGTGGCGTTATTTCTGGCGACGTACATTCAGAAACTTGGTTTTCCCGACTGGTGTCGATGGGTGATGGTCGGATACATCTGCTGGCATGCATCCATCGAAATCATTCTCGCCATCGATATGCACATGACACTCAAGAGTGAGTTCACTATAATAATATTATATCAGTATAGGTTACTTAGTATACTACATAGTATTATGCATTGACTTTTAAGTTCAAATGTTAATAGGTCTACTCACTCGATTGTTATGTTGTTGTTAGGACAATTGTTAATGTTTTAACTGTGTTCAACGATGCTATAATTATTGATTGAATGTTTCTAAGCAAAACGACTCTAGTCATTTATTCATTCATTCATTCATTCATTTCAAGAGTTTGCTCCTTCAATTAGCCCACTCAGAGGCACTCCAAGTCCAACCAGGGTGATACAAATAGGTTTTTAGGAGACTGTAAAACACTGATGAGTCAACCATGATAGGTGACAGGCTATCTCCAATGGTAGACTATTCCAGACATAATTATGGACATACAACTGAGAAAGCACGACGCTGACAGGTTGAGTTCAAACACAAAATCATTGTCTGTGAAATGCATCTCATCTCACCCTCGAGAATACGTAGGCTTACATAATATTATAAACACGCAAAGCTACATCCATAGGCCTACATCTTTTGGCTGTTTTAGAGAAAGCAAAAGCATCGAAGAAGGAAGAAATTGCTATGCAATCAGACCAGGATCCAAAACACGAAGAACGCAAATCAACTTCGGAAGCTGTAAGTTCGATCGATTTTAATTATTAGATATCATGGAGATGGAAACCTATATCCGTTGTGCAAAGCTCTTAAAGCCGTAAATAATTAGAACTAAGTAATTTGTTATAGACCCTGCAGTGCCTGCACGAATCTATAAATGTTGGTAAATAAAACGAAGATGAGAAAAGATTTATTAGAGCAGAAATGAGAACTTTATAGTTGAAGATCGCAGGTTTTTCAAGACTGCGGAAAATAAGAAACGATGACACGCGACAATCAAAAGGTATTCAAACAACTCTTCGTCTGTTTGTTCTCAAACTATTCGTTAGATAGCATCAGCGTGCACGATTAGGACTAAATGTGTACCGATGAACCACGTGTGCGCATCAAAGGTTATGATTATGATAAGTATTGCTAGTCTTATTACTACTACTACTACTACTACTACTACTACTACTACTACTACTACTACTACTACTACTACTACTACTACTACTACTACTACTACTACTACTACTACTACTACTACTACTACTACTACTACTACTACTACTACTACTACTAGGCTACTACTACTACTACTGCTACTGCTGCTGCTGCTGCTGCTGCTGCTACTACTACTGCTACTGCTGCTGCTGCTGCTAATGCTGCTGATGCTGCTGCTACTACTACTACTATTACTACTATACTACAACTAAGCCTACTACTATAGCCTAATCATCATGTGCAGAGTCTAACATGATAGATCTATTAAGCTATTACTTATTGTCTGATGTGTTCCTGTAGTATTCGCTGTTTCGAACCACATTCGGTGTCTTGCACTTGATCGGAGTTCTCGGCTGTGCCATTGCACTCTCTGTTCAAATCGGAATATCATGAGAACGTACGACAACCAGAGATCAAACACAGAAGCTATGATGTCTTTGGTCTCAACGAAGTGCAAGAGAAACGCCTTTTTGCACGTGATGTCGTACGTTTCTGGATGCTCAATGCTCTGCTTTGCGTATGCACTGTGCTCTGTGTGCTAATTAAACTATGCATTTAAATTGCATTTATTTGATATTTTGAAATAATTTTCTTTACTTTCAGATCAAATCATGCATCAAATGCTTAATTCGTAACCTCTTACAAACTGAAGTCTCTTATGCATGCATTTAGGCCTTATTTACGCAAGGCTCTTCTTTGTTATGTCTATCTTTAATTTAGAATCATGGTCTTGCATCATTTTGTACTTCCATTCGTATTCAAATAGGCTACCTTTAAGAAACTGAAGTCTCATTCAGACATGCATTTAGGCCTTTTTTGTAAGGCCCCTATTTCTGTCGTAACTAATTATGCGATTCTTAGGCCTATGCGCCATTATTATTCTAATCTACATTTATGTTCTGTAATTTCCAGAATTCGATGTTTGCTTGTAATAAATAGTCATTTTTATTTTTCAATTCAGTTTCTGGTAGGCTAACCTGCGCCCAGGATAAAAGCTAGCATTCCCATGAAAGGGTGTAATCACATGTAAAGTAAAGAGTTATCCTCTGGTCAGTGCCGGCGCTAGCACCCCCCACGCCCCCCATTGGGGGGGCCCCCGAGTTTGAAGGGGCCCCCCAGGGGGCCCCCAAATTTAGCTGGTCATTATGGCTATTTGTGACTGTATAAAGTTTGAAGGGACCTCCAAGGGGCCCCCACATTTAGCTGGTCATTATGCCTATTTGTGACTGTATATTTCTTAAACCGGCGCATTTATTTGAGGCCCCAGATCCGGCCTGGTGCATGCCTCAACTAAACCATACGTATACGGCACTGCCATAGCAGACCTAATTCAAACGTCATACCGGCCATACTGATTTTGGACGTAATTAAAGCAATTTAAACTAACTCAGGCAGTTTCATCCACTTTCTCAAACAAAACATTTATAAATTGTAACTTATTGTAATTGCTAATTGGATGAGGCTCCAAAATAAAACCTGCGTGAGGCCCAAACATTAAACCCTGTGTAGGGTTTCAGATGTCCATGGTACGTGTCTGATCTTAAGTTTGCAAGGGGCCTCAAATGTAGCGGGTAATTATACCTTTCATGACGGTTCTATCCTGATTCCTGAAACCACGCAAATCGGACAAATTTAAACAATGGAGAGGGGACACTCTGAAGTCCTAAACCACGACTAGTCTAACAGCACTAAAAAAATGAGCAATTTTGTAAAGATGACCGCTTAAAATTCTACTATTAGGCCTACAGCGTGGAAATTCCAAAAAATTTAACAATTGGGAGGGGACATTTATTGATGTCTTACACTATGTCTTTCAGGGTGACAGGACAATTACCCCCTGGACAATTACCCCCCGGACAATTACCCCCCGACAATTACCCCCTGGACAATTACCCCCCAGGACAATTACCCCCCGGACAACTACCCCCTGTGCCAATTACCCCCCGGACAACTACCCCCTGTGCCAATTACCCCCCGGACAACTACCCCCCGTACCAATTACCCCCCGGACAATTACCCCCCGTGGCACGCGTATCTTCGTGTCTTTTGACGCTGGCATCCTCCGCTCGCTCCACATGACCATACCATCTCAGTTTGACCTCTCGTGTCTTGTCGGATATACAGGCTACTCCTAGTTTCCTTCGTACATCTTTCTTCATTATCTCACTGTACAATATTTATTATACACACTCCTTGCTACTACCATTATTTCTCAGCTATCTGCGTACATCCCTCCTTATAGCCTCTCTGTTCCTCTCTTTGTCTTTCTCTACATGTATGTATCTGTTTCTCTCGCTCTTAGGCATACGTTACCTGTGCGCTCATAATATTCAACTGACCATTCAATGCGATGCACAGTCTACCGTTTTTAGATTAAAATTTATTTAATGTTACAATATTTTATTAGGCAGGCGTTACATATAGTTTAGAACAGTTTTTTAGATTAGATTTTAGCTTAAAACCGTTTTAAGATTGCATTGTATATAACATTTTGCTTGAACGTTTAACACTAAATTGATTTTAACACGGCATAAACTTCGTTATGAGGGTGGGGGGGGGGGGGTAATTGTCCGGGGGGTAATTGGCACGGGGGGTAGTTGTCCGGGGGGTAATTGGCACGGGGGGTAGTTGTCCGGGGGTAATTGGCACAGGGGGTAGTTGTCCGGGGGGTAATTGTCCTGGGGGGTAATTGTCCAGGGGGTAATTGTCGGGGGGTAATTGTCCGGGGGGTAATTGTCCAGGGGGTAATTGCCCTAGACCCGTCTTTCAGCACTTAGCCTATGAGAAATTTTGCTGAGATGAAATTAACTCAAGGTATGGGGGCCTCAAGTTTTATTTGGGGGGGGCCCCCGGTGCCCTAGCGCCGGCACTGCCTCTGGTAGAATTAAGAATTGAGATTAGAAACAGATGATAAAATCAGATGATATAATAAAAAAAGTCATCAGAAAAAGAGAGATGAAAAAGGAACAAAAAAAGGTCCACTGGTCAGCGTCGCGCGCCTCAGAGGTGCTCTGATTGGCCGTTCCCCAACCTGGATTCCCCTCCCCATCCAGATCATCGGGGACTATTGTTTAAACACTGGTTGTCGACGACTTGTCGTAGTATAATAATATTGAAGAGAAATTCGCCATATTGGATTTGTAACTGGGACATCTTTTGCTGCTTTGAAGAACGTTCAGTTGTCTACTATATCTATAGCATTAATTTTGCTAAGCCTAGCCTATATACATGTATACATAATAAGAGACCTTGAGCCGGTGTCACGATATAAAGTCTCCTCTCGTTACACAGACTTCCTCCGAAACAGAGTCTCCTCTGGCTAAAACTTTGTACTGGAAGAAATTTTCTGTTGTAAAAGCATTTATATTTTCTTGCTAAATAATTGTAGTACCGTAAACTAACGGTTTAACCTGCTCATCTATAAATTTTATGCGGCTGTAGCCCATTTCACGCTGAACGGGGGAGACTTTATTTCGTCGACGGAGGGATTGTTCTCTTCCCGGATACCTTATTTCAGAATAATGCTCTCCGGGGGCGAATTTATCCTGAGACAGATCCGACGGGAGGGAGGGAAGAATCTGCTTCTTAATAAAGTCTCCGTGGGAGACTTTTTGTCATGCGAGACCGGCGTAAAAATGGCGCACTTGTTGACATGCTCAAAATTAATTATATTATCAAATGGACGACCGTTGGATTCGGAGCCGTTATCGTAATCGCAATCTCCACACTTCTAGAGCGCCACTGGATAGCCAAGCACGGGGCATTCACTTGTTCACGAGCGCTGCGTTGAGTCAGAACTGTGGTCCATATAAGTGTGGTAGTCCAAAGGAGATCCAAGTTCGGATGCCTTTTGGAGGCCAGCTCCATTATCCGTTAATACAGGGTGAGAATTGCCGGGGGTTGGGGGTTTAAACTTTCAACCCCCAGTCTTTCTTAGAGCTCCATGTTAAAGTCTGCTTTTCACACCCCGATTCCAAGTGGATAATGGTCCACGATTCTTACACTGCGTTAATATTGATGGACTCTGGATGTTCGGGCATCGTTTTCTGAAAACGTCCGGTTAAGCTGATCTCTAAAGCCATGATCAGGAGGCACCTGATACACTAGCGCCGCTAAAGTGAGATACATGGCACCCGACCTGATTTAACCAATTTTTTGAACCCCACGTTAACCTAGGCCTACATCTTAGCGATAAGACATCGTTTGGTTGCGTCGATAAAATGGCCTAACATACAAGTTGTTAATAAGAATGTCAACGACCTAAGAGTGGCCATCACGATCGATGATCGACAAACTCAACAAGTTTGTGTTGATTGTGGCTTGGTACGAGTAATCAGACTTCACGTTTATCAAGAGTTTACGGCGTCAGAGATTTAATGTTTCTCAAGGTTACCAGACCGAGTGGTGCCCATTTATCGCATACTTAGCCTGGCCCCTATTAAATTGTGTACTGCAGGAATTTCTTTTTTTCTTAATCGGTGACTTGGACAGACGAACTTCACACACTAAAGGCTAAAGCAACATTGTTTACACAAACAAGCGGTAATAATAGTAATAATTACTCCAACTTTTATGTTTTGGACTGATTTCATTGAATAGTTATAATTGCAATGTTTGAACAAGAGTGGCGACTTCTCTAGTTGATAAACCTACATGTATAAAGATCGGAACTATATATCTGTTACATGACTTACATCCACAAAAGCAATGCAGCTAACCATTGTGCTATTATAGGCTACGACTCACAAAGCTTCTCAATCGCTACGTAATAATTGTTCGTTGAAAATCTAAACAAAACTATGCATTATATATTATGTATTATATATATATATATATATATATATATATATATTAGGGTGGAGTGAAAAAACCGAAAATTGGACTTCCGAAAAGTAATGGCAACCAAAAGTTGCCCAATGACATGGGGTCAAAAAATGTGTAAAAAGTTTTTAAAAATATTAATGTCTTCAGCCCCCATAAGTGGGCCAAAGTTCCGAAAAATTGCATTTTTAAAAGAAAATTGCCGGTTTTATCATGAAATATTCTTAGTGCAAAATAACTAACTGCCATTCAATACACCGTTGGAAAGAGCTCTTAAAACTGAACAAAATGGTGTATTCATTTACAGAATAGTCCCATATTTGTAGAAGATATTAATTTTTTACCATACCCCCTCTTCGCGACATGTCGCGAAACCTAAAACAGTAAAACACTAATAACTTTTTTATCCTTTGAGATATTTCAATGCGTAATATGTCATTCGATTCTGTTTAGGACCCTCTTTCTAATGGTGTATTGTAAGGTGAGATTGCAAATTGTTTGTTTGATATTATTGGGATGGTATCTAATATGCACCTTGACTGAAAGCACTTCCAAAGACTTTCATGGAAAACGTATTGCCGTCACAGTAGGGCAAAGTCACAAATGTCAGAATTTGTCTCATATACTGGCATGCATCATTGACCATCAGCAAGTAATCATGCTCTTTTAAAATTTATCCGATCCACTGTGTCTTAGAGGGACAGTAGTGCGTTACAGTCCTATAGTTAATTTTGATTTCAAATATCAGTTTCAGTTCTCGCGATCTTAATGGCGTCCGGACAGACTCATCTCCGTTGTCTGCACCTTAGCTACGGCTGCAATAGCTTCATTCACACTTTTAAGACACCTTTCAAAAATACTCTAATCTGGACATTGAAACTGTCAAACTATCGAGCCTGACCGGTAATATGAAATTGGAGCTATTCTGTCTTTTGGCTGTGTTAGAACAGATTGTTGGAACAGCAACCCTCCAGGTATGAAAGTCAATTAATTCTACATTATCTGTTGAGTTAAGATTCTGAGGCAGAACATGGAAGCACTGCACAGACAACTTTCTATCTTGTTTTCAGCTATTGACATTCTCCTCAGACCAAGTTCTTTCATAGGAGTAGCCTATACACCGCATTGGGATGATATCTATTATGCACCCTGACTGAAAGCACTTCCAAATACTACAGTCACTCTATTAGCCTAATATACCGCGTACAGGCTATTGGGGTGGCATCTAATATGCACCCTCACTGAAAGCAATGCCAAAGACTTTCAAGGAAGTCGTATTGCCGTCGCAGTAGGGTAATGTCACAAAATGCCAGACAATAGTCTCACATACTGGCATGCATAATTGATTATCAGCAAACAATCATGTTCGCTTAAAATTGTTTATAACCACTGTGTCTTAGAGTGACTGAGGTGCAGACAACGGAGATGAGTCTGTCTTTGCAAGTGCTTTCAGTCAGGGACCTCAGGGTGCATAATAGATATCATCCCAATACGGTGTATAGGCTACTTCTATGAAAGAACTTGGTCTGAGGAGAATGTCAATAGCTGAAAACAAGATAGAAAGTTGTCTGTGCAGTGCTTCCATGTTCTGCCTCAGAATCTTAACTCAACAGATAATGTAGAATTAATTGACTTTCATACCTGGAGGGTTGCTGTTCCAACAATCTGTTCCAACACAGCCAAAGGACAGAACAGCTCCAATTTTATGTTACTGGTCAGGCTCGATAGTTTGACAGTTTTAATGTCCAGGTTAGAGTATTTTTGAAAGGTGTCTTAAAAGTGTGAATGAAGCTATTGCAGCCGTAGCTGAGGTGTAGACAACAGAGATGAGTCTGTCCGGACGCCATTAGGATCGCGAGAACTGAAACTGATATTTGAAATCAAAATTAACTATAGGACTGTAACGCACTACTGTCCCTCTAAGACACAGTGGATCGGATAAATTTTAAAAGAGCATGATTACTTGCTGATGGTCAATGATGCATGCCAGTATATGAGACAAATTCTGACACTTGTGACTTTGCCCTACTGGGACGGCAATACGATTTCCATGAAAGTCTTTGGAAGTGCTTTCAGTCAAGGTGCATATTAGATACCATCCCAATAATATCAGACAAACAATATGCAATCTCACCTTACAATACACCATTAGAAAGAGGGTCCTAAACAGAATCGAATGACATATTACGCATTGAAATATCTCAAAGGATAAAAAAGTTATTAGTGTTTTACTGTTTTAGGTTTCGCGACATGTCGCGAAGAGGGGGTATGGTAAAAAATTAATATCTTCTACAAATATGGGACTATTCTGTAAATGAATACACCATTTTGTTCAGTTTTAAGAGCTCTTTTCAACGGTGTATTGAATGGCAGTTAGTTATTTTGCACTAAGAATATTTCATGATAAAACCGGCAATTTTCTTTAAAAAATGCAATTTTTCGGAACTTTGGCCCACTTATGGGGGCTGAAGACATTAATATTTTTAAAAACTTTTTACACATTTTTTGACCCCATGTCATTGGGCAACTTTTGGTTGCCATTACTTTTCGGAATTCCAATTTTCGGTTTTTTCACTCCACCCTAATATATATAGTGCATGCACGTATATTTTTAATAAGCCAGGCAGAGGCAGTAGGCTATAATATAATAAAATTATGCTTTCCATTATTTATGCTAACTTCTCGAAACGTCATTAGAATTTTATGTAGAGGTAGGCCTATAGGGTCTAGGCCTATCAATATTTTCATTGCTGATTATGTCTATTCTTTGTTAAGCATGCATGTACAATTGAATTGTTGGGTTCAATAAAAATATGTCTAAAAATATGTCTATGTCTATAATAAAATAGACTAATGTTTACCATTGTGCGCATGCACCAACTTTAGCGAGAATTTGATTGAGCGCCTTTTGTACACAAGACCATTTCGAATATTATTACGAACACACCTATGACCTAAAGTCATGCCCGTGATCATTATACACAGGCCTATTCTATAGTACATACATTTCATATAATTTTTTGCATATACATATACATGTTATGCATATCATACATATTATATTTTACACGCATATACACACATTGTATACACACATGCTTGTTTATACGCATCTACAGGCCGATGTAGGCCTACTTGTAGACGTAAATACTTCCATGTTTATGTAGGCCTATAAAAAAGCACATACTTCACATAGACAATGCATGTTATGGACCCCAATAAAATTATATGAATGTTTATAATACTTCCATGCAAACAATAGAGTCTATGTATTTAGACGCACATTTTATATATGCATATAGCCTGATTATGGACTCCAAATCCAATGTCTATATATATATAATTATATATATATATATATATACAATTATATATAGGCCTATGATCAAAAATGTGCAAGTCATCAACTCGCTCTAAGCTTAGGCCTAGGCCCCTATATGATAAATTTGCATGTCAGTGGACTGATCTAAAAGCATGATCATCGTGCAGTATATAGCTAGAGTCAACACTCGTGATTTTCAGCTGCGTAGGGATATATGTGTATATATATGCAAATACGTATATATATATATATACATACACATTTATATATGGAATTTGCGAGTCATCAATCTTCAGTCAGTCGATCCAAAAAGAAGCACGTTATTGACTGCGGTTGAATTAACAACACTTGAGATTCTCATTGCTTATTGATGATATTTCCATCAATCAAGTTGAATCTACAAAATTCTTAGGTGTGCATATAGATCAACATTTGACCTGGAAAGTTCATATTAATCAAATTGCAACTAAAATTGCTAAAAATATTGGTATTATTTCCCGCGTTGCTTATATCTTGCCAAAGACAATTAGAATGAATTTGTATTATACCCTTGTCTACCCCTACCTCACATATTGCAACCTTGTTTGGGCATCGACATACGAATCCAGGCTTCATAAACTTGTAATCTTACAGAAGAGGGCTGTTCGTATAATTGCGGGTATTCGTAAACGGGAACACACTGGCCCTTCCTTTAATGAACTTCATCTCCTGAAAATTGACCAGATAAAGGATCTCCAAATTAGCGAGTTCTTTTTTCGACTCGAACACGGTCTCCTTCCTTCGGTATTCCAAGGTTACCTCCCTCACGCCTCTGACATCCATTCGCATTTCACTAGGAATTCATCTGCTTTTCGCCCTGTCAAAGCTCAATCTAATACTAGGCGGTTTACTATTAAATCTTATGGCACTAAAGTATGGAACACAATACCAATTGACATTCGTCAATCGAGTAGTCTGCAGGTATTTAAAAAGAAACTTCGTCTTCTTCTACTCTCCTCCACTAATGCTACTTGAAGTGCACATGACCATGTGTAGTTAAGATTTTAGTTAAGTACTTAGTTAAGTTTGTTTCTCTATATGCTCTTGACAATATAAGCTTTTCTGCAATCTGTCATCACCTAATTTGTTTTAGTCTCTTTCTTTTAAGCTATCTTGATTAATTTTTCTTGGGACTTTTTTACTTGGGTGACCCTTCCCAGCGGGATGTCCATCCCTTTTGGGCCCCCCTTTGTAGCCAATGCATGCATGTTTTGTACTTTTATTGTTTTCTTGTTTTCTGGTTGCAATAAAGTGAATTGTATTGTATTGTAAGCTCCATCAAAATATACATAGATCTATTCTATCGGATCGATTTGTTTACATTAACCATCCGTGCCATTCGTCTGCATGGTTTCTCGTATGACAGCAGAATCTTAGCTAACGTTGAATATAATAATTCACACGAAGACCAGTGGCTTCTTCTAAATAGCTGACGATCGAGTGCAACCGTAGGCCTACAGCAGAAGCCCGGTCTCCTATCAGCATTTCGCTTCTTCTGAAAAGGACCACTCAATTAATTAATCGATTTCTCGCTGAACATAATATAAGATTGATTAAATTAGACAACGGTTAGAATTATTTTATAGCGCAAATCTAGTCAAAGTTTTCAACTGGACAGAGTTATCATCGAGGTCATGGAGTTGAAACTACGCTCATTCATTACGTCCGCCATCTTTATTTTGGCTATTTTGGTCGTCGATCGCATTGAGGCGTATCCATCGGGTGCTCCTGATTACGCGGATACATGCACCACCCTTCTCCCAAGTCATGGCTTCAATCCGCAGACGACGGAAATGCCTTATGACGTCATCGTAGATGGTGCTTCAAACAACGGATCGTATGACGTCACTAGAAATCATACAGGTATGTGGAATCCTAAATAGTAGTAATTGTAATCAGCAAATTTATGAAGCGCCCTTTTAGGCCTATGGGTTATGTGCTGTGTTGGATCTTATTCACGAGTAGGGTAAGCTTATAGGCTGTAGATCGCAAAAATATGACTGCACTTTAAGTGTATCCTCAATTGCTTTAAAATTCTTTTCTTATTTACTTACTTATTTTATTTATTATGCAGGTGCTCTACCGAGAGCATCCCGCCTTCGGTTTCATGTGTAAAGGCAATAAATATGCCTAGTGTTTGGCGCTATATAGATTCTCATAGCATAACATTGCGTTTCTGAGGCGCTCGTCTTGGAGAGTCGTTACCAAATTCGTGAATGCATTAGAATGATTAGATATACCTGATAATGGACAATCACATAGACTGAACTTGTAATTCTCTTTCGAATTGATGCGAACATCACAGTTGAGTGCAAACTATTAGTAAGTCAATCAGTCAGTCAGTCAGTCAGCTAGTCAGTCAGTCAGCTAGTCAGTCAGTCAGTCAGTCAGTCAGTCAGCCAGTTAGTCAGTCAGTCCGTCATTCGATTAGTTAGTCATTCACTCAGTCAGTCAATTGGTTAGTCAGTTAGTCAATCATATGGACAATTGGACACGATGAGTCGAGTCCCACATCAGGACTCAGGACTTGACTGAGAGATAGACTGACTGACTGACCATGATTGACCAATAGACTAATTGACTGAGTGAGTGACTGTCGGCATGATTCGAAACCGAATAGGATTTAAGACCCCGTCTAATGATTCTAGTAATTAAAATTGAGAAACTTCTATCTATAGCAGTGGTTCTTAACCTTTTCAATGGAGCCGAACCCCAAGAGAAATCTGTGACCATTCACCGAACCCCTCAAGTTTGAACAATAACTTTTCTTTTTTGCTCGACATACTCTGTGGTATAAGTATATAAGAAAATGGTAATAGTTACTTTTAGCGTACGTCATACGATGCTATTTCTGCAGAAAACAACGAAAAATTACATAGACCTATAGATCTTATCGGTAATACCTTATATTAGCCTACTTCACAGAAATATGCATGCAGTGCCGGTGTTAATTATCGGGCGGTACACTGGTGTAGTAAGACAAAACTAAGGTTAACAGGATGAACAGCTTTAAATTTAATCAGGTTTCAAACAAAATAAATTAAATAAAAGTTGAAAAATAGAAGATGATTTTTCACTGAATATGTATATATTTCAGAGGACCTCTGCCGAACCCCTGGCACTGGCTCACCGAACCCCAGGGGTTCGGTCGAACACTGGTTAAGAACCACTGGTCTATAGTCTATACATTATTACACGATGTCACAATAAGGCACTAGGCAGGGTTGACGAGAGACATTCCGGGCCCCTGGGTATTTGACCCCATGCCCCTCTCGGCGACCATGGCACCTGGTATTGAACGATGGCGCTTCAAAACTGATCCGCAACCTTTTCAATTCTAAGGTTAAATCTATCACGTGATGGCGTTACCTATATACAGGGTGGTCCAAAATAAACTGCACAGTGACAGTTTTCTTGATATAATGTATAACAATTCAATGTTTAATGCCATTTTTCTTGCGTATGATGAAAGAATTTCCAAATAAGACATGGAAACGTCGTACTATCCTCATTAAAAAAAATTGATAACGAAGGTACCACAGCTAGGAAGCCGGGTTGCGGACGTCCGAAATCAGCTCGAACAGATGCAAATATCAAGTTGGTAAGCGACCTTATCTGTAGCCAGGAAGACAAACCGCTAAGCCATAAGAGCCCACGGGAGATCGCACGTGAAACCGGAATTTCACGTTCAACTGTTAAACGTATTGTAAAGAAAGATCTCGGACTTAACCAGTACAGGCGCAAAGTTGGACAGCAGTTGAACAGCGATTGCGTTTCATTGACCGCGCAATTGATCAATGGCGTCGTTGGCTTCAATGCGTGGTCGAGCAGCAAGGAGGACACATTGAACATTTTATGTAACGAAATACATTCATGTAATGTTACAGTAAAAATAATTGCTGTGTTTTTGTGAATTTTCACGGTTATATTTGAATTGGTCTGAATAAAGTACTATCAATTTATCATTGTGCCATTTATTTTGGACCACCCTGTATATACATTGTGTAAATCTCTCGAGGAGAGGCAGAAAAATAACAACAATTCTCTTCAAGTTGGGAGTAGTTTATCGCTTATAATTATAGGCGCCTATATATTTCAAGCATTTAAATGTAACACGCTAAAGGTCGGTGAATCCACATAATTATAAGGTGGGGGATGTAGCATACGTTTGCCAAAGGCAAAGACTCGGCGATAAACTCGTGAGGCTATAATTTATATAGGCTACTAGTGATCTAAATGATGGAAAAGAGTTGGAAAGTCGGGTCTTTTCTGGTAGGCGAGTAGAGGCTTCTATGGTCTCCGCTGGCGTCAAGAGCAAATCGTTGGAATAAGATCTCGGTGGAAATATGGAAAAGCATGACTAGGCCTATATAGGAATTAAAATTATGCAACATAATAATAATGGTCTTCGTTTAATTTCAGACAGCACAACCAGAATGATAATGATTACGGTTCAAAGTGTGACGAATGATCACAAGTTATTCTTGTTACAGAAGACAAATCAGTCTAACTGTCGGCAGCCATCACGTCCTAACAGAGCCTTTAAGCTTAGGCTACCTATTTTACCAACGTCATCCGCCAATTGGAGGGTTGAATGGACCTTCGGGAGTGGAGAGTAATCGTGCCCTCTTCGAATCAGAGCGCTAACCATTAGGTCTACAAAAAAAACCATCCCAGTTTAGTGACTGACCAGGTTGCTCATTGCATTGATTCTTATTTATTATTGTTGTTGTGTTCTGCTGCTTTGCTGTTCTCTAATTTCTCGTTTGATCAATAATGCATCTGAATTTTAGTAAGGATTTCTGGTAAAAGCGGAACGCCCTTCAAAGGTTTCATACTCCAAGCCAGACGCTACACATCAACTACAGACTTTACAACATTTGGGAGCTTCATGACCTCGTCTGAAGCCAAAGACACTTGCGCATCCGTCGGGGTAAGCTTTCAGTGCAAAACAATCTGGAAGTGCGACCTGTGAAAGGGATCACTAAAAGTAGACCATGAAAAAATTAATCACCTGCAATTATAGTGAAAAAAAGGACTCGTGAATAAGCTGGTTCCCTGCGCGTGACTTTCGAGTGACGCTTTAGAAATTTGGAGTTATGAACATGAAGAGCAAATGACTCAATGAGGTCTAAGATGTAGGCCTGTATAGATGTATGCCCTACGATAGATATGTATATATAATATACGCATATATATATATATATCAGTCTTTATATATACTGGTTGAAATAATGTGTCAAGGTTTTTCTGTGTGGTTTATAATTAGCCTAATCTTGTTGACCACAAGTTTAGTAGGGCCAGAGCCGTTTTAACGCCTAGGCGCGCGAGGCACGGGCCTAGGGCCCCACGCAACAGAGGGGCCCCGAGACGACCCAAAATAATAGACTACATCACATAACAAAATAATGAGCAACATGCTATACGAACTTTGATGTATGTTAAACTAACATTCACTTTGCACGTTGAGTACAAATATTGAAGTCTTAGACTATTCAGGTCAGCATTGCGATAGTTGAGAAATTTGTTAAAATGGCAGCTTAAAATGCTGCCATTGCAATGTAAAAATTCAAAAATTTCCCGAAGAAGAGGGGCACATTCCTTCCCCTTGCCCCTCCCCGCTCGGCGCTATGCGTCTCAGCGATCGACGGAAATATATTCGTTCTCCGTCTCCCAGAAACCTTGATTCCCCCTCCCCTCCAGAGGAGGGGAACTAGATGAGACTCATAGGCTAGTTACGTTTAGAATTATTGTTTGTGCCTAGGGCCCCAAAATTCCTTAAAACGGCCCTGAGTAGGGCGCGGTGGTGTAGTAGGTATAGGCCTACGCTCGCCGCTCGGCGCCTTTCAGCCGACGAATTGCAAGTTCGAATCCACCTCAAGTCACCGTGTAATGACCTTGGGCAAGTCCTTCACTCGCATTTGCTCAGCCCTTCAGCGTGAAACTCCGATTCAGTGTCCGCGCTGCATTCGGGAGCGCCTCTGAGTAGCGATAGCTTGAAGGGGCGCTGTAACAAGTGCACATACAAACAAACATACAAACACACACAAAATTCAATGAAAAAATCTGGAGCCTTCTAGAGCGCCATTTCTACTCAGAGGCGCTCCCGAATGCAGCGCGGACACTGATTGGCCATCGATTGTCGCTTCTAAGCTTATCTTGGTACCGTACAAAACATGTTCCATGAATATAGATTCAGTCACGATATGCATGATGTCTCGGAGACCGAAATATGCATCATCGTACTAGAGATGTGCAAGCCAAGCAAGCGTTAAGACACTCGGAGAAACAATAAGAAAAACAATGAGAAAAACATTTAACTTTTTCCCTTAAAAGCCGCAACAGATGTACGAAACGGTGGCCGATTGGCTAGAGCTGTTTGCCTGTAACGCAGAGAGTACGGGTTCGATCCCCGTCCAAGGCGGTTACACAGTACATGTAGGGCCTGCTGGAGACTCCTGCATGCAGTCCTCCTCTCACAACTGCTCTGCAATATAATTGCATCTACACCATCGAGGTGTTGGTGCGATAATAAACTTTGCAAGAAGGTCAATACCAAAATGCAGTCGCATTGTAAGCCTACATGGTATAAGCTTAGGCCTATTAACTAATCCATTAGCTGCCACTTCAGACACTTATCAGATCACCTACCACACAACATAATATTTTCAATGCAAAGATTTCATAGGTCGGTTTGACTTTTGTCGTTGGCATTTTTTGTATCCAGGGAGCAACTGTGACGCACGTGATCAACAGTGATAAACAATCCATTGAAGTGCTTTGGATTGCACCATCGAACGCCACAGGGACTGTCCAATTCAGGCAAGTGCATCTTAAGTGCTATATCCACAACCTCAATAGGATTGAGGAGTATAAAGAGGAGACCTATAGGATGGGGCGAGGGTGGGCTACATACTATGGAGGGCGGCGTATGAAACTCAATGTGTTGGCATTGAACTTGCAGTCTCATGGGTGCAGCATCTTAATAGAATTTAAATCGCTTTTATTCAACAGACCAACTCAGACGTTTATAGTGCGTGACCACGATGGATCATTGAGAATGAATGCCACTTGGGTGTTACCATAAAAACATAATGCCTCTTAAGCAGAGCAACATTACACGTTCACAGTTCAAGCTAGATCATGCAATAGTATGACAACCCTGGATTAAGTAGAGTCTCACGCTATAGATAATCTGCAGAGGCTCCGATATACTAGTGGTTGTTCTTTTTTACTTCGGCCCAGCAAACAGTCTTTAGGCCTATGTCTCAAACGTCTTGGACAAAAGAAATGACGTAGGTTATCGTCGGACCCCATGGATCAGCGAGAGTCGTCCGTAAAAAAGACGTTCTCTCGTTAGGCCTAGACGAGTATTAACGTCATTCCTTTTTGTATAAAAGGTTCGAATTGCCGACCGAATCAAGGCTCCTCTATTTAGCATCACAAGAAGCACGAGTTTTTTCTTATATCACCGGAAGATTAGATAAATATTGAACATCTTGTTCCATATATTTGACTCCGCTTAGAGGACGATTGTCATCTCTTTGTATACATGTACTGCTTTGATAACGCATTTTTGAACTGTGTACTGTGCACCTATCGATAACGCTTATTTTAAGATACAGTTTTTAAACTTTGTAGGCTAATATATTTAGGCTACACCAACCATTTGTAACACAAAATCATGACCCATGGGGGAGAAGCACGGGATGACGCACTGGCATGGTGATAAGCGGAGTTCGATTTCCGAAGCCCCCCTCCCCCGTAGGATAGACGTGCTTTGTTGGTTGCTATTAGCGCCGTTGTTTTGCAGGCCGTCTGTTCTGTTAGTAGATAAGATTGATGTTAATTAAGATAACTGCATAACTGAACTGTGCACTGCAATCAGTTGCGGTCTATCAACCGGATTGTTCAATAAACGAAAATTATTATTATGACGTTTGCTTTAAGATACAGATTTTGAACTTTGTACAATGACCCAAGCATGATCCAAACTCAACACGTCGACGTCGTGTTATCTTTGCTATAATTTATAGGCTACTGACGTAGTGCAGGTCGTCATTCCATACGTGTGAATACCTCGTTGTAGATTAGATTAGACCTATTTGCACCAAGTCTAAGCCCCATGGGTGTCCGCACATTGGGGTAGAGGGGGCACTTGCCCTTGGAAAATTGATAACTGGTTTTAACTGCTATAACTACTACTTTAAAAAAAACTTTTTGGTCTTCTTCTTCTTTTCCTTCCGGCTGGAATTCATCCCTCGAAGGGGAGGTGTCAGCCACTCGAATTCTTTTTCGCCACAGAACTCTGTTTGCCGTATCTTTCCTCCTTAAAAAAACTTTCTGGTGCTCAACAAATTTCTGAACTAATGATACTATTGATATACAGAGTGGAACTGAATAATTTACGTGTATTTAGAAACCTCTATGAAAAATATCCATGTTCTAGAGTTCCTGCTTTGCAATTTTCAAGTTGTAAGAAAAAATTCACCGTGACAATTGTAGGCCTATTCTGTCGTTTTCTGAAAAGTATCTGTGAGGCCCATGTTTTGCTCTACTTGCTATTAGCGCATAGGCTAATAATTATGTCTTCATTTTATTATAGTGTGTTTACTGCGTTGCCTGGTTGACTAGCTGGTTACTTGATTCTCTTGATAAGATTTGTCAAGAAAGAGCACTTACGGTTTGTAGACCCATAATGTGCTCGGTTGTTGTTGTTCGTGAAATTCTATTCTCTCAACTCAACCTGTCCAAAATATTATTGCAGGATCAGTTGTCAGTACACGAATATTAGAATACGTTTTTGGTACAAATCTCATCTTTGCACTGCTGCGCTCGTTATTCCGCTACGGCCAAGTGGCCAAAATAATTTCTTTTAAGAAATTTTTATATAGCGTCCCTCCCCTTCAAGGTAGTCTACTCAGAAGCATTCCCAGTCCAACTAAAGGTAAACAAGGCAGTTTTTAAATTCAAAACGAACATAGGCACTCAACAGAAAGCTTTATTATTAATTTGATGATTTCTCTGTGTTTAGGGGGACTATTGTAAAGGTACACGACACCTTCTGGCAGTTTGCCCCGCCACGTCCTCCACCGCCAGGAACAACAGATGAGGTACAGAGAACATTCTGTAGTCAGAGCACTATATCATGCATCCATGATAGGCGCTATATAAATCATTAAGGGCCATGTTGTACTAATAAGTCATGTTTTGGGGATCAATGTGCTACGGTTGTTGCCTCAATAAAATGGTATTTGATTTGATTTGTAAGAATATTCCTCTCTCTCTCTTTCTTTCTCTTCTCTTAGAATCTTAGATCCTTCGAATAGTCCCCCGCCACTATTGTATGTTTAGATATGATGAATTTGATGTAGTTCAGCAATAAAGGAGTCAATTGGTTACAAAACAATTGAAATTATAATGTATCTCGGCACATCCGAACAGAATAAATTGCACAACATCTTGTGACTGTCTCTTCATGGACATAAAATAACTAACAAATAGATTATAAAATCTTTGCGCATGTACATGTAGGCCTATCTCAATGGGTCTCATTAAAAGCCCCAGGCTGCAGACGTAGCTCCTGTGGGAGCCCATTCCGGCCACCAATAGGTCCTACATATAGGCTATATTATGTTATCCATGAGAGACCCGATGTTGTACATGAATTGGACAAGTTAAGAGGATTGAGTCATCTATTTAACTATACGAGACCTAACCAGAAGTTTTCCAATCGTTCGACATCAACTGTAGGCTATGTAGTGCATGCTCGAGTTCATACATTTACCCAGCGCCTTTAAAAAGCCTCAAAGGATCTCAGCGATGGAAATAGCAATACAATTCTCAGCAATTAGTTCATGTCGGTTGTTTATGGTTCGGTGAAAGGCTGTGTGCTAGACGCAGTGTCGTTGAGTGCAGTCCTTCACCTGAGAGAGTCGGTGGATCCTGCTTATCAGATCAACCTCGATTGTAATCAGACAGGTCAAGGATTTCTGTTCGAGCAACTGTCTGTTTATACATAGACATAGATATATATCGAATGTCAGAATGCAGTGCACGTCAAGTCATAAATCGATCCGATCAACCGATCAGTTAACCAACCAATCAATCAATCGATCAGTAAATCAATCGATCAATAAATCAATCAATAAATCAGTCTGTTCAATAGGGTTACGCTGACATAGAACTACTGTCACATCCTTCGGTCATAATTCCTTTTTAGTACATTATATCGTAAGGCACATTACCTATACCGTAAGGCCCGAACCCCGCAGAGAATAGCACAATATGGGATCTCATGAGATAGGGATGTCACGCGCTCTGTGTGTCTATACAAAGCGTCATGTCATGACAATATATACTTTGTCATGCCATGTCATTTCGTGTCGTGTTATGTCGAACTTATTAGGTTACAATGTTCTAATGAATCTATTTTAAACCATTCAACACATTAAATCATTCGATCGACCACAAAAATTGTGTGAGGAGTCCAGATTTCAGCTGACTATGTTACTATATAGTTTAATATGTAATGTAATGCATCCTAATCTGCGGATGTTTTGTTTCAGCCTCCGATAGCCATAAACACAACCGATTGTGGCAAGACGAAGGGATGTTTCTTCAGCAACTGTGCTGATCCCAACGACCCTAACGAATGTGAATACGGACTGACGTGGTCAGAAGCAGGACCAGGTGAAACTGCGTTTGAGTTGTTCGCATCGGCCACCTTCTCTGCCACTCCATACGTTGCGTTCGGACTCTCGAAAGACACAAAAATGGTGGGCATTTCCGGAAGTCGTAGCCTGCTAGTATATGCATCTGCTATAATAATGATACAGCATCCAATGATGGTGTGATTAAATACAGTTTATGTAATGTGACATTGTATTTTTGTGATAATCAACTGTCGAAAATTACAAAAATCGACCAGTAGGCTTGATTAACTTAAGAGAAGTAATAGACATATTATTATTATATTCTGCTGTTATATTAAAAATTGAACCAATAACATAGGGTCTTACAGGCCTATTTGTTCAGAGTAATAAGAAGTTAAGAAGCACGCAATTGCTAGTGCGTCTCTAAGTAGGAATAAGTTCTTTCGAAGCCTATGTTTAGCATAGGCCTATATCTGTTTAAATTGGCGTAATGAGGCCTAATTATCTTACAGATAGCCTACTCTGCACACATGACTGTCTGTCTGTTATAAACAAGTAGGCCTGCGCTTTAAGATAGTTTTTCATCTTTGCTCAACTCTCTCTTATTTCATATGTTTCATCCTTCACTCACTCTTTTAAAATTTACTTCAGCCCTATTTTGTGTCATTTTGCCCAATTGCTGCTGGGCGACTAGCCTCTTCTGCCTTTTGGTAGGCCTCCACCACTGCTTCACCTTCAGGTTCTCCGTGTTTGCGAGTGTAAAATCCACCGCATCGCACCATCGCAATCGCACTGTAGCCTATAAGCTTATTTCGTAGGCGCTGTTAATCTTTGCATTTGGACCGTTCGGCAGTTTTAAATGAAAATTATGTTTCAACTTATTGCAGGGCGATGATGGTGTAACTGATTGTATCTACAACGAAGATACAGGCAGCGTGATCATACAGATGTCTTGGAATATAGACCACTCCAATACAGTACTAATCGACGTAAGCAAAATTCACCTCAATTAATTTCTGTTCTGTATACCAGGACGAAATCAGGACAAACTTTTGACCCACCCACCTTTAGTTACATCTTCGCCAAAGACCCTTTATTCTTTCATTCTTTTCTTGTGCAGCATCACATCATTTCATTCTATACCATATCACATTATGGTATCATATCACATATCATATATCAAATTGTTATCATATTATTGATATTATATCACTCAATCGATCACATGAATGTCTATAGCGCCCCTTCAAGATTTCAACTCAGAGGCGCTCCAAACTCAGAATTCGTCAGAAAGAAATGTCTTGAGAAGACGATGGAAAGAGGAAGCAGATTCACTAGAGAGCGAGCGGAGAATAACAGGGAGACCATTCGGAGACATCTGGACCCATCACTGCGAATGCTCTATATAAATTTAGGCTTATTTCTTTCATCCTCAAATTCATTTGTAAACGTATGCTGTTTTAACCAGGCGCTATAATACGAACAGCCATGCCCCCTCCCAATACCTGCATTTAAACTGAGATCGAGTTATATAGAAAAAAGTATGTTGGGGTGTATTCGTTTAGAAAACCATGAGCCTGGTGAATGGAAGTACATCCGGGTCTTTCAGCAACGGAATGCTCATCTGTCGATTCGCTCGACTTACTTACCCACCACCGACAGACACCCGAACGAAGCGACAGACCGACTTAGACCAAGTCTTATACCCTGGCGCAGACGTCTACCATATCCTTATAGCAAAAGGACCGGCAAGCAGCGGTCAGTCTATGATGGGCTACTCTATGTGTATTTGAGTCACATGATTTGAACTGATTTTTTCTTGCAAATTTTAAATCTTTTTAAGTTATAAATAGTCGTTCAGTTGCAGACTTTGAGAGGTGCTATATAAATCTTAGTAATGAATGAATGAATGAATGAACGAATGAGCGAATGAACGAATGAACGAATGAACGAACGAATGAACGAATGAATGAACGAATGAATGACCGAACGAATGAATGAACGAATGAATGAACGAATGAATGAACGAATGAATGACCGAACGAATGAACGAATGAATGAATGAACGAATGAACGAATGAACGAATGGGCGAATGAACGAATGAACGAACGAATAAAAGAAGTCAAAGAACGAATGAACGAGCGAACGAATGAACGAATGAACGAATGAACGAATGAACGAACGAACGAACGAATGAATGAATGATTGAATGATTGAATGAATGAATGAATGAATGAATGAATGAATGAATGAACGAACGAATGAATGAATGAATGAACGAATGAACGAACGAACGAATGAACGAACGAACGAACGAATGAATGAATGATTGAATGAATGAATGAATTGACGACTATATTCGGGATATCCGGGGTTAGTAATTACTTAAGTTCTGTTTGGTGAACTCAGGAATGAAAGCTCAGCATTCGTTTCAACCAGCAGCTTCTCAAGTCAAAGCGAATTTCAGTCAGCATATCGTTTTGTCGGATAACCCGGTTCTCAGTCCACTCATCAAAGCACACGGTTAATCATCGCTCAGCTTCAGTTTTGTTCAATTAACTTATATTATGTGAAGGCCCATGATAATTAATTTATTTTATGACATTGCAAAAATAGTCAGTTTCCAAGCCCTTGTAGTTAAGAAGGGGCCTATGTGAATCTTCGTTTTTGAATAAGTTTAGTCTGGTATAGACTGGCGGGGTTTACTATCAAAGGGGCGCAATAATTAAGAGGCGAAAACTTCGAACTACAAGCTCAATGATAATTATCAAATCTGTTTTTCGAAATAATTATGACGATCAATCTTAGTTGGTCTATTCTGATCATTGTTCTGTTGGAATCAAAGATAATATGTAAACTTACTAGTTAAGCTAAATAGACAAATCTGACCTGCTTACTGCAATGACAGTTTTACTAATGTGACGATAAATCGCTATTTTGTGAAATAATGCTTTCATGGTAAATAAAATGTTTTGGCCAAAATGTCCGTGTCTTGTGTTTTCCCCTATCTTGTTTAGGCCTACGCCTCAATGATTTCGTCTTAGTAGGCTCCTAAGCGCTTTCAGGCTCCCCCCCCCCCCCCCAAAAAAAAAAGCTATCCGGGGCATGAATTACTCTATCCGCGGATAGAATATAATTATAGGCCTGTGTTCAAAACAAACTAAATGGAAGTTAATTTGCAAAAGTAAACACACGCGGAAGAGGTCTTTTCCAGCTTCTCTGCATCTGGGGGATACGATTATTAAGGTGGTGATGCTCTATTGCGTGACACCGGCCTCACATGGCCAGTCCTCTGTATTCCTCTGGTCGAGGACGCCCATGCATGCTTTATGGCAGCATGAAGGCCTATCGCATATTCCGCAAGTACCAAACCTTCTGCTGTGGAGTGGACTAATTGGTGCAGTGAAGTCGATAAATAGACCATAGTAAATTGGCGTTCACAAATTCACCGAAAATGGAAAAGAATACAACGAAAGAAGTGGGGAAAAACTACGAGAAGACTTAGTAGCCTAACTAAGCAGCTGACCTTATAGCGAACACAGCATAGCTAAATAACAAAACAATTATTGAACCACCAACCTGGAAAATAAAACTCAGAGTTGTGACCAATAATTGCTTTGTCTGCAGGCTTGCTCTTTCCTCAATTCACCCATTCCTTCAATCCTTCATTCATCCATTCATTTATTTATTAATTCATCCATTCATTCAAATATTTATATAGCATCTCTTCAAAGAAACCACTAAGAGGTCTATCACAATCATGTCGCAAATTCACTGGCAAATACTATTGCTAAGTGGAGTACAGCCCTAATGGCATAGATGCCAGCGTTCAATATCGCCAGAGCAAAAAATAATGATAGCCAAAATAGAGGGATCCCTGAAAGCGCTGGTCCCAAGGCGGCAGGGCTTTACTCTAAGGTTGGTCTTGTTTGTTTCCTGGTCCTATGATATAGAAGTTGATAGTATCCAAATAACACGTAGGCCTACTTTAAATTCTGTCTATGATCTTGAAAGCTTTGGGTCTTGGTTAAAAGTGATCAGTGGTTGCTGTACGGTGTACAGGTATCATGATGATATTCGCCTGGATGGTCTTTGCCAGCTTCGGAATTCTCATGCCACGCTATTACAAAACAGCCTGGCCTGGAAAGACGTGGGGTGGAAAAGCCATCTGGTTCCAGGCAAGTTGCTCCATTTTCTTATGTAATTACTGTCTTGTCTTGTCTTACATTAAGAAGCACCTTTGAGGGCTGTTTAATGCAGGCTAACCCCATTGTTAGATTCTTGAACTGCATGCGCTAAATAAGTATAAGCTTATGGATAGGTCTACATGCATGCACACGCGCACGCACACTCTCTCACACACACACACACACTATCTCTCTCTCTCTCTCTCTCTCACACACACACACACACATACACACACACACACACACACACACACACATCCAGGCAACTTACAAACCGCAATTGAAAGTCAACGATGTATTCTGAATGTTCTGAATCATTACTGATGATCTTGATGTTTTTCTTTGACTTCAGCTTCATCAGCCGTTGATGATAATAACTCTTATCCTGACGTCTGTGGCTTTCATCCTTATTTTCGTTGAAGTGGAAGGATACTCAGAGGTAAAAATATCATTGCCGATATAATTATCATTGCATCAATTTATATTATTACTGAATTCAATGCTCTTCTTTATTCTTAGCATGCCTAAATGGGAAGCTGAGGTTTATAGCCTATGTTAGCCTAAGCCTTGGAGAAGAGCGATTTCATTGTCGCTATAGTAACTAGCTAGGCTAACAGTGTCGCTGATAAGAATGTAGAATAACAATCATTCCAACGAACTCAGTTACTGTAGGTCTAGCCTACATTGTGTGTTGGTGGGCTGCGGTGGCTATTGTTGTCATAAACCGAATTAGGCCTACACTTCGTAATCAGTGGTCACTTTGCGCAACTAGGCCTATACTTCCGTCTAGTTACTTCGATTAGTCCTCATAAAGTAAAATTGGTTATATAGCTCATGCATGATATAGGTCTAATATTAAGCTTATAAATGGTTTACATCCTCATTTTATGACGCAATTATTTGCTAACTATGGTTGATTTGTCTGTTGTGCTTCCAGCTGCAATCTCCCGCCGTTGCTCATCCCCCTCTCGGAATCGTCGTCATGGCGCTTGTCTTCATCAATGTAAATACATTACATCAATCTACAATACATTACTGAATCAATGTAAATACATTAGCCCACATCAATCTACAATACATTACATCAATGTAAATACATTTCATCAATTTACATTACTGAATTTAATGCTCTTGTTTAATCGGGGTTATCGGATGATTCGGATCTGCCAATAAACCTCATTCAGATGCCTATGTGCGTATCCTGGGGCTTACGGGCTGAAACCAAAAATAACTACGGGTCTAAGATCCGGAAATAACATTAACCTTTAAACGCCGATTCCTTACGTTGCAACCATTAATTTTGAAACTCCAAAGTTGCTTCCTGGCTATGCTTTGTCAATTCAATGAAACTGTGTTGAATATAGGCTAGTTATTTATTGACCCCTCAGCTAAGCGCTGAGTAAAACGGTGATAGACTTACATCAATCAATCAATCAATCAATCAATCAATCAATCAATCAATCAGCCGCCTAGGCCGCCGCCTATTGACTTTTAAAAATAACAGAAAGCTCAGGTAAACCTATCAATTGAACACACAAAAAATGTTCGAGATAGGCCTAATCTGCAGATATCGTCAACAGGACAATATAGACATACGCATTGCGCATTGTAGGCCTACGCAACGCGTGAGCGCTTTTTATCTGAAACTTTAATTGAAACTGTATAGGCTAATTACAATGTTGCCGTGCAGTAAGCTTACCATTGGTAGCCTAGCTAATAGCTATTTTGCTTACATCTATTTTCAGCCGATTATGGCCATTTTTCGACCGGATCCAACGTCTGACAAACGCTGGATATTCAATGTTTTTCACTTTCTGGTCGGATTGTTCGCTCACTTGTCAGCAGGTAGGCCTACGACTTAGGATGAAAATCAACAACTAGATATAATATACAGGCCTATAGGTATATTGGGCATGCATGCGTTCAAGGATGCCTCTGTTGAAATGAATAGTACAGTTACCTTGAAGGGCAGTATCTCTTTTATCTTCAAATTGCGTTAGTAGGCTCCAAGAGGTCTTGTGAGTTGTGAAGAACAGTGTTTTAGACTCTAGACTTAGTTTAGGGCATCACACTACGCCAGAGCCTCATATACGCCAGAGAGCGCTGTTGCGTGTCAAAAATCGTTCTCCAGTGGACGAGTCAAAGACCATATAATTTGACAAAGGAGAAGATTACTGTAAATAGTTAAGATAGCAATAATGCAAAAGGTCTTCGAGTCTAAGCTCTCAGGTGGCTTAAGGTTATGATCACCTGACAATCTTTGGCACGTATCCTAATTGATATTCACTGCACGATTCCCTATACATTTCTCTGCTGGGCTTCGTTTAAAAATGACCAAAATGCAATATAAATGAGTGTTTAATACAGTGTTTTGCTTCTTTCAGCCGTGGCGTTATTTCTGGCGACGTACATTCAGAAACTTGGTTTTCCCGAATGGTGCCGATGGGTGATGGTCGGTTACATCTGTTGGCATGCATCCATAGAAATCATTCTCGCCGTCGATATGCATATAACCCGCAGGAGTGAGTTATGTGTACAATACATATTATTACCGTATACCGCTTCGCATTGGCCTTTCGTCTTAAGTCTATAGTAAACTCACCGCTTTGGTTCTGACACAGGTTAGTGTCTTCTTAATTGCTTGAATGATATGCAACGTTCAGAGGGGGACATAAACACATGCGCGCCCCAGAGCGCACGCACGCACGTGCGTAGCCTACACACACATACATGCATGCATGCATACATAAATCGCGCAGTTCTACATGCATGCGGCATGCAAACCTTAATTATAGGCTACTTATCGATTTTGGAGGTGCTGGCATACATTGATGTGACGATTGTTTTAGGGAAAGTAACGAAAGAAGACATTGCGATGTACAATGTGCAAGATCCGATACATGAACAACACAACCAATTATCGCTCAGTGAATCCGTAAGTCCGAACAATCAGCTTATTTTTTTTAACTAGGCCTAATGACCAACTTAAATATAATATAATAACATAAATAACTTAAAGTCTCAAGTATTTAAATAGCGCCCCTTCAAGAAACCTAATGAGGAGTGCTCCCAGCCAATAGGTAGATTCTAAAACGCAACATTCCCATTCAAAGCACCGAACTTCCTTCCTATAGGTCTACCACCACACCCCACATGCGCACACCTCTGCCTGTCTGCCATGCTGTTGAGTGTTGAATGATGCCATGACTCATTGATATGTATTATATTAGCTGGATTGATAACGCTTCGTATAGTGGTCCATGGCCGACGGCGAATCAGTCGCGACTTACACTTAGGGCAGCGTGTGCTTGTTCCTATCTAAACCCATGTTAAATTCGTCAACTTTGAATGTAATTTTCAAGAAATCTGGTCAGTGGCCGCTAAATACAGTTAAGTTGATTGTTTTGTATGTCATTCAACTCAAAAACCCTAAGCTGGTTTTGAACAATTGTGTATCATTGCTGAGAAATTTGTGTTTTAAAGCGAAGTGTTGTGACGCCTATATTTTACTATGGTTTGCCGCTAGGAATTCTGGGAGTTTTTCCAGAGAATTCTGGGATTTGCCTCAGAGAATTCTGGGATTTGCTCTAATGAAACATTGTATTTCCCTAGTGAGCGATAATCCGAACTTTCATAGGCAATCAGCGTTCCAGTAGTATATACTACATTTCAGTGCCATGACTAACCTATTCTTGCGTAATGAACAACGGTTGTTATTCCAGTGGACATTTCTGAAGTACTATGAGAATTGTAGAAAATACTTGAGTGGTAGGACGTTGCTCTATCGATGTATAGTTTTGATGTGCAATGAATGTGACTTTACTCTGGGGTCATAATTAATTAAGAAAGACTAGGAATTGAACTCCCTCGACCTCTGACAAGTCTTGCCCTGCATTTCTATAGTGCCTTAAATTAGGTCGTATGAACCTTTCGAATTACTTGAGCATGCTCAAATTATTCATCTGCCTTTTTTATAAACAAGCTGTTCAATTCTCATATAATTATCACCGAGTCGCCGACAGTATTACAATAATTAAAGTTCATTCGGAAGGTGGCGACATATACACTTTAAATTAACGGGATCCATCAGACCCCGACGTTCACCTCGCCCCTAGTTCCCCTATCCGCATGAGCGCGCTGCTAAGGCTGTTTAATAATTATTAAGAATGTTGTTCTGTTATGTTCCTGTAGTATTCGCTGTTTCGAACCACCCTCGGTGTCTTGCATTTGGTCGGAGTTCTTGGCTGTGCCATTGCACTTTCTGTTCAAATCGGAATATCATGAGAACGTCGGAACCAGAGATTAAAGTCAGAAGTCATGATCCTTAGGTATCAACCAACGACCTCATATATATTACTAGACAGAGCTTCCTGTGTTGAGCTGCCCAGTGACGTTGAAACCGAATAAGAAACAAGAGCGTTTTTATTACATGAACTGTGATTGGTTAAACTTAAAAAATAGATTAACGGTAACAAACTTGTGATTGGTTGAGCTAAAAATAGGTTATGTGTCATGAGCTTCCGATTGGTTGAGCTAAAAATAGTATGTGTCACAAAGACTACGAGAAAGTCCCCAAGATGGTTCAGCAGGAACCACGTGATCCCACCGGCCTGGTATCAACAGAGGACAAGATAAACGCCCTTTTGCACGTGATGCCGTACGTTTTTGAACATTGAATGCCGTGCATTCATGCTCTGTGTGCTAAACAATGTATTTATAGGCTATCTAGGGGACTTTATTTGTTTTTGTAGGATAATTTGAAATCATCTATGCTTACAGTTAAATCACAGGCGTGCTATGATACACTATAATTTGAAGTATTAAAACGAACAGAAGCAACTCAAGCGTGCATTTAGGCTAATTAAAATGAAACCTGTTATAGGCAATTATAAGGTTCTCGTGTTCCATCAGATCTAATTAGGCATCGACATTTTCAATTTAATCGTCTTCTATTTCATAATTACTGATGTACAGTTAATTAGAGCTTTCGATGTTCGCATGGAATATACATGTTTTATTTTGCAGTTCAGTTTTTTAGCACCAGCTTGTTTCAAAGTGCTGCGTCTCAGTGTAAGAATTGTGGAACAATAACTGGGGGGTTGGACCATTATACACTTGGAATCGGGGTGTGAAAAACAGACTTTAACATGGGGCTCTCAGAAAGACTGGGGGGGGGGGTTGAAACCCCCTAAGCAATTCTCACCCTGCTGCGTCTTGTCCAGTGATTTATGACTTGTGTATATATCACATTTTAGATGACATGTTTCGAATTAAGACAGAACTCACATGCTCATTGATGATCTTATGCAAGATGCTTGCTTTATTTTGTTCATTGCTTTTGGTTTTGGCGTACGAACGCTCGCAAGTGGAAAGAGGGGAGCAAGGTCAACTGCGGACAAGGGGAGTGATGAGTCCAAAGTATGTCATTTTCTGCAGACGTCCTTTTTTAGGTCTCTGAGAGGCAAATCGCGTCCGGGGTTATACATGTTATCGACATACATAGGTAGCAGTTATAGTGGTTCCTTCAGCCGGTCTTGACGAATTTATCAATTTAACAGTTTGATTTGGTGTAGGAAGCGTTTTTCGTTAAGTACTTATGAACATAATTATTTATAAGACACCGGATGTTGAAAGCATTGTACAAAACGTCAGAAAGTTTAGCTATAAACAACAGTTAACACATACTTTGTTAAAAATGTCTGCAAACTATTTCCTGATTTTTGCTTTGCTGGGTGTTGAATATTTATGCACGTTAATATACGTATAAACGTATAAATGTACGTGTCAAGTTGGTGTATAGTATGTATAGCATGCATCGAAAGCATAGGCGCAATCACGTCCTAAAAGTTGGGGGGACCATAATGAATCACGTCCTAAAAGTTGGGTGGGACCATAATAATAAAGTTAGGGGACCACTCAAAAGTTGGGGGGACGCGTCCCGTGGGTCCCATATGGTGGTTGCGCCTATGATCGAAAGCCCTCAAAAATGACAAAACGAATGCACATTAAATTCAAGGAGAATCTCGTAAATCAAGATGGTGATCTACGAAGTTAATCGCCATTCAACAGTGTGATCCGTCTTGATTACACACGACAGGATTTGAACCCAGGCTGCAGAACCACAGAACTGATGCATCAGTCACTTAACCAGTGTGCCACAATGATCCAGGAAAACGAATATTAATTTATTATATCTCAATGCAAAATACACCGATCCTTTAAAATCACTGGGTGCTGGGCAAGAAAACTGTTACAAAATCAAAAGAAACTGATAGGCCACATGCAAACATTGTTTTGCTTCAGATGAATAAACATTGTTTTGCTTCAGATGAAATTAAACAATGATTTGGTTAATAACACAGAACTGACAGATCTCAATGAAAACCCACCATTAATTATGAACCTTAAAGCAGTTATCGTTTCGTCTTGCATGCAAAATAGCATAAATCAAATAATGATTTATTGATGCACAGAAAGAGTATACATCGTAATCGAAAATCCGGAATTTCTACAGCGTCCGCAAAAGCCAAGTTGCGGGAACCAGGCTGTTAACAGGTGCTTATTTAAAACAAAATCATCATATTTAATTAATTTGATAGTATTTAAGCAATTCATATCAACGTAAAGGCATCAGAAAGTGTTTCAGTTATTTGGATACAAAGAATAAAAGCAAGCTTGTTACCTCTTTAATGCCGAACAGTATAGGATTTCCCATATCATTTACTACCATCTCGGCATTAAAGGGTTAAACAGACAATTAACGACATGGAACTAACTGTCTTCCCATCAGGGTGCCCTCCCTTTCGTTTTACCAGTCGCTTTAGACTGTTTTTTTCTGCTTAACCAGGGAGCAAATGAGAGCAGAGATCTAGAAGGGATGCTACGTAGATTTGATTTATTGGGCATTCATAGATATCAAAATGTTGGCACAAAGGTACAGTAATTGTTTGATGCACACCAGGGCTACAAATCACTGCTTGGCATCACTTCCTGGAATATTGGTTACAAATTATGTCGAGAGAATTCTAATGCGGACCCACATCCCAATACATATGCTAGACATGAAAGTCAACTAATAAATTAATCTTGGCTAGAAATCTAATAAATGAATATCTGGCTTGTCTGGATAGAAGCTGAGACTCAGTGCTTTGAGAATTGCTCTTGAATAAATCATGATAAAAAATCCAGTTAAGTAATAAAGCAAGAAAGAGCAAATCTGTGCCATTCGACAAAATCATAAACCTGACCATCCTACTAACAAAAACTAGAAAAATCAATAAAGTAATGTGCTTGAACATTTCAATGGAGAGATGAGATGTTGACAGCAGGGTGAGAATTGCCGGGGGGTTGTGGGTTTCAACACCCAGTCTTTCTTAGAGCCCCATGTTAAAGTATGTTTTTCACACCCAAATTCCAAGTGGACCATTAAGCCCCCCCCATTATTTTTCCACAATTCTTACACTGGTTGAAAGCACTGTCTGAAAGCAGTGAGACTGAGACAGTTCCTATTAGAATCCACCAAAAGTGTTCCTTTGAATATTGTCACTTCCAAAACTTGTACAAATGTCAGATCGTAAAACATTCCTCCACGCAATGGAAACAATAAATTTAACATACAGTATAAACACTAGTCCACTCAGTGCTTCTTTTCACCAAGTTCACCAGGCATTCATACTGATGCATTTACAACGTCAAAAGCGTTTAGTAGCTATAATAAGGCAGTCACTGAATCTTAACAGCCCAGATCGAGTCACCTAGAATGGCTGTGCCATAAAAAAGGCACATGTCATGTTCTGTACTAGGCATGTGAGTATATATCTTCACTCACATGTGTGAATGTACAACAGGAAAACGATAAATACAATCAAAAGTAGTAATTTGTAGAAAACCTGTATCAAAATCTGCCTCGTCAAAATCGACAGGTTAAAGACAAGATGTTTTCTGTTTAGTTCCGTTCTTAATTCCATTCAGACTAACAATCCTTTGCTCTGCCACACGTGCAAGAACACCAACACAAAAAGCGAAAAACTCTTAAACTTACAATAACTAAACGAACTTCTATTTTGAGTGTCACTACAAGGTGCATAATAATGTAGTAGTCTCACACATAGCAAAGAAGTGATTGGCACAACAGTGGCTGTTAAGAGATAAATAGCTAAATCTTCTGATTAACTAAAATATCACGAGCTGAAGCACGTCAACATCAAGACCCCGAAAGTTCACATTTTGCAGGGCGCTATTATACAACATCAAGATTCTTGCAAGGAACTCTCGGGCATCTACTCGGTAAACGGCTTGAACTGGGTTTTCCCGGCTTTGAAATCGTCGACCACCTTTCGGATCGTGTCCTTCGTGATGCCCTTCGCAGGCAACGTGAACTTTCGCTCCTCTGGAATGTCGAACAGAGCCAGCACCGGTTCTTCGCCTTCTCCTAAATTCACAAACGATCGGACGGACGTAGCAATGTCAGCGCTCTGTAAAAGACAAACGCACTCGTTGAAAACAATGGTTAGGTCTTAGAATGTGGCACAAAGTCAGAGACATTGCAACTATTCTTCCCATGCAAAGAGGGAACCTACAGAAAGAGAAAAATGGTAAAGACAACACATTTGTTTTGTATTGCAGAAATTTTGAAGGGATGCTATAACAAGTGCACATACAAACATCAAAATTTGTAGGAAACTTTAAAAATCTGTTGTCCAGCATAACCTGTATAATGTATATGTTTTGCGGTTACCGGTATATACACAAAAGGGGCAACTCACCTCAGAGGAACTTCCCTCGTAGTAAAAGAAGAGGGCAGGGAGCTCGTTTTCTGTGCCAGCCTTTGCCTTCTGCTCCTCCTTGTAAGCCTTAGCTGTATCTTGCATCAGTTCAGTGGCTGATGCCTGAAGACTGGCGTTGCCATCTGGAAATTAAGCAACACATCAAAATAACTTCGCAAAAGTACAAAAGGCAAAAAGAGTCAACAAATTAATTCATTATATTATTACAGGTACAAAATGCATACAAATTATGCTGTGTGCAATAAACTAACGTAAGCTAATTTGAACTTGTGGAAATTGTTGTAATTGTATAATGAGTGAATGTGCAAAAATAAAAGGTATTACTGACGTACAAATGTAGAAAATATTGCACATACTGATCAAATGCTCTTCGCCATTAACCTAGCAATACTCAAATTACATCTTTTCAAGGTCTCAAAAGTACTTTCTTTCCTAGGGTAATTCGCACTGGGAGCACCTCTGATCGGTGTGCACTGTGAGAGGAGCCTTTGTACATTTATAGGTACAACACAATACAATATTGACATGTACAACACAAAGAAACACTAATCAGAGAAGTGGTAAAGCTACGCACTTGTAAACAAGAAGAGACAGGTGGCCTCGTTCAAATTCGATGCATTATCCATTCCAATCTCTTCAACTGGCGGAGGATGCCACGGAAATTTCTGCAAATAACAACCACCGAAATCTTTCATCAGCCAAAAACAAAAAACAACATTCACTGGATTTTAAAAGCAGCCTGTCAGTGTCAGCGTAAAAATCTCAAAGCACAATATACTAAAAAAGACTAAGAACACCATAAATTTTCACTGATAGTGACCAAAAAAGTCTATAAGAAACAAATGTGAAGCCCTGACCGCAAAACACGTGACCTTTGCCAATCAAAGCAAAAAATGCATGTAAAAGTAAATAAGTAAGGCGTAAAAAAAATTTTGTGTTTCCGGTAACGCGACCGACCCATTTTACGGCCGCGACCCAAATATTTTTGTAAAAACTTTTTTAAAAAAAAATTTTTTTTTTCCAAAAAAAAAATTTTTTTTCAAAAAAAAATTTAATTTTTTTTTCAAAAAATATTTTTTTAACATTTGTATTGACATAACATAAGAGACGTCAACAAAATGAAATTAATAGGACTGTTTCTAGAGCTGTTTTAGGTGCAGACAGTCGGGAAATAGGCAGTTTATACTTGCTTAGAACACGTACTTTGTTTCAGCGTGTAAAAAAGACTAGTGGGGTATACTTTTTCGGATAGTCACTGCATAAAAATATTTTACAAAATAAAAATATTTTCCGACCTACCTACCCAATTTTTTTTAGCTCTGTTACCGGAAACACAAAATTTTTTTTTAGGCCTAATGTAATCCTTCATTCAGTGCATGATATACATAATACATTACACACACACAAGTTGTAAGTAATTATCAAAGCAAATCTAACCAGTGATAACGCCTTGCAGACAAATCTACTCTTTAAGCTATGGACAATATCAACTTCATTATTTTTCTTAAAACAATCCAATGTAATAATAATCTGCACGCCGGCAAAATTATTTTCTTAGCTACCAGTGTTTGTTTCAGCAACAAAATGTCAGTGTCCGGTTTTAATTCAGCAATAATGTCAATGAAAAGAAAACTAATGAGACAAAAAAAACAAGCAACTGATATCAATGCATCTTCTGAATATCCCTACTGAATACCAGACACTTTGGTTCATTGAAAAGCAATGAGATTCACATCCCTATTGATCATGGCATTTGACCTCAGAAGATGCCCATATGTGACAGCAACCAGCCTAAATGAGTAAGCGAATCATTAAAGCAGCCATTAGAAACATTTTAATTGAACTGTTAATTAACAATTTCAGCAAACAACTTACCGCTCCCTCTTTGTCTTTGCTCACAGCACTGCGTCCATTCGAAGTGATCACTTCATTGTTTTCATCCAAAATCACCAGCATAGGAATACCTGAAGCATGTGAGAAATGCACACAATGTACAGTATTTAAATGCATTGTATTGTTATAAAGCAATGCTCTCAGCAAAAGCCCTTCAAAAGCACTAAGCAATCAACAACCAATGTGTTCATGTCAATGAATCTATCGATGTATTAGTCAACACTCAACACGATGAATTAAAATTAGTATATGATTGAAAAACCACACACCGTCTAAAAAGCACGTTTGTTACCTTCGACTTCGAAATAGCTGGACAGTTTGTCGATCCTGTCATCCTTGAGTGGCAAAGCGAGCCAAGGCATCGTGCCGTAGTACTCCTTGAATTTCTCGTCTGTTCGATCGGAACTCACAAACACCACTTCGAAATTCTTCCCGTCCGTTTTCAGTTTATTGTAAGTTTTGACCAGCTCTGGCGTGAAGGCTTTGCAAGGAGGACACTGCCAATCAAAATCATAAACAATTATGTTGTCATTAGAGATCAAGTTGTTAATTAACATCAATTTCTGGCAAACTGATTTTCGGTAATAGTAATCTGATTTAAAAACGATTATGTTTTTGAATTGGCCTTAAAGAAAATCCACTCTTCTCAATGTACCGCGGGTAATGCAGCATCGCAGCTACCATTCATTTGATGCAATAAACCTATAAGCCTATATAGTCAGTATAAATGCATCAACAACCCGTTAAAATTGCATAAAATGATTTTTTAAATAAATTCCATCATCATTTTCTAAAGAGTAAAAACCAATTATTGTATCCAAAACTGATAATAAATCAGATTTCCATTCAACATCCCTATTCCCTAACCAGTGACTGTGATTGCATAAAATTTAGAAATTAATGAGTAATGCTGTTTTAAGACCTACTAAGTTGTCAGTGGTGCCCAACCGATGTGAAATGTCATTAAAAACAAAACGTCTATCATTTCTGAGATAATCGCAAAGTCATCAGCAGTTGGCTCACACTCATTACATCCGTTATGATACTCTTGCTACATTTACACACTTTTTTGGTAATTTACAGCTGGGGAGCATGATCGTTTTAGTGGTAATAGCACATAGAACTGTTGACTGAAAAATCGGAGATGGAAGTTGCTTCATGCTTCCTGTTTTACTTCGATCCTAGGTTTGGCAAAATGCACCCAGAAGTTACCAAACACCCTTCCAGAGTCATTTCTAAGCATTCCCTTAAATTTAACCTGTCCTGCATTTTACTAGCATTTTGACACTTACAAGTGCCCTCAGTTTACTTAATCATTATAAAATGATTATTAAATGTCATCTGGAAGATTGGTCAGTGATGGACAGGACTAGGGGCACCAATACGAGCTGAAGCTAAGTACATGTAAATAAAGTCAAGAGAATCTCACACCTATGAGAGTGCTTAGCATGAAAGGCTGCACTTCTTCTTCTTAATGGTCTACTTAAAACAGACCATTGCATATACAGAGGTTCTAAGAGAGCAAGTGGTTCAAAGCATTGTAAGGCGTAGAAAAAAAATTGTTGTGTTTCCGGTAACCCGACCGACCCATTTTTATGGCCGCGACCCGAATATTTTTGAAAAAATTTTTATTAAAAAAATATTTTTAAAAAAAAATTCACAAAATTTTTTTAATTTTTTTTTCAAAAAATATTTTTTTAACATTTGTATTGACATAACAATGGGGAAAACGGCAATGAACGGTCTGGAAAAGATTTGGAAGGACAAATACGTGAGCAGGGAAACAAAGAAAAGACTGGTAAGAGCACTGATCTTCCCAGTCGTCCTATATGGATGCGAGACATGGACAAAGACACGGGATATGGAAAAGAAAATCAACGCGTGTGAGATGTGGATTTGGAGAAAGATGCTAAGAATTTCATGGACGGAGAAGAGAACTAACGAATCGGTGCGCGAGGAGCTCGGAATAGAGAGGGAGGAGACACTGCAGCAAACAGCAACTTGGAGGAAATTGAGCTACTTCGGCCATGTGATGAGATCTAACGGTTTGGAAAAGGAGCTGATGACGGCATGCGGTGAGGGAAGGAGAAGATGCGGAAGACCAAGGAAGAAATGGTTGGATGAGGTACAGGAAAAGTCTGGCATGAGACTGGAGGAACTAAGAGAGGCGACTAGGGAGAGGATCAACTGGAGAGGATGCACCAGGGCTTTCGCCAGAGCTCCAGTAGCTGACGGCACCAGGTGACCAGGTGATTGACATAACATAAGAGACGTCAACAAAATGAAATTAATAGGACTGTTTCTAGAGCAGTTTTAGGTGCAGACAGTCGGGAAATAGGCAGTTTATACTTGCTTAGAACACGTACTTTGTTTCAGCGTGCAAAAAAAACTAGTGGGGTATACTTTTTCGGATAGTCACTGCATAAAAATATTTTACAAAATAAAAATATTTTCCGACCTACCTACCCAATTTTTGTTAGCTCTGTTACCGGAAACACAACATTTTTTTAAGGCCTAACTTACCAGTAGTCTTATCGTAACTATCATGAAAAGCACGAAATTTATGGCAAAGTCTATATCAACATTATGAGAATCATCAATGAACACAATTTATCTTCATTTTAAAATTCCATTCTCCATATTATTGACCCTCCATCAATGTCCAAAAATGAATGCACATATATACGGTAATATGCAGGGCTTGTGATTGTCTATTGGTCAGCATTTTGGACTATTAACCAAGAGTTTGGGATTTCAAATCCACACCAGGGCAAAAGATGTTTCAAGATTTCTGCCCCTATTCAACACAGCAATATATGAGTACATTGATTGCAAACTATAGCTGGACGATGAAATGGTCAACGAAGAAAACTAGTCACCTCCTCATATGTCAAGACCAAGAAAATGAGGTCAAATCCATTGCGTGCCTTAAATAGCTTAATAGATTAAGAGACTGCCAATGTTCTTTTTATGCAAATCATTCTTCTTTTTATGCAAATCATTCTTCTTTTTATGCAAATCATTCTTCTTTTTATGCAAATCATTCTTCTTTTTATGCAAATCATTCTTCTTTTTATGCACATCATTTTTCTTTTTAAGCACATCAATCTTCTTCTTATGCACCATTTATATAGGATAACCCACATCAAGACACAGTGACAATGCTACCTGTTATGCAATCTAGTGTGGATTATAACAAGATATATTTATGGTCTTTTTATACTAGTCTGGTACAGGTAGACTGGTGAAAAAGCTCTTTGAACAGAAACTAATGAATTACACCTGTCCATTCTATAAACAGCGAGACCTGTCAAACAGCAGACATCCCATCCCATCCCTACAAATCCATTTATTGGACTCATGGTCTACCAGACATGGTCTATCAGACATCAACAAAACATGCAACCACCCACACACAGCCATCCACCCACGCATCCACCCACGCAAACACACTCACACAAACTCATAACCATCCCGACTCTTCAATATTAATTACATGCGCATCACAAAACCGAACATAAAACGCAATATATTGCTACTCCATGCAGACAGATTAAAATATCAATGACTCAGCAGTTTCAATGAATCAACAGTGACAGGAAAACACGACCAGTAAATCCCATGACACTTATACCAGATATTAAACTGCTATTGTGATCTTGAAGCCAAGGGGTTAATAATTAAGCAGATGGAGAGAACTAGAACTTTTTGAGCATACAGATTTTCATTTTATTACTCTCAGCATGCAAGAGTGTGAGAGTCATAGTCTGCCACTGAAACTGTCTGGTTTTCCAATTCACAGCCTAAAAGTTGTATGGAATATATTGTATCTATCCATCTGTCCCTACGCCCCTTCAAGAAAATTATTCAGAGGCGCTCCTGACCCAGCCAAAGAGGATAGTCTTGAGTAGTTTATAAAAAGAGTTAGACAAGTGCTGCAGAAGGAAATGCAGGCCAAAGGGGAAGCGATTTTAAAATGGAGGGACCCACAATCGAGAGCGTCCCATTCTATCTGGTGGCTGTGCGTGCATGTGGCACCATAAAGTCGCCTCAGCGAGTCGCCTCAGCCGACCAGCGAGTGGCAACCAGGGCAAGCCGTGACTAAAGTAAAGAGTTCCTGAAGTACTGCCTTATAGCTGCTGTATCCATCAAACATTTTAACAGAAAATTAAAGGACTTTTTATGTATGTGTAGCTTATCATGGGAATTTCCTCATGGGAATGCCTCCTCCACTTCTGTGTTAAATACTTGATTATGTGACGCTTTCACCATATTATGATCATAATTATTATATTAACCGTGTACATGGCCCTCTGATACTTCCGTGAACCACTTCATAATCAACCTAACACATGTAATGTAATGGTGTCTCGTTGATGCTCCACATTTATTTATGAATGAACAAATCCTGTAAATGAGCCAGTCGAGTCTTATCGGGTCCTGCATTATTATTAAGTTTAATAAATTCTTTTTGAATTTTGTCATAAATGTATAACTCTGTTATGTATTTATACTGATGTGACATGCAAGTCAATAAACAACACAATAAACTGCCCAGGACACAATGCCAAACGCAATGAACAAGCACACGGAATCACGGATCTCTAAATGCATCTTCTTTTGGCGGCTGACTATCTTATCCGCGTCCCAAATTCACATTCTGATGTGAACTTGTGCGCATTACAAATCTACCTAATAATTATAATCGAAAGTAAATACTCTATATATAAATCATTTTATAGTTCCGTTTTCACTAGGAGTGCTACTCTTGAAAAAAATCCTCGCATAACTTCCTGATCTGGTACAGATCATATAGGCACAGAGTCCATATATCTGGCTTTATCTGAAATTTGCTTTGGAGCCTGGGAAATTCCTTACAGAGTTTTCCACCATTTTGCTGTCACAAAGTTACCAGGTAACAGATTTCATGTCTTAGCCACACACAAAAAACACAGAAGGACAAATGAAGAACAAAATGATCAAATTTTTAATAGCATTGTTTTCACACTTAAAAATTTTACAACTTGTCTAAGACAATGAATTAGCAATCTCTAAAGATCCCTTTCTGCAACAACAAGCTGCATTGGCTTCCATTCATCGTTAAATATTTTAAAGTACTTCCTTTGCAATTATCCACAGAGCTTCCATCTACACTAAGCACAATGACTTTAAAAAAGCATTGACATGATGATATTACAATGTCTTACAATAAACTTAATTATGCTCAACTACACAGAGATGAAATGAAACAGGGTACACTAACTTTTGCTTAGAAAGACTTACAATACAATACATGGAGCCGAAAATGTATGAAAAATATGCATTGAATAATTAATGCTTGACAAAAACAATGTTATTCAAGAGAAGTGCTCACCCAGTGGGCTGAGAAATAGAATCCTTTGACCTTTCCCGCAAGTGCTTCATCACTTTGCACCTTCGTGTCACCTTTCAGCAATTCACCCTTTATGACCTCTGAGAACGGCTTTGGGTGCCACGGAAATTCTTTACCCTCAGGGTCGCTGCCAACAGCTTCCCGCCCTTTTGTCGTCACCAAGTTTCCAGTATTTGCATCGATGAAAACCAACGTCGGGATACCTTGGACTCTATATTTCTTTGACAATTTCCCCTGTATCAAAATAAAAGTTAATTTAATGAAAAACTACAAAACATTGACAACTTAATTAAACAGATAATACGGATTTGGCTGCTTACCACATTGAAATGAACCATTTATTTATTGTGGATATTGCAAAAAGATTTAAATTTTGCCAATGGACTGATCAAATAACTGTAAGAAATTTTAGAGTAATTTGCCAACTCCATGCAAAGAAGTTCCTACTTAAGCTAACTTTGCCTCTGTTTTATCTGTTGCTAAGCTCATTTTGCTCAAGCTGCATGGTCATAAAATACAGGGATGAGTAAATTACTCGCAAGAACACAATTGAATTACTGTATCAAATAAATCATGATAGGTCTGACATTCACAGAGTCAGCCTAAAACAGGAACATAACTACTATGACTCGAGCGTATTACAATTAGTAAGATCTGCACCAATATTAAGCATGAACTAAAGTCCATTTCTGGGTCTGCCAGACGAATCCCAGCTAATTATACACATGTCTAAGTTTGCTATGCTACACATTTTCCATGATCAATAAAAGATTTCAAGATAGATTGAATTGATTGATTGATTGATGCTATCAGATCCCTGAGACAGTAGAACAGTAGTGCCTGCCAGCCAGTTTCAAAACAGAAACAAAAAGCTTCTGTACTGCAAACTAGGGTCATGCTGGCCTGAGTCAGCATAATAATATTAGAGTACAAAACAACTGGAGGAATATTCGTCGAATATAAACACCATCCAAGTAAACAAAATAGCATCAAGCTACCCAGAATGCTCTTGTTAGTGACATTGCTATAACCCCCAAACATCACCTCAGCAATTCTGTTCTCAAATTTCATCAGTGCTGGAATACAATCTTGAAGACAAGTCATGTTGCCTATTTAGTATTTACAACACCAACAATGCTCCAACTCCATAGGCCTCCTGTCCTAGCTTTGTCACTTAATTAATTCAAAATCAATCGATTTGCTCAGTCCTCAATTCACTCGACACCACTTTAATACTGGTCCCATGTTAGCTCCTGAATTTATTGAACTTAACAACATTTAAAACCCTCGCAATACTTATCTTTGGATTCTTTCCTACCAATGACCAAAAAGTAAAGTTCTGATATTAAAAAACCACCAAGTTTTCTTCCTGGTTCAGAGGTAACAAATGGTAACCAAATATTGATAAAACAAAATTAATCATCCTTGCTCAAACCATAAACAGCATGCAATTTAACAGACTCACAATAGATGACAAACTGATTATGCGGACCGAGTCATGCAAATTTTTAGGTGTGTATCTGGACCAGCACATCTCTTGGAAATAACAGATTAGGCAAATATCTAAAAACTTAACTTTAGAAGAATACCAGCATGCTATTAAGGATTCTTCATTGTATCCTTAAACCACACTACACAATACACATTCTGCATATTGTTCAAATTAATTATTGTTCCTTAATTTGCCTTTAAATGCCCTAGTAAGTTGAGTCCACTGAGGTGGCCAATCTAAAGTCCGGTGGAAGACTGTTCCATAACGTGCAGCCGCCGGAACGCATCCTCATCCTCCGTAAGTCTGATATTTATTTGTAATTTTCATTACGAAACTGCTGTCCATATCGTATTTTTGGACTGAAGGCTTTTTAACACAAGGACTGTATGTGGCATCTTAAATAAAAGAGTGAACTGATCATTGATCAAAACGTTTAATAGCTAATTGCACAGCTCTATCCTTTGACTGTAGCCTATACGTCTATCAATTTGTTTTGACTCAGCGTTGAGTTTTTACCCTTGGAACTCAGCTATAGTTACTTAAATCTCTACCTATTATTATTATTATTATTATTATTAAACACTGTGAAAAATCGTGCGTAATCATGGTTAAGAATACCTTTCTATCTCTATCGGAATACGGCAGCGCTTTCCAAGGCATTTCATTCAGATACTCCTTGAAGCTTTCCTCGTCCTGATCCGAACTGACGAAGACAATGTCCATCGTGCTGCCCTTCTCCGTTTCTCGGTACTTCTTGTAGAAAGTGGCCAGTTCTGGGGTGAAGGCCCTGCACGGGGGACACCAGTGAGCCGAGAAATACAAACCCAACACACCATTGGCGCCAATCTTGCCAAGCAGATCTGGCACGCTCGTTGTCGTGCCATCCTTGTCAACGAGCGTTTCACCGACTAAATCCGCGAGAGCAGACATTTCTCGCCCTTTTTCTTTCAGTAATCGACTCAAAATTAGGAACGACAAAATACCACGAATAACGCCAGTGCTATGTCAACGAATCTTGTTGACACCACGACGGTTGTGAATGCTAATGACGAGTAATGAGAATTGAAGACAACGCTGGTTATAAATCGGCTGACAGCAGCTGATGATTCGGACAACTGCGTTAAATGCGCATCGGCTGACGCACAATGCTGAGTCAGAACTCAGAACCACGATGTAAGAAATGAATAAAGCTAACTTAAAAGCGCCACCGCTGCCATCTGTCGAATGTAATTAAACTAACCAATTTCGAGACATGTGCACATGACATTGTATAAATAAAGTAAAGTTATTGTTGTTTACACTGTGATATACTGTGACGGCCGCGCGTCTGATTTATAAGTCTCCGCAGGCCTCCGCAGGTATTACTTTGCATGCATTACAATTTGACAGTGTGCCTTCATAAATACAATTAGTTGAATGCGTTTACACATTATGCGTTGATCGTAACTATATCCATATCAAAATGCACTCCTCGCAAGCACTTAAGATTTTGATTTTCAGCAAAGCTGATCTTAAGACAATTAGAGGAAGAAAGTGACGCGTAGAAAATAAGGTGTTAATAAAATCAGTTGTTGTTGTGGTCACATAGTCTGTCACAAAGAGGCGCTCAGTTATCAAAGTAATGACATCATGAAGTCTCAATATCAAGCAAATTAATCTACTCTGGGGCACTTAGCTGAGTTTAAAGGGATGCCGTGTAGAACAGTCTAGCAAAAGAGCTTTTAATAATTTCAATTGCACTTTGTACTACACGAGAATAATTATTCTGGTGATATGGAGCTGATCGATTCTACCAGAGAAAATTGATCTGCTGAGTGTAGACGAAATCTCGTTGTTGGGTCGGCAGTTGAGGAAAAATGTCGGCTGATCTTAAGACCGCCGTAGTAAACACGTCCGGTCCAACAGGAACCGCCGCCGCGGTTTCGCTGGTACAGCAGCCGGACCAGTACAAGGGATGGCTTTACAAGTGGACCAACTATATCAGAGGCTACCAGAAAAGGTGGTTCGTCCTTCAGAATGGGCTCCTGTCGTACTACCGGTATGCTTATTTTCGCCAAATCTTTTTGCATTGATAACAGTCTTAGCGGCGTAGAATAAACGAACGCCTTTCTGTTAGCCTAGTTGTCGCAGCTGTTGGTATTGTGTTCTTCGCAGTGTAATCGGAATAAACTTGTTTGTGCAGCATGGAACGAATTCAATGGCCGTAATTAAAAACGGTTTGCAAAAATAGTGTGGGATTGCATTTTGAGCCTCGAAGTATTTGTGCTTTGAATTGGCGCGGAATTGTTTATGATTTGTGATGTTCAAAGTTTTCCATGGTAGCCCTTTACACAATCCTTTGTTGCATTTGCTATGCATTATATTGCTGTCATTAATTACTTAGTTAATTGAACATCCATCCAGCTGCAAATCCAATCTGATTTCCAGCATTATGCTGGATCAGTTTTTCTCTCTGTTGTATCATACCACAACGGAAATTTACATGACACCTCTTATGTACATCATGCAAAGTTATGGGATACTATCTGGGTGTCAGTTTCAGGATGTAATTGATTTACTTGTGTGGCATGATAACGTTATGTATGTTCACTTATCATTATGCTGATTGATCACTGATTGCCTATTTCTGGTCTATGTACACGGGATACCAGCTTTGATGGCCTGATAATAATGATGATATTCGTTTATTGATTCGTACTGAGAAGTATGTAGTTAGATTACAAATATTAGTAACAGATGATAAGAAGTTTGACATGAGTCAAATATAATTGTATGGCATCTTGCAAGATGCCCATCTATACTATTTATCATTTTACAGTTGACCCACAGATTCAACTAGAATAATCTTTGAATTTGCCAGATTTGCAGATAGCATTGGCACTGATATTGGCCCTCATTAGCTCATGCCAAGTACATTTTTAAAGAGGGCTTTAATCATTTACCAAACTGCATTAGTTTTCCATTCATTTATAGCATGCCTACAATACAAGCTCATAACAAGTGCACATACAAACAAATACATGCTCGCTGTTAAAGGGTTAATGTTACAACATTTAAACTAGGTTTCAGACTAGATTATATCCGCAGATTTAGAGTGATCCCATTGTTCTCTTCGTTGATTATTACTGATAAGTCATGGAGGCATAGTTCATCGGAAATTTTTCTATTGGTCATTCATTGTTATTTACTTAGATGCATTGGCATATTGCCTTGTTACTTTTGATGCATTGTCATGTTGCATTGTTGCTTTTGATGCATTGTCATGTTGCGTTGTTACTTTTGATGCACTGTCATGTTGTTGCGTTGTTACTTTTGATGCATTGTCATGTTGTTGCGTTGTTACTTTTGATGCATTGTCATGTTGTTGCGTTGTTACCTTTGATGCATTGTCATCTTGCGTTGTTACCTTTGATGCATTGTCATCTTGCGTTGTTACCTTTGATGCATTGTCATGTTGCATTGTTACTTTCGATGCATTGTCATGTTGCATTGTTACTTTTGAAGGAACCAGGCGGAGATGTTGCATACGTGTCGTGGAACAATCAACTTAGCGAATGCCTTCATTCACACCGGTGATTCGTGTAGCTTTGTTATCTCGAATGGAGGATCGCAGACATTTCACTTGAAGGCCAGTTCAGAGGTCGAGCGACAGCGATGGGTGACAGCGCTGGAGCTGTCGAAGGCTCGAGCAGTCAACTTACTTGAATCAGGTACATAGTAAACACGTTTTAAACGCTCAGCTGAGATATTATATTATAACTTTTTTATGTCATACAATAGAGATTTATACGTATAATTGCATTTTATCGAGTCTATATTATAGGCGTGTGATTCAGTTTAATATGTCAAACAAAGATTAAATTATTATGTCGTTACCATACTAAATACGAGGGCCAAACCATGATCGAAAAGAATGGTCTTCATATGCTTCTGGAAAAATGATAAAGAGAGACCAAGGTGTTAGTCAGAGCTCATGTGACTAGCTCGTGTTTGGCAACTGCTGGTACCAGTAATTTTGACGTGTTTTGAATTGTGCCTGTCATTTTTAAGTTGTCATGTTTATATTAATGGTTGGCACAGCATAATTGGGAGATAATTATATATGAAGTGATAAGTTTTGGTTGCAGTAGACATTATTGGCGAAGGGTCTAAGTAACACTCTCACACGAAGAGATGAGGGTCAGCACAGACGCTCGATCGATACCCTCCCAAAGACCGACTCAGCCTTTCATTCACTAGATGGAATTGGTTAAATGCGCAATAGGATATAGTGGAACCTTGCATGACTGCCGGACAGTTGTGTTCTACTCCTGTAATTACTTGTGATCATATGTTCATAATATTGTAACTTATAATTATGCTGCATTCATGTCAGTTTGATATTCTATCAAAATACAATGAGGTTTCACTGTGCATTGTATTGTATATTTTAAAAGTTTGCATTGACATGCATGTGTCTCGATATGCCTGAATACGTTTAAGTTCTGTTTAAAAAATCAAATGCCTATTTATGATATTTTATGTGCAATGTGCACTGGATAACAGTACTCAAAATATATATTATGTTTCAAGCTCATTTAAAGATTATAGATTTTAGACTGCTGTGGTTTTGCTGTTTGCTTTGTGGCATGGCAATTACTGTCACTTGCAAATGCAATTATCCACGGCTGATGCTCATGATTGAGTGTTGTCAGAATGCCAGAGGACAAACAGAATGATGTATAATGACTCATGGTTATAGAAGAAAGTTTTTAAAATAGAAAAAGCTGGCCGATGATGCATTATAAAATGCTCAGTATACAATATTTCGTTCATTAAAAAATTAATTATTGTATTCATTCATTCGTGATTTCTATGGCACCTCTTCAAGGGGCTGCTCAGAATCAGTCCCGCCTCTAGCACATCAAAGAAGCATAGTTTTGAGTTGAATATAAAGAATGCTTCAGTAAGGGCCTCTGGAAGTAGACATGGCTCCTGTGGGAGCCCATTTCAGACCACTGGGCCCACGGCGGAAAAGGCATGATTCAGCATGGTTGCAGTTTGTGCGAATGGAGCCACGAGTTGTGTGGCGTATGGGTGAAACCGTGAAAGGTTTGAAAGAAGCTATGCAGGCGTGATAGCAGCATGTTTTAATTTATATTGCTATTGAGACTTCTATGATCGGTCTTTTCAACGTTTTAGACGACGATTATGACATCCATGAACAGCCAGAGAAATACGAACTGAACAGCCACTTGCGGACGCTAAGCGCCAAGCTGAACGACTTGAACACGTGCAATGACCTCATCGTCAAGCACGGTAGCACCCTGCAGAGATCCCTCAGTGAACTCGAACAGCTCAACAACATGACCGACGTTACCGCAAAGATTAAGTCCATCAATGAACGTGCCACCGTGTTTCGTATCACGACCACCGCCATGCTTAAGGTAGTTTTCAACGTACATAGTGATTTATTCGGCCATTGTTGGGAGAATGTTAATCATTTATACTACAGGTGACATTGTGCTGAGTGTTTTGAGTGTGAATCATGTAAAAAAAATAAAAAAATTGCCGTTTTTTTATTCTGTTTTATCACGCTATGCAGCTCTTAAGCAGGATTAGTTAAGCCTGTATGTAAGTATTTTCTGTATTAATCCACTTGCAGATGCGCAATGGGGCAATGGATGATAGTTTAAATCATCGTTTAATAGGCTGTAGAATACTTTCCTGCACTGCTGTGATTTTCACAGTAAAAAGAATAAACATTAGATAACATCCATAAAGTGGCCATTGCTTTAACATTGCATGATTAATGGAAAATAAGACTGATTTGACATGTAAATATTAGTTAGTTTTACTTGTTCGTATCCAAACAAATCTGTAGCCTGTATCAGTTTTGGTTTTCTAACGTAGATTAGAATGGAACTCTATTGAGTCGGTGGGTCTGTGACTTTTGTTTCATCCTGTGTGTTATACTGGTTAGTGGTCATAGGCGTACGAGGCGGAGTCCAGGGGGGCAAACCCCCCCAAATTCGGGCAAACCTGTTTTTTCGGGCAAGCAGACCCGGGAAAATAGTGAGAAAACAGTGTTTTTCTTGAGATTTCAACCCGATGACTAAAAATACTCAACTTATTTGGGCAGAAGTAAAACCTTGACCCCCACTGCTGAATTCTCCCATACGGCTATGTTAGCGGTAACTGTAAGGAATTTGTGGCTGAATATTTTTAATGGCCCAACGAAGCATGCAAGTTTAATGCAATTTAAAGCATGTAAGTTTGCTGCATAACATAATTGTTCGTGTCTGGCTTGAACCGTAGATGTTTCGAACCGTTACGCCATTCATTGAACCAGTTTGAGCTGGCTAGTTCTACACCACTGCTTAAAAATGTATAATTCACTGACCTTCAATTGTGCAACTGTGTTTTAGAATTGAGTTGTAAACATCAAAGGCTGCTGTGGTTGGCCTGTAGGACAATTGCATTATTCATTTTCCATTGTATTGTTCAGAAGGTGGTGGCTTACAAACACCTCACTGTGACCTCAGTGATACAAAGACTCAGTAGATATATATATATATATATATAATATGTATATACATATATATATATTCATTTTATTGAGTTCTTGCTGACATACCACAGCCAATTGTGATGAAAGAAATGAATCAAATGATTAAAGAAAATTATGGAAAGATTCAATCCAATATCGGTGCAAATCAGGGGGTCATGGCCAAGTTTGTTTGTTTGTATGTGCACAGGTTGTTATGGCGCCCCTTCAAGCTCTCCACTCAGAGGCACTCCTGACTACAGAGTGGACATTGCATCGGAGTTTCACGCCAAAGCACTGAGCAATTGCGAGTGAAGGACTTGCCCAAGATCCCTGTGCAGCGACTTGAGGTGGATTCGAACCTGCAACCCTTCGACTGCAAGGCAACGAACATACCCACTACACCACCGCGCCCCACAAAAAAACATGTGTCTGTATAGTACTCGGAAAATGTAATTTCCTTTGTCCTTGACTTCCTTCCCCCTCATGTTCACGGAACGCGTTATTCTTTCCATCTTAGTCTCAATCCATCTTCTCCATCCTCTTAGTCCTCCAAAGCGAATTATAATGTCCAACATTACCATTTCTCTCCCTGTGTGGCCTCTTTTTTGAGTCATTCATCAGTGCTATTACACTACCCTGGGCAGCAATTTGTTTATGGGGACCACACAAGGCACGTTTGAGGTCATATCCAATTGTCCAATTTTCTTTATAGCTCAAATTTCATTTTTCATTCAGATTCAATTTTTTACCTTATGAGAATTCACTGTTAAAGTTAAAACGATATTTTATTTAGGAATTTTTTTTTAAATTTCAGGCATGTAATGATTATATGGAGATGGCGTCCGGTCAGGGAAAGCACTGGCAGCGGATGCTCCAGTACGAGCATGAGCAGAGGCTGCGACTCGAAGAACTTGTTGAGCAGCTCGGCAAACAGCACAGCAGCCTCGAGCGACAAGTACGAAAGTCACTGAGCAACGCCAACAACCAGAAGGTGAAACGGGCGAATGCACAGAAAGGTAGGAGCCTCAGGAACAGGGACGTAACTAGCGTTGGGCTTGGGGGCTTAAGCCCCCCAAACGAAGCTTAAGCCGCCCCATAATAAATCAAGCTGTTGTATGCTTACGGCTAAATACATTACGGCACCATTATAGACTCGTCATGCTCAAGGCTTAAGCCCCCCAAACAAAAAATCCTAGTTACGTTCCTGCTCAGGAAACAGCCTCTATCTCAGTAAATGAACTCTTTAAGGATATAAATTGTCCATTTGTTTACGCACAATGTACATATTCAGTGTTCAGAGAGGCATGTTTTTGCCGTTAAATTCATGCATTGTGGGGCATGGTGGTGTAGTGATGGGTTCGGTGCCTTGTAACTGGAGGGTTCCTGTTTTGAATTCAGCCATCACGTAGGGATTTTCAGCAAGCCCTTCACACACAATTGTTCGTGCGCTTCGGCGTGAAACTTTGATGCAATGTCCGTGCTGTAGTCGGGAGCACCTCTGAGTAATGAGCTTGAAGGGGCACTATGGCAAATGCAAGAAAAAATTAAAAATAAAAATCAATTATAGTGGAGCAGGGAGATGATAACACACTGATATGAAGATCAGAAGGACAGAGGTTCAAATCAATACCCACTAACCTCAAAAAGTTTAATCAGTTTTTCACTCCCTAGGGGCGTTGGTGAAATGAGCATTAGAATAGATGGGAACCTTGCAGGCTGCCACACTGTTAAATTTGACTCCTGTTGAACTTGTTGAATCTGTTATTACCATATATATCATGTAATCGAAATGTGTACTTTTCAGTTTGAATGAATAAATATTATTACTGCTATTGTTTCGAATAAGATCTCTGTATTAACCAAACCCACCACTGCCCATACTGGTAGTGCCCTTTCCATGAATGGATTGTCATTATGACATGACATCATTGATGTTCAACAGTTTTAAATAGTATTGATAAATTGTCTTTGAAATTATGCTTGGAAATTTTATGTGTGACCCTTTATGATTGATTGATTGACTGATTGATTGATTGGTTGATTGAATGACTGATTGAATGAATGATTGATTGAACGACTGACTGATTGAATGTTTGATTGAATGATTAACTGATTTGATTCATTGATTAATCTTGAATGATTGTCTGACTGATTGATTGATTTATTGATTGATTGATTGATTGATAGATAGATTGATTGACTGATTGATTCATTGATTAATTTTGATTGATTGTCTGACTGATTGATTCATTTATTGATTTGATTGATTTATTGATTGATAGATAGATTGATTGATTGACTGATTGATTGTTTGATTGATACATTGTATGTTTTCACCGTGTCAGCTGTTAGTACAGCGTCATCATCTGGTTGCAACCAGACGAGTTCTGACGAAGATGAATTCTTCTTTGACGCTCTCGACGAACAGATGGATGAGTTCAAGGTCTGCCTTCCACCTGGCAAGAAATCGCACCAGTAAGCAATTTTATTATTATTTTTATTTTTATTTTTTATTTATTTATTATTATTATTATTATTATTATTATTGGCAAGAAATCGCACCAGTAAGCAATTTTATTATTATTATTTTTATTTTTTATTTATTATTATTATTATTATTATTATTATTGGCAAGAAATCGCACCAGTAAGCAATTCTATTATTTTTATTATTATTATTATTATTATTATTATTACTATTATTTAGATTGAGACTCTGTACTAACCAAATAGGTAATAATATTACTGGTGCTAACAGTTACCTACAGTATGTGAAATTGCTCTATATGTACTGTGCCGCTATGGTGGTGCTAGTCCCAAGCCTTAAAAGTTGGGGTGATTTCATCATGTGAGTATGTCATGTGCTCTTGTGCAGCTGTCCTGGTGCAACTTAGGTTGGCTGTCTTTATGGAGGTGTCTTCCACTTGAAATTAGAACTTTACCACCACATGTGGGTTAGAAATGTTCCAGCTCATCTTTAGATGCTCTTTTTTAGATGTACTAGGCAGCCACGTTACAACATCTTTTTGAAGTTCTTAAAACAAATTTTGTACCGAATAAGTGCTCAGATTCATGAATATATTATACATTTGTTGCTGCATACATGCATATTAATTATATATTCTGTGTACGCTTTGTACAATGTATATATATATATATATGCTGTTTGTATTGTTATATATATACTGTATATGCTCATATATGTTGATACATAAATTTATATACATATGTAATGGAGGCTAATACTAGTCATCATTGTCATGACACTGCATTTTTAAACAGGAACTAACGAAAGCGTGATGAATATCGCTGGTCATATATCATGTTTACATATTCAGTTGTCGATGATACATTGTCACATCAGACCCACTTATCTGAGTAATCTATTTGATTGATGTCTGATAATTGTTTTAAAAGCACTTGAATTCTTTGCATAATCCACGTTTAGACGGACAGACGGACGTGTTTGACATGTATCCAAATTGTCATAATTATTACGGACGACCGTAGGTAGGATGAACAAATTAATGCTGTACTGCATGCAGAACATTGTTTGCTAATAATAATGATAATAATAATGATTTTCATTTATTCAACAGTCCGGTTGACAGACCGCAGCCCGTTACAGTGTACAATTATGCAGTTGAAACAATTTGCAAGAACTCGTATAACAGAATACATAAACCTTAATTACTAACAGACAACCTGCAATACACGGAGCTAATAGCAGCGTACAAAGCATGACCGCACATATATGGGGCATGAACTCGTTACCTCTCGCTCTCCATGCGAGCGTGTTATCCAGTGCGCTACCCCCGCTGCTCTTTACTTTTCTGTTGTGACCTCTATCCCTTGATTAGATCATTTGATTTCTAGGGATATGACAATTGCCTTTTAGTTGTACTAATATAATATCCAATTTTCCAACAGCTTTTTGATGCAAATTTGATCAGTGATTGTGCATAGATACCATGGACTCTTTATCGTCCCAAGTGTAGTAAGTACCGGTAGTATGAGAAATCCTATACCCACAGTCGGTAAAGGGTTAAAGTCTCTAGTGCTGCCATTGAGTTAATTTAAGGTGAATTCACAAAGTATGGTCATTATTCAGTGAATTACAGTACCAACGTAATGTACTGGATGCCGACCTTCTGCCTTGCTTGACCCTTTTGACCCAAATGACAATGTAGCGAATTTGAATAATGTAAGAATCTAAATGTCTGAGTACATTTGTGCGCAATGCGCATGCAGATGTTTATACATGTAGATACAAATGCGAATTCCAGTCAATGAGTGGACTGGAACTGAACAACTGATTGTTCTGTGATAGTGCCAGTCCCAAGCCTAGGTGAAGGAGGAGGGCAGCGCTTTTACGATAGATCTTTGTTGTTACACGCTCTCTTTAAACTGAAACATAGTTAACTGAATTTGGTCTAAATATTCGTATTATTATATTTCTCATCATCAGCCTCTCCGTTCTCTGGGCAGGTCTGACTTGTTTGTTCCACGAACTACGGCCACTATTGCCATCCTTGCTGAATATTCTTTTCCCTCCACTCTGCATGGAACTCTTCTTTCTGGATCCTACATCTCTCTCTGTGTTCTTAAGACCTATTTTTCTCGTGAGGTTCTCGCACTAGGAGCGCTACTGAATGGCCACGGGTGTGAGTTCTCTACATTTCTTAACCCTTTACCGACCGAGAGTAAAGGATTTTCCATACTATTCACTGCACCTTGGTTGCGAAAGGGTTAAACTTGTGTGCCTTCCCTCTGTGCTTTTCTAGACGTTCGTTTAGCGGCATCAGCGTGGACAGCATGATTCCGGTTGATCCACGGTCGCACAATTACGACAGCAGCGAGTCGGAGTCGGACAAGAACGAGATGGAAGCCAGTGTATTGGCTCACAAGCACGTAAGCGTTTTCTGCCAATCCGTTGTTTCGAGTTGTTGGCCACTGAGGATTTATTTCTCGTTGATTTAGAAAGATGCTGTGAGCTTTTGACTAATAGTAATCGTAAAGAAAATCTGAGCTTTTGACTAATCATAATCATAAAGACGATGTGAGCTTTTGACTAATTAATCATAATCATAAAGACGATGTGAGCTTTTGACTAATCATAATCATAAAGACGATGTGAGCTTTTGACTAATCATAATCATAAAGACGATGTGAGCTTTTGACTAATCATAATCATAAACTTCAAGATGTGAGCCTTTGACTAATCATAATCATAAAGACGATCTGAGCTTTTGACTAATCATGATCATAAAGACGATGTGAGATTTGACTAATCATGATCATAAACTCCAAATTACTGAGATGCTGCTCTAAAGCTGAGAACAAGGCACCAACTTGTTACTCGAGAGTGCTGTGTCAAATCAGAGGGCGCTATATAAATGTTCAATTACAATTACTATTGTTGACTGGTGCACGTGAAGAAGCGTAATCATCTTACGTTACGTTGCGTTTGTTTCCAGAAGAAAGACAAGAAAGTGATTACGAAGGGAAACCAGGCAAACAGTGCTCCGGCAATCCTTGGCAAGGCCGATGTTCAAGGTGCTATGAGTAACGTGCATCCGAAGAGGGAAAGACGGAAAGTCATTCCAGAGAAGCCCAACTACAGTCTGAATTTGTGGAGCATTATGAAGAACTGCATTGGAAAGGAACTCAGCAAGATTCCAATGCCTGTGAGTTGGACACACGTTCGGCATTCCTACCTAACATGAAATGTGTTTCACCTTTTTATTTTTTTTGTTCGGTCATTGCGACTTGTCCACTCTGTCTCAAGTAAGGGTCTGTGAAGCAATAACCATGGTCGACAGATGCACATGCCCTTCCATGAACTCTTGAACATTACATTTATATGGCTGGTGCTTAGCTGGAGGTGCTTCTCAGTAGGTATCTTTGAGGGGTGATATACACGGTGATTCATAAAAAACCATCCCCCTGCGTAAGTTCGGATAACTCATGTAGATGACCATCAAATTTAACGAAATTTCACAGTAATGAAGCTTGATGTTCTAGCCAAGTGCTGTTTAAATTATTTCACATTCAGAGCTATAATGACGTAACGCGGATGACGAAACTAATGACGTCACGATAATCTCGAGAAACAAGCAAGATTCCAACGTTCCTGTCAGTCACTGAGGTTGTATCATGCAAACCTGGTCAATTTCATCTGGTTTAGCCTCCAGGTGAGAAATTGTTTACTGTGGCAGCACCCAGTAACAATCAGAATGTTCGCAAACACGTATCTGCCGGTACACAGAAGAGGGACGTTCCAGCAAATCGTCTTTTGCGGAATCGACCAACTTTCAGCAAATCCCTTATGGCATCGGTCGGGTCTCTGACTTGGTCGTACGAACCAGTTGTCATGAGGTCAATGGACAATATTACAGAGATGTTCCACTAAAACAGGGCCTTTTGCCAGACATTCATGACATTACTGATGAGGATTTTATCTTCCAGCAGGATAGCGCCCCTGCGCACAGAGCACGGGACACTGTTGCGTTACTGGAAACTGAAACACCTGATTTCATCCCGCCTACTTTGTGGCCACCCAACAGCCCTGATTTAAATCCAGTGGACTATAAGATATGGAGTGTCATGCAAGAGAAGCTAGGTCTACAGATCTCGAATATGTTGTGTCAGTGAGTTGCGAAGTCGAATTGTGGAGGCATGGGACGAGATGGATCAGCGCATCATTGATGAATCAGTCAAACAGTGGCGTACTCGTCTTCGCGCATGCGTCGCTGACAAAGGGGGGGGTCAATTTGAACATAAACTTTAACTTTCCAAATGTTTAGAAATAACTCCTCTGTCTTCCTTTAAAATTTCTTTCACATAGCATGACATTTGACGGAGTTACAGTGAAATATGCAGGGGGATGGTTTTTTATGAATCACCGTGTACATGTATATACCTAACATTCTTAACAAATGGATGAATGAGTGAGTTAGTTCCAAACATGTTTCATTGGTCTTTTGCTAAGTTCTTCTTTGTATGTTTCACAATCACAATAAATGAACCAATCAATCAATATTTGTTCAATCAATATTCATTCATTCATTCATTACGAGGATTTATATATGGGCTTTTGAATAAACATGATCATAAACTGAAATTTACTAAGATGCTGCTTCACTTAGATTATCTTTGTCCATTCAGGATATTTACTCAGAGGTGCTTCCGATTCAGACAAGGCAGAAGAAAACAGTCTTAGGCATATGATGGAAAGAAGAGGGGACCATCCGTCATTTAATAATATTCATAACAATTTGGCTTATAGTACAAAAGACAAGCGTATATTAATTCTGGCAATGAGTTACCTCTCCGTTTGGATCTTTTCCAGGTGAATTTCAGCGAGCCGTTGTCCTTTCTGCAGCGTCTGACCGAAGACTTTGAATACTCCGACTGCCTGGACAAGGCTGCCGTGGCGGAAGACGTCTACGAGCAGCTCGCATACGTTGCAGCGTTCACCGTGTCTTCGTATTCTACGACTACGACGCGTACACTCAAACCATTCAACCCTCTGCTCGGAGAAACATTCGAATGTGATCGCACGGATGACTTTGGATGGCGATCAGTTGCTGAGCAGGTCAGTTAATTGTTTGTATTGTAATTGTAATCGTACATTTATATAGCGCCCCTTCAAGAGAACTCCTCAGAGGCGCTCCCGACCTGACACCAAACCACAATCAAAGAGAATGGTTTTCAAACGCTAGCGAAAAAGGGGCAAAGAGAGACAAAGAAGTTCATTACGGAGACTAATAGGTAACTTATTCCAGAAAGATAGACCGATCATAGCAAAGCTTCTGTGCACTTGTTATAGCGTCCCTTCAAGCTATTCACTCAGAGGCGCTCCCGACTTCAGTGCGGACACCGAATTGGAGTTTCACGCAGAAGTGCTGAACAGTTGCGAGTGAAGGATTTGCTCAAGGTCCCTACGAGACGGCTTGAGGTGAATTCGAACCTACAACCCTTCGGCTGCAAGGCAACGAACATACCCAGTACACCACCGTGCCCCACAAATGAGAATGAACCTGTTAAGTGTTTATTAAATATTGTCAATTTGAAAGCATTGACTTTTCCTGTTAAAGACCTCATATTGTTCGACAGTATTTAGTAAGTACTGTTAAAAATTGAAGTTCGTTTAAGAAAAGAGATACTGCATAGTTATTTTCTCAAGATGCGACTAGGTAATTGCAAGAAAAACCATTCACATAAATGCATTCATTATGTTATGTACAATGTAAAATTGTACATTCAACATTCTTATTTTGCATGCGTTTATATGTTACACACATTTATGTACATTCTATTGTGGAGTGATGTTATTAATGGTGTTAATTTTGTTGTTCTATATATATAACTAGCTGGGGTACCCGGCGTTGCCCGGGAAATTTAGGATTAGACCCGCTCAGGCCACAACCAAACCACACCCCACCTCCACCCAACCCCGTACACCACCCCTTCCATCCGTTCCCGCTTCACCCCTCCACCCCATCCTCACCACACCCCCACCTCCACCCCAAAAACCTCCACCCCACCCCATACACCCACACCTCCACCCGCCCCCGCTTCACACCTCCACCCCTCCACCTCACCCACCCCCACCCTCACCACACCCCGTTCACCCGCCCCATGCCACTCATTTCACCCACCCACACCACACCTCCACCCCACCTCCACCCCACCTCGTACACCCCACCCCCTTCCATCCGCCCCGCTTCACCCCTCCATGCCACCTCCACCCCATCCTCACCACACCCCCACCTCCACCCCAAAGCACCCCACCCCACCCACACCCTGCACCCGCCCCGCTTCACACCTCCACCCCTCCACTCCCCACCCTCACCACACCCCGTTCACCCGCCCCATGCCACCCTTTTCACCCACCCACACCACACCTCCACTTCACCTCCACCCCACCCCGTACACCCCACCCCTTCCATCCGCCCCCGCTTCACCCCTCCACGCCACCTCCACCCCATCCTCACCACACCCCCACCTCCACCCCAAAGCCCCCACCCCACCCACCCCTCCACCCGCCCCGCTTCACACCTCCACCCCTCCACCTCACCCCACCCCCACTCTCACCACACCCCCACCTTCACCCCACCTCCACTCCTCCACCCCACCTCCACCCCACACTCTCACCACATTCCCACCTCCACCCCCGAACCCCACCCCACCCCGTCCACCCCACCTCGTTCACCCGCCCCATCCCACCCCTTCCGCCCTCCACCTACCACCTCCACCCATCCTACACTCACCCCTACCCTCCACCCCACCACCCGAACCCCCAGCCCAAGCCAGGTCCCACCCCACCCCACACCCTCCACCAACACACCCCAAACTCACCCACCCGACAACACCCCACCACACTCTGACCTCTCCACCGGTACGCCACCCGTGAAATTAGGGTTTTCTGGGGAAAAAATTTCCACCCCATCCTCCCACGAAACCCCTCCCCACCCCAACCCCACTAACTACGACCTCCATCGGTAGGCCAATTATAGTAGGACTTTAAAGCAAAGCGGATTGGAACATCACTCACATCAGCTGCGTTTATATAATGGCCATGCAAGCGTTTTAAAAGGTGTTTAATAAACGTAGGGTTTTTGCCCCCACCCTGGCCCCCATGGTGGTAGAGATTAGCCAACCCCTTTACCGTGTGGTTCTGATGGTCCTCTGTCTGGGTACAAAGTTTGAAAAAAATAGCTGCGTTTGTGTGAAAAAAATTTGGGGGGTTTCACCTCTCACCCTGACCCCCATGGTGGTGGAGAATCGCCAACCCCTCGACTTTGCGTCTCATGCCGAGACCTACACAGTAGTGAAGGTTTGGAGTGAAAAGATCAAAAACTGTTGAAATGCATTCCGGTCAAACACACACACAGACAGACAGACAGAATCTTCTCTTTATTAATAGATATATATATATATATATGTGTGTGTGTGTGTGTATATATATATATATGTATATAAACTATATATATATATATGGTTGTCATGGAAACTGTTTTATAGGTGAGTCACCATCCACCAGTTGTTGCGATGTATACAGAGAGCAAGAACTGGACGTCATGGCAAGAGTTCACAATGTCGAGCAAGTTTCGCGGCAAATACCTGCAGATTATACCACTTGGTGAGTCACTACTTTATTCTAGGTAGCGTAACTGAGCATTGTGTTTTACTTTTGTAACTTTTATTCATCGTATTATATGGCTTTCTGCGTTTTCAATTACCAGGTACTACTACTACTAATACTTTTCTATTGAGTTTAGTGGCATCATTTTAGTAAACTGAGTGTGCTACATTTTCAGTGAGTTTAGTAGTTCCATTTTTCCAAGTGTTACTGAAGCTTGATTAGTAACAGTAACTTCTTTGCATGTAGACAGAGTTAAACCATGGCTGGCATTGGAATTGTTGTGTGACTGTTATCGCCATGAATTCCGTTATTGATGGCAGTTTTAGGTAAGAGATCCATCCTGTCACAGGCACTGAAGTGAATTAAGAAATACATTAGATTTGCATTGTAATTATAATAATATAGTTTTTTGTTGGTTGCTTCATCTCTCACCTGTTTACCTTGAAGCTGAAAGAATACGTACAGTTCCATGGTCTATGGGAGCATCTTTATAGCCATATTACAACTTAATGACCACTACTAATGATGTTATTTTCATTACCAGGTATCCTTTCTAATAATAACAACCTTCCTTTATTAACATTCAATCTGACACACCGCAGAATGATTGCAGTACAAGTCATACGAAATACGGCCCGCTTCGCACGACACGCAGGTCGGCTACACAGCAGGTTCGGCAACAACACTAATGACTTATGTGCGGTGTGTCACTTGGTTTTTTCCTTACACGCATATGTAGATAGCAACAGAAACCCCTTATGAAAGTTCTCTACAGAAACCCTTTCCTGACTTTCTTCTGGTTGTGTTGCTGTGCGTAGGAATCGCGCATCTGATGTTCAACAAGACTGGCAACCATTACACGTGGCGTAAAGTGGCGACAACCGTCCACAACATCATCGTGGGGCGACTGTGGGTGGACAATCACGGGGAGATGGACATCACGAACCACGTCACAGGCGACAGATGTCACCTGAAGTACACGCCATACAGCTACTTCTCACGTGATGCGCCCCGAAAGGTATGCAGCGTTCGATGATGGATGGGGGGGGACTGTTATGCATGATTATTAAGTTAATATAGCTGTATAATGTATATGTAATTATGTATGCACTTGAATACATCATTGATCATCAGAATCCATGGGCTAAAAACCCATGTTTGCATGTGCACTTGTTATAGTGCCCCTTCAAGCTCTCTCTCTACTCAGAGGTGCTCCCGAATGCAGAGCGGACACTGCATCAGAGTTTCATGCCGAAGCGCTGAGCAATTGTGAGTGAAGGACTTGCCCAAGGTTCTTACGCGGCAAGGTGGATTCGAACCTCAAACCTTCCGGCTCCAAGGCAACAAGGCCACCACTACACCACCCCACCCCATATGTATATGTATATCTATATATATATGTATATGTATGCACTTGAATACATCATTGATCATCAGAATCCTTGGGCTAAAGACCCATAAGTGTCCACTGCATTATTTTTTTCACTTTCTTCAGAGTCCCCGATCATGTGCTGCTATTCTTAAGCTTTGTATATATCTCGTTTACACCAGTCCCTGATGTCATTAATCCATTCTCTGTTATATCTTCCCCCCCCCCCCCCCCCCCCCCCAGCCCATTTCCATACATAGTTCCCAGCATCAATGTTTTATTTTTCTATTATCATCCAATCTGCTTATAATTATGTCCAAATGGACTCGATTTTCATTTCATCACTGTCTGCATTAGGTCTTCCCTTGCACTTAGTCTTCTTCGTAGTTCCAGATTTGTTGCCTTCATTGTCCAATTCAAGTGTTGTATCCTCCTATAGCATTGCGTTTCAATTGTCAATATTTTTGTCCCGTTCACTTTTTATTTGTCGTGTTTCACTTACCTAGAGTCCTGATACATTTCCAATTCATGTTCTTTGGCAACACAGTGGTTGTTGAGAAAACTGTATCTCTTTCACCACGCCTGGGTTAGATCATCATATGTAAAGTGACTATGTAACGAGATGCATGTACTATCTCTGTGGTATCTTTATTTTTAGGTGACTGGTGTCATTACTGACAGTCATGACCGAGCAATGTACGTTCTGTCCGGCAATTGGGACGACAAACTGGAGGGTGCACGCGTTTTGAATACGGTGAAAACTGGAAAGGGTAACGTTGTCTACGAGACGGGGGAAACAAAAGTCCTTTGGCAACGCAAATATCCACCGTGAGTTCATATAATGCGGAGCTATTTAACTGATTTGGTTTGTAATATTAATTTATCGTTGAGCTTCAAATGTTCTGTTTTCAATGGGAATGAAGCAAAATATAATTTGTCATAGACAAATTCAGTGATGGGTGGTTCCCATATTTTAAATGGGAACTAATCTTTTTCTATGTATGTGCAAGCACTTTAAAGTTTTTACAGCATCCCTTCAAGATTTTCACTCAATGATCCTCCCCCACTACAGTGCCGACACTGAGTTGGAGTTTCATGCCGAAGCACATGAGAATTTTTGCGAGTGCAGGACTTGCTCAGGGTTCCTACGCGACAGCTTGAAGTGGATTTGAACCCGAAAACTTCCGGCTCCAGAGCAACGAGCATACCAGCATACCCTTACACCACCGCACCCCACATTTTTCATGCATACACATGCTTTTTGATAGAAACTCTGCAGGAGAAGTGTATGCATGGTTATGTGAATTTGTGTAGGCCAGAGTTGGAGCGCTGCTACAATTTCACGCAGCTGGCCGTGGAGCTGAACGAATGGGAGCCGGATGTCGCTCCGACTGACAGCCGCAATCGTCCGGATCAGCGTCGGATGGAAGAGGGGAGATGGGACGAAGCGAACAGCGTGAAGGTCGCGATCGAGGAGAAGCAGAGGTCAGCTCGAAAGAAGATGGAACAGGAGGCCATCAAGACTGCTAGTCAAGGTCAGACAATTGATAGTCTAGAGGGGCTCTTCTCTTATATCTTATGGGTTGATTATTGAGTGGTGATGCTTATAGAAAGATTGAACAAAAATAAATAAAGTCATTTGAAGAATACTGAGAGTACGTACCTTGGACAGCAAAAAAGAGGAATGAGGAAGTGTTAAGAGAAGTGGGCGGAGAACAACTCTGGAGTGTAATAATAGTCAAAAGGAAATTACAGTATTTCGGTCATATAATGAGGAAAACAACAAACTGTCTTGAAAAAGATATGATATTACCGGTGAAACTGAGGGATCAAGAGGAAGAGATAGACGAAGAAGAATGTGGATGGACGATGTGATGGAAATGGATGGGACTGTCGATGAAATCACAACTTTACGGATCTGTCAGTTGCCCATTCTCAGCACTGAAAACAGCATTAGAAAAATAATCACAAATATTCTTATTCACACATATGCATCTAATTGATGTGTAGGCAAATTTTGATTCAAATGTTTTGATATCTATTGGCAGGTCAAGATTATAAGGGCTACGTGCCGAAGTGGTTCCAGCAGGAGGATGACCCGCAGACTGGTGGAATGATCCATTCATTCACTGGTGAATACTGGCAATGTAAGGAGAAGCGTGATTGGTCGCGATGTCCAGACATCTATCTAGAACAGTTCTGACATCTATCTAGAACAGTTCTGACATCTATCTAGAACAGTTCTGACATATGTATAACAATGCATGATGCTATGTCTTGTTCTGTCTTGTTCGATGACTTGATGTTGTTACAGTCTGTGTGGTGCATGTCTTACGCAGTATGCACACAAAAATGTTTATGCAAATGAAATCTCTTCGTATTTTCTCATTCGTGGTGACTTGGGTTTTCTAGGCTGGAATTTGAATTCAAAACGATATTACAAGCACAAAGCATTTGACTTTTCAGCGTCCAGCTTTGAATTATATATTTTGGGGGCTTAAATTTGGATTGCGCGTGTGTGCTTTTGGTTTACTGTCCTTTTATCTTTTTAGTCGTAAGTAAGCTTTATTTCAATAAACGGTACTGTTGGGAACTGTTGTGTATTTGTCGATCTTCGATCTTAAATTGGAAATGATTTTCACGTAATTTTTGCATTCTTATAATCAGTCGTTACAGAATGTTAGAAATTTACTGAATCTCTGCAGATATTTTAGTTCGTCGAACATTTGAGTTTTTACTTGAAGTCCAGATGGTGTTTGGTTTCATAAGATCTGTAGATCAGGTTCTTTATTACGCGTACGATACATTGATATAGATATATTATGTTTGTTGCTTATTTATCTACACACTTGTGCCATGTGCTTTGGATGATCGTTGTTAAGTTGTGTAAATTTCGCGTGTGAACCAAGTTCAAAGCTTTCAATGTTTGATGAGTTCAAATCAACATTCTGTGTTCAAGGCTTTCAGTATCTGGGTCAGTTGAAGGGTCAGTGTTGAGGGGTGCTGTGGTTTGAAAATGTATTGTGGAGGCGCTTAGTAGGTTGTAGGTTACTTTAGTTTTGAGAATGGTTTCGTGCTTGTACTATGTATTGAAGCCGAGCTTTTGTGGATCTTTTCTTAATGGTCAATTTGAATTTTTTGTACTTTACAGCGGCGTTCATGTATGGATTGATTGATTGATCGATTGATTCAAGTGCTGTGCTAAAACTTCTGATGTGTACATTAGTTTTGGCTTTTCATTATTTCTGTTTTGTGTTCTGGCTTTTAGTTGCGTTATAGAAACATCTCTGTTCGTGTTTTGCATCGAGTCAGAATGATCTGCCATGTCGTAGTATTCAAAGCGAGTTTTTTGAGAGATACCAATCGGAAGATTGTCTAGTTGCATTGTCAGTAGTCAGCATTGTTTACCGCTTACTTTGCTAACAAAGATCCTCACAGGATGATCATTTAGCTCATGAGAAATATATTGGTCACTAATCATGTTTATAGCAGAGTCTCTTCTTCTCATTTCTGTTTTCAGAGTCAGTTCCCACAGTCCATTGCGTAAATGGAGGTAAAAGCATAAATTTGATGATCATTGCGCTAAAGTCACTTTTTCATGTTATTCTGCATGGTGAGGTTCCGATACATAATTTAAAAGGGTAGTTATCTGTTTGGATATATGTACTGATTTTGTGTGTACAGAGAAGTGGTCTTGGGAATTGCTGATGTTTGGTTCTCTAATTGTAAGTATATATTTGCAGTCGATCTTATCGTAAGTATTTGCAGTCAACCTATCATCATTATTGAATGTTGCAAAAGAAAGGCTAAACCAGAATGGCATTCCGTATGACACTAAATTAAAGTCCTGAGGGAGACAATCGAGACTATAAGTAATTGTTTGGAAGTTATTGTTGAGGCAACAAATAGTTGCTCGTTGCATTTATGCTGATGACGGTTTAGCTTTTGCTGTGGTTTGATAATTATAATTATTAGTATGTCACAGTGTTATGTCATGTTTGATCTTGCTATATTATTATTACGACACCACTTCGGTTAAACTGCGCTGTTCAACGGTACTGTTCACAGTTCACTGTTCAGATTAGGACAAGCTGACTTACCTGCATCATTCTCTTCGGTGGCTTGACTGAAGAAGTGGCTCTCTTGTTGTTCATTATAATTCCGATCTTGCGACGTTTCCTTTTAGCTTTATTTCCATGTTTTACGAACTTTTGACTGAGCATCTTATTATCCGATGGCTGCGTGGTATTCAATGCATTTATTAAACGACATGTATACGCTTTTACAACTTATCACATCACAGATCGAATCTTTAGGAAAGTTGATGAAGAGGAGCAGAAAGAAGAATTCAGTCGTTATTACTCAGACCAACATTTGAGAAGTAGGGGAAGTAGAAATGCGTTACGGGTCCGTCTCGCCCCTACTTCCCCTCCTTAATTGTATTGACTGGTTCTTTGGATTCGTTTCTTGATGCTGTGCTTCTTAATGCGAATTAAATATCGATTACATGCTTTTCGTTTTGTGTATTCTCTGTATTGTAAGTGTTCAGTTCTTTAGCGTATTGAATGTGTTACTTAAAGGTTAAGAGTGACCCTGGTCAAGTGCCTCCAGGTTCACGGAAATGTTTTAGGAAATAGAGGTCTTTGTGATATGATACGAATGCCAGTTACTAATGTCAGTTACTAATGCAAGTTACTAATGCCAGTTACTATTGTCAGTTACTAATGCCAGCTACTAAAATACCAGTAACTGATGCCAGTTATCATATAGTCTCCCTAAAGAAGACTTTGATCTGAGCTTCAAAGGACTCAAAACAATTACCAAGCCTCATCATCTTCACTATCTTCAGTGTGGTGCTATGCATCGCTATCATTATCATCATCATCATCAACAACATCATCGTCATCAACATCATCAAGAAGACCTATAAGGGTACGTGCACTTAAAAAGCTTTAGGCGAATTGTTATTTTGTTTACCAAATAAGCATATTATGTGTAATTGTGCAATCAATCAGTTAATCAATGATTGTTTATTAGAAGTAGGCCTACTAGTATTGTACAAGGCATTTGCGGAGACTGTGACAACGTAAGGATAAATGAATATGTTAGTAGGCCTAGATCTGCTTATCTTCAGGGTGAGAATTACCGGGGGAGGGTTGGGGCTTAAACCACATAGGACTATTTCCCTCCATTCCCCGACTTCCCCCCTTATTCTCAGAGGTTCATCTGTCCAATGTGCTTCCATTATTGTGCGTTCATAGCTGCGAGTGTTCAGTTGATGTGTGGGTGAGAGCGGCCGCGTCGGTCTCTGTCGCCAGAATATTCGATGATGGAGTGACTCCAGGATCAGTCTGGATCATCTCTCCTCCAACTGATTGATCATTGGTTGTTGTTGTGATGACCAATGATCCGTCGTCGTTGTCGTCGATGACCTTCACTGCATGTCGTCGATTCTTATAGCGCCCGGTGCGGAATTCATCCAACGCAGGACCCCAATCGAATGTCGGCTGCAGCAACTCTTTTATCGTCTGTTACAGTAGAGAAAACCTAAATGCTTCAGTGTTTTCTAATACAATACCATACAATGCAACACAATTAATGCAATACAGCACAATACAACACAACATTTTATAGGTGAATGAGCAACATTTAGTAGGTGAATGAGCAACAATTTAATGGGTGAATGAGCAATATTTAATAGGTGAATATGCAGCATTTTAATAGGTGAATAAGCAGCATTTTATAATAGGTGAATGAGCAACATTTTAATAGAAAAATGAACAAAATTTTAATTGGCGAACAAGCCACGTTTTAATACATGTAGGCTAGGTGAATGAGCAGCAATTTAGGCCTATTAGATGAATTAGCTACATTTAATAGGTGATTGAGCAACAATTTAATAGGTGAATCAGCAACATTTTAATAGGTGAACGAGCAACATTTAATAGGTGAATGAGCAACATTTATATAGATGATCTCGAATAAACAACATTTTAATGGGTGAATGAGCAACATTTAATAGGTGAATGAGCAACATTTAATAGGTGAATGAGCAACATTTAATAGGTGAATGTCAACAATTAACAGATGAATGAGCTACATTTAATAGATGAATGAACAACATTTTAATAGGTGAATGAACAACGTTTTAATAGGTGAATGAGCAATAATTTAATAGGTGAATGAGCAACATTTAGTAGGTTAATGAGCAACGTTTTAATAGACGAATGAACTACATTGAATAGGTGAATGAACAACATTCAACGCAGTGATGGCTATCGAATACGATGTGTAGGCCTAAGCTTATGCTATGTATTGCTACCTTGAGGCTGCATCCCTTCTGGTGGATGAGATAGATAGCGAAACATGGAATGATGAGTAGAGGGGCGACAACCATCACCCATCCGATGCCAGTTGCCCACCCAGGGTAGTAGTAGTCGCCGTATTTAATCGGAGAATTGTCGATCAACGTGCAAACGAAAATGAACTGAAAGAAGCACGAAATCTCTGTGTTTAGATAAAATAATTATTCTCAAATAATAGCAGGCTATTTCTGCCCTGTCTAGAACTTCTACAGCCATTTTTCTCTCTCAGCTGAGGACAGAACTTTTAAATTGGCCGCGCTTGGTTGGTAGCACCTCTGAACAGTCTTCTTGACTGAACAGTCTTCTTTAAGAGGCGCTATACAAGCTCTCTAATGAATGAATGCATGAATGAATGAATGCATGAATGAATGAATTAATTAATTAATTAATGAACGAACGAATGATTGAATGAATGGATGGATGACTGAACGGAATTTTACCGCCATCATGAGAGGTGCCAATGTGGTCCAGCATGCTGACCAATAGTAATTCGGTTTAAATCCAATCATCATTTCTATGTCTTCAAGAAATCGACGAATACCTGAAAAAAACAACGACACACGCACTTCCAGCATCTTTTTTACAACTTTGTCATTTTCATTATGATCATAACTGTTGTCCATAGCTTAATTGCCGCTGCCAATCAACAGACAAAGCCTAGGCCTATACTCATCATCACCAACGCAATGATGATGATGATGATGATGATGATGATGATGATGATGACGATGACGATGACGATGATGATGATGATGACGACGATGATGATGATGACGATTATGATGACGATGATGATGACGATTATGATGACGATGACGATAGCGATGACGATGATGATGATGATGATGATGACGACGATGATGATGCTGATGTCATCATTGTCACTCCTCTCTCTGGACGCTGCAAACACAAGCGCAGTGATGATACACGGCCATCTAACCGTAGACCCATGAGATGGCTGTAACGTTGAGAAGTGAGATGACGATGAGGTTGAGTCCAGCCGAATACCAGTCGAACAGCGTCATCAC
>OX243813.1:46565192-46737692 GCA_945859605.1 Lumbricus rubellus | reverse complement strand
CTTCGCAAATTTTCTATGTGCACACATTTTCTATGATGAAAAGTTTCTAAGTTCAAGAATTTGATACATGACTGTCAATTTTTCTTCGTAAATTTTCTAAGTGCACACATTTTCTGTCATGAAATGTTTCTAAGTTCGAGAATTTGATACACGACTGCCAATTTTTCTTCGCAAATTTTCTACATGCAAACATTTTCTGTCATTAAAAGTTTTTAAGTTCGAGATTTTGATACATGACTGCAAATTTTCTAAGTGCATACATTTTCTGTCACGAAAATTTTCTAAGTTCGAAACTTATATACATTTTCACAAACTTTTCTTCACGTGAGGAGAAGTAGGAGGTGGATGAAGGAGTATGAGAAGGAGGAGTAGGAGGAGGAGGAGGAAGAGGTGATGGGGACGCAAGTTTCTTTAAATTGCTTCAAATAGGTAGTAGAGTAGCCTATAATGATTTTGAGTTCTGCGTATTCGAATTCATAATATGTAAGCCGAATATTTTAGAATGTATATTGGATATATGTGCAAAGTCGGGTTTGTATGAATTTTCAACATCTAAAAATGACAATTGTTGAATGAAACAAGTGACACTTAGCGTGCTGACTTGTTTCGATTACATTACTTTACAATACTTTGTACAGAATTGCAAATTTCAGATGCACGAGATGATAAAGTATAGCCTACAACTCGTGGTCATCAACTTTAAGTCTTTTAGTTAACAGGCATAAATATAAGTTTAGCTGAGTCAGCAATTTTTAAAAGACTGCAAGTTTGCTATAGTAGAGTTCTCACATAGTGACACCAATATTTCAATGCTTGAAATGATGTTGTTCACATTTCTTAGATACAGGACTCTTGTGCATTTTCGATGGTTAGACATATGCAATTTTTAGCTGAGTCATCAATTTAGCAAAGGTATACGTTTGAAGGAATAAAATACCAAGTTTGAAAGGTTCTATATGGTGAATGATACACCAATTTTAGCTAAATGTACGTCATTGCAATTGCTGGCATTGACACTTTGATAGAATTTCACGCGAACGACGGTTGCAATTATAAGTTGCAAAATTTCTACCACGTAAAAGCATGGACATACTTAGGAATGCGAGGCTGGGTGACAAGGCGACACGAGCGTCTGTCGCTGCAGTCACATCAGCTTCGGCGGCGGCGGCGATGCTAGCGATCCGATCCGATCAGTCTTTGATGCGTGGAATACGGATGATCGTGTGCAGCTTCATCTCATTCTCCACTATTCATACCTTACAATTGCACACGATCGTCCGTTTTCCTCGCATCAAAGGCTGATCGGATCGAGATCGCTAGCATCGCCGCTGCCGCCGAAGCTGATGTGTCCGCAGCGACAGACGCTCGTGTCGCCTTGTCACCCAGCCTCGCATTCCTAAGTATGTCCATGCTTTTACGTGGTAGAAATTTTGCAACTTATAATTGCAACCGTCGTTCGCGTGAAATTCTATCAAAGTGTCAATGCCAGCAATTGCAATGACGTACATTTAGCTAAAATTGGTGTATCATTCACCATATAGAACCTTTCAAACTTGGTATTTTATTCCTTCAAACGTATACCTTTGCTAAATTGATGACTCAGCTAAAAATTGCATATGTCTAACCATCGAAAATGCACAAGAGTCCTGTATCTAAGAAATGTGAACAACATCATTTCAAGCATTGAAATATTGGTGTCACTATGTGAGAACTCTACTATAGCAAACTTGCAGTCTTTTAAAAATTGCTGACTCAGCTAAACTTATATTTATGCCTGTTAACTAAAAGACTTAAAGTTGATGACCACGAGTTGTAGGCTATACTTTATCATCTCGTGCATCTGAAATTTGCAATTCTGTACAAAGTATTGTAAAGTAATGTAATCGAAACAAGTCAGCACGCTAAGTGTCACTTGTTTCATTCAACAATTGTCATTTTTAGATGTTGAAAATTCATACAAACCCGACTTTGCACATATATCCAATATACATTCTAAAATATTCGGCTTACATATTATGAATTCGAATACGCAGAACTCAAAATCATTATACTCTACTACCTATTTGAAGCAATTTAAAGAAACTTGCGTCCCCATCACCTCTTCCTCCTCCTCCTCCTACTCCTCCTTCTCATACTCCTTCATCCACCTCCTACTTCTCCTCACGTGAAGAAAAGTTTGTGAAAATGTATATAAGTTTCGAACTTAGAAAATTTTCGTGACAGAAAATGTATGCACTTAGAAAATTTGCAGTCATGTATCAAAATCTCGAACTTAAAAACTTTTAATGACAGAAAATGTTTGCATGTAGAAAATTTGCGAAGAAAAATTGGCAGTCGTGTATCAAATTCTCGAACTTAGAAACATTTCATGACAGAAAATGTGTGCACTTAGAAAATTTACGAAGAAAAATTGACAGTCATGTATCAAATTCTTGAACTTAGAAACTTTTCATCATAGAAAATGTGTGCACATAGAAAATTTGCGAAGAAAAATTTGTAGTCACATATCAAATTTTCGATCTTATAAACTTTTCATGTCAGAAAATGTTCGGATTTAGAAACTTTGTGAATAAAAAATGGTGACAATGGGAAAATTTCAACTTTCTTCTCCTCCTACACCTTCTCATACTCATTCTCATCCTTCACAACCACCAACACCTGCTTACGCGCCTATGCTTAGTCCACTCTAACACATACCATAATAAAACATTCAACACTGTCTATACTTTTCACTTTGATATGATAGAAAACTGTATCTCTTTCGGTTCTTCAACTTCTTACTTTACAATTTTTGTTACTTCAAGAAGTAAGTAATTGAACAATTGCAGAATTGTGGAGTTGAAGCATGTGCGAATTAAGGGTTAGAGTTGAAGAATTTAAGAAATGAGAACCATTTGTCGGATTTTGTATGTGAGGAGTTCTATGCATGAAGTAAGTAAGTATACTTGGAATAGTAGAATTGAGAGGTTGTAGAATTGAAAGATGTAAGAAGTAAGATTTGAAGGAATGAAGAAATGAGAAAATGAAAAATATGCACCTGTGTAAAGCTTACTATGAGCAGCAATTACTTGAGTAAGCATCATAGGAATTGTAGAATTGGGCGTCTGAGATGTTGAAGAAAGAAATGTAAGAAGTAGGCCTAAGAGACGAAGGATTGAAGAAATGAGAAACTGGGAAATATGCGCGGGTGTAAAGGTTGTGATGTGCAGAAATTATTCGAGTAAGTAAGTAAGTATCATAAGAATTGAAGAATTGTACGACTGATTTGATGAAAAAATGCAAGAAGTAAGAGTCGAATGCTTGAAAAAATGAGAAATAGGTGCAAGATTGTACCAGTGAAAGCTGTTGGATTGTGGAAATTATGTGAGTGAGCAAGTATGTATACGTAAAATTGTAGAAATGTGCGATTGATATGTTGAAATATGTAAATATTAAGAATTGTTGGTGTGAAGAAATGAGAAATATGTGCAGCTTTGTAGGCCTACATGTTAAAAGCTGATGAAGTAAGTAAATTTTGTGTGTAAGTAAGTAAGTAAGTATGCAAGAAAGCGTAGAATTTGCATGATCGAGATGCTGAAATATGCATAAAGTAAGAGTTGAAGGAATGAAGAAATTAGAAATATGTGTAGAATTTTACAAGTGCAAAGTTGTTGGAGTGCAGACATTATGAGAGTAAGTAAGTAAGTATCTGTTGAATTGTACACTTGTGTCATTCAAAAGTGGAAAAATGAAAGAATTGTGAGTTGAAGATGTGAAGAAATTGGGAACTAAGAAATAATTGTATGATTCTGCAAGTGAAAAGTTGTTGAACTAAAGAAATTATGTGAGTAAGTATGTATGCTCCCACCATCATAGTCATCTCCACATCGCTCCTACTACTACCACCGCTCCCATTGTCGCTCCCACAGCTCCCACCACTGCTCCCACTGCTCCCAACGCTCCTACCACCACTTCCACTGCTCCTATAAACGCTTTCAATGTTCGCAGAAAAATGAAATTTTTTAAGTTTGCTAAATTTTTCATCTTTGGGAGTCAATACCTAAGGTTTTACACTGCTTACGTTACAGATTTGTTGGAAAAATCGAACAATTTTAAAGTTTGCTAAATTTGTCACGTGTGTGCGCCAATACATATGGTTATACAACTACTTGCGTTAAAGATATGTTTGGGGAAAAGTTGAAAAATTTTAAAGTTTGCTAATTTTTTCATCCAGGTGAGTCAATACATAAGGCTATGCAACTACTTACATTATAGAGTAAAGTTCTGAAAAATGTGGCTAAGACGAGGGCTGGGAATTATAAGGCTTCATGACAATAATATTATAAAATGCAATGGACATAGAGTCTTATAATTCTCAACCCTCGAATTTTCACCTTCGCCTCTCGCATGTGCGTGTTTGCTCATCTTAAATGTGATCACACGGTTGTAAAGTTCTGAAAAATGTTGTTAAGTGTCACCTTCGCCTCTCGCACGCGCATGTTTTCGCATCTCATGTGTGATTCTATAACTGCAAAGTTCTGAAAAAATGCTGCTAAGTGACACCATCACCTCTCGCACGTGCGTGTTTGCGTATCTCAAATGTTATCCTATGACTGTAAAGTTCTGAAAATTCGACTAAGTGTCACCTTCGTCTATCGCGTGTGTGTGTCTGCACATCTCAAAAGTGTTCCTATGGGTGTAAAGTCCTGAAAATGCTGCTAAGTGCCACCTTCGCCTCTCGCACTCACGTGTTTGCACATCACAAATGTGTTCCTATGATTGTAAAGTACTGAAAATTCTGCTAATTAACACATTCGCCTCTCGCGTGTGCGTGTTTGCACATGTCAAATGTGAACCAATGGCTGTAAAGTTCTGTTTTTGATTTTCTAAATACACTTGTTACAGTAAAATTTATGTGCCGGACCTATTTTTGCATACATACGTTTGGCATACCACACCTTTACGTGCACCTATTGTATACCACACCTATATCTTTAATTATAAAGTTCATATCAGGCAAGCGTTGGGGGGTGTTGAATTTTGTTATCCGAGTGCCCGCGGGTGATAGACGAGTGTCAGCGGGGGGCGGCCGGGCAGCACCATGCTTTTCATCCTTAATTAACAACATCTAGGCATACAGGCACGGTCAGACATACAGTTGGACACACATACTAAGAGACGGATAGCCATACAGTCGGACAGACAGACAATCACACGGACAAATAATTGATTGACAGGTCACGTGACAATTTGGAGGCTTGCCATAGGTCAGGGGTGTGGCTGCACCAGTAATCCAGTGACGTCATAGATCTATTTTTATGTGGAGTAGAACTGTGGGGGGATGGTGGAGTAGAACCGGCCCTCATTACTGGGGGGAGGTGGAGGAATACCGGCCTATTATCAACTACTGATGACGACGACGACGACGATTATGATGATGATGATGATGATGATGATGATGATGACGATGACGATGACGATGACGTTGACGATGACGATGACGATGACGATGATGATGATGATGATGATGATGATGATGATGACGATGACGATGACGATGACGATGACGATGACGATGACGATGACGATGACGATGACGATGACGATGACGATGACGATGACGATGACGATGACGATGACGATGACGATGACGATGACGATGACGATGACGATGACGATGACGATGACGATGACGATGACGATGATGATGATGATGATGATGATGATGATGATGATGATGATGATGATGATGATGATGATGATGATGATGATGATGATGATGATGATGCATGAATTAGACTTGCCGCCAGTAGATTTCGGATGGCGTTAACGGCGAAACGGCTGAACAATTGACCGCATAATCAGTGGAAAGATTTGACCCGAGTGTCGTCATCATCATCGTCGTCGTCGCTGTCGTCGTCGTCGTCGTTGTGTTAGCTGACAACGGGATGACATCTAGGCCTAACCTTGTCACATAAAGGCTATGGTTATTACAAGTCGGAGATATGAATCCAGCAGATGTTTGGAATTCCCATATTTATACAATTTCTTTTTACGAGGAACAGTTTCTTCTGATTGAAATATTTTGATGAAATCTGGCCATCATGTGTAAATATGAATGGTCTTTAAGCCTGTAAATTTTCATTTGGAAATTCTTACTTCTGGTCAAGATATTGGCAAAAAACTTTAGGGGTCCTTTTATGGCCCACCCTGTAAATGAGGTGAGATTATCAGAGAGCTGAGAGCAGTGAAGATTGCATTGGTCCCCGTACTCAGAAAAGCCCATTTAATTCGATTCTGACATAGTCGAAATATGAATGGAGAACAGTGGAGCAAAGGAGAGTAGCTGAGGGTAAAATAAAGCAACGGACAATAGTGTGGGGGGTTAAAAGGAAAGCAACTGAGAGCAGTGGGTAGAAGTAGAGATCAGAGACCTCCTACCGTATGTTTGGTTCTGGTCTGTGGTGTGGTTGAGAGGAGGGGTGCTGTCGATAACTGACCGGTCTCTGCAGCAGTAGAGAGCGGTCCATTCTGGGCGACAGTCTTGCCATGGCAACTTAGACGTGAACGAAGCGAAGAGGTAGTAGAAAGCATAAGCGATGATCATGTTGTAGTAGATGCTACACATGAAGTTTATCAACACCATGCCCCAACCTATCCCTGTAACACAATACAATGCCTTCACCAAAAAAACCATTTTAATGGACGAATTAATTAATTGTCAATATAATAATTATCTGTTTAACATACATGTAAACCTATAGACATTTTATTTTATTCATTATAATATAATTAATCAGGCCCGCATTAAGGTAGGTGCTAAGGGTGCTGCAGCACCCGGGCCCGCAGGTTTAGGGGCCCGCAATTTCGGAAATGATTAAATTTCTTGGCGAGCAAACTGCAACATTAATAAATACTAAGTCGTCGTTGACGAAATCTTGCTTAAGTTTTCCCACACATCATAACTATTAGCTGAACTAACAGTTTATGAAGTGGTTGAAATCGCAGGAATTGATTGCTATTGCAAATTTATCTTTGTTAAGTATGACCTCTGAACAGTGATATCATTAAGTAGGCTACGCAGCTTGATAAATCAGTTTGACTGGTCTCTTGAAATAAGAGGAACATAAAGTTAGAAAAAGTTTTTGGTTAATTCTTAATTTCTGAAGCCTGTTATAGGCCTAGTTTTCGTCATTTTTTATCTAGTTTCTGCCTCCTAGGCAGGTTGAAATGTCCGACGTCACAATTCATCTCGATGTTGCATGGGCACTTTGGTCTCTTCCTCGAGCTGTCCATATCCATTATTTTGTATTATGCAATCCAGCATCATCTTTCTATCTATTCACCCATCCGTCCATCAATCCATCTATCCATTCATTCATCCATCCATCCATCGATCCGTGGTCCTCCTCTTGTTCGGTTTCCCCATTTCCCATTCGTTGACCTGTTCTTAGCAGTGAGTTGTTCGTAGCAGTACCAGTGAGTCTGTCCTCAGTCTGTGTCTATACCCACTTCCGTTGCTTCACGTTTACTGTACTAACAGTAGACCTATAGGCCCACTCCTCTCCGATCATTTCGAGACCTTGATACAAGAAGATCATGACGTCTTATAGATTGGTTTACCAAGACATCATTGGAGTCTGCGAAAGAAATCTGATGTTGTATTTTATCAGACTTGAATCTAGGAAGAGGGACTTATAAATATAATTATAAGACTTACGATAAATTGAGAAGAAAAATCAACGGGAAGAAACGAATGATAAAACATTGGCGAATCGTGCACGGTGCTGTAGACCTATGGTTTAGAGACATGGACCATAGGAAATTCGGGATAGGCATATATAAAAAGGCTGTGGACATACAGAACAATAAAGATAATCAACTTAATGGAACATAAGCGTAATAAATATTTAACAAATGAAGAAGTCGCTTATTCCTTCCGTCACTGTAGAAATACCATGCAGTGTCTGAAACTTTTTCTTAGAAATTAATACACCACAGGAAAAGGCAACCGATTACTTTACTCTTTAGTAAACATGGTATAATTATGTGCTTGGTGGACCGATAGCTGATAGAAGAGGGCCCGCAAGTTCATCACAGCACCCGGGCCCGCACTAGTCTTAATGCGGGCCTGTAATTAATTAATATTCAATTCATAAAGGCAACTAGTTCAGTTAGCTACACCGGTAAGCGAGAGCAGCATTCGTCTGTTGGTTGCAACGGACTGCGGTTCAAGCCCCGGGCTGGGAGTTGACATTCAGAGATTTAGATATCTCAGGCTAGCACGTGTGGGACGCACGGGCACAAGCTGCTGCGGAGCGACCTTGGGCAAGTTGCTTACCCATCATTGTCTGTGGGGTCATTGTCTGTGGGGAAGGCAAAAAGAAACCGCCTCACTCATCTCATTCTCAGAGGCGTAAAGCCAATTAATGAACCTGACTTCGGGCAGAGAACCATCATCATCATCATCATCATCGTCATCGTCATCGTCATCGTCATCGTTATCGTCATCGCCATCGCCGCCGCCGCCACCGCCACCGCCACCGCCACCACCACCGTCACCGTCATCGTCATCGTCATCGTCATTGTCATCACCACCATCACCACCACCACCACCACCACCACCATCATCTTCATCATCATCATCATCATCATCATCATCATCATCATCATCATCATCATCATCATCAAAGGCAACGTAGATTTTAATGGAAGGTGCTTAAATGTTTACCTTTGAGAATGGGAATGAACTTCCAGACGCTGAGTGGTCCAAGAGACGAGAACTGACCGAGCGACATCTCGAGCAAAACGATCGGAAGTCCAGCCAAGACCAGAGTGACCGTGTAGGGAATGAGAAAACTAGCTGTACCAACAAGCAACAGATTTAAACACAAATTTTAATTACCAAAAATATTATATCCATTTAGAGTGTAATATAGAGGTAGCCTCAGGGGCGGAAACCTAGGGGGGACAGGGGGGACGGTCCCCCCCAAAGAAGACGTTGGGGGGGACGGCCCATGCATTTGTCCCCCCCAATGTTCAAGCGTTAGGACATGTACACAATCTTCAGTAGGGAACTAGAGAAAAAAGTTTAGCAGATGAAGTAAATATTTATAATGTTATGAACTCCAGAGCAATCCAGGCACTAACCAAAAGTTATTAAGTCCCACATTGGATTGTTTGCGAACATTATACTGTATAGATAAGACACCTCTTTTAACTCGTTTCCAATTATTATAAAGACTTGAAAACACCCAACGTCACAAACTCACAACGTCACATGTCGGGTTTCTGCTAAATTCAATTCAGCTTCTCTTCAGGCTCAAATCAGCGTCATGTTCAACATCAGAAGTAAAAGGAAAAGTTAATACGTAAATAAGTAAGTAAGTATTTTGTTTATTGTTCCTCTGGAAAACGAACAGTGGGACATAGAACATCATTGGGTCCATGGGCGGAGTTTATAACGGGCTAGGGGCTCAAACCCCTCAAGAAGACCCAGATTCAGGTCTGTCACAAGGAAAATGGTATAGTTTCCGGGGTTAGCCCCCAAGAAATTTTCACGAGCGAAACTTGAATCCGATGATTAACGCTTTTTTATCCAGGAAAAATAGCATGGTTGTTGTGAAACTTCAATTAAAGTCGTTGACTAAAACGGGTGTGTCCGGAAAGTTAGTATGGTTTCATGAGATTTCTATTAAACTCGACGTGTGTAAGGAAAAAGAATGGTTTTTATGAGATTTCAATTAAACTCAATGACTAAAAAAGGTGTTTACGCGAAATAGTAAAGTTTTTATGAGACTTAAATTAAACTCGATGACCAAAGAAGGTGTCTTCGTAAAATAGTATAGATCTATGATATTTAAATTTAACAATATGACTAAAAAAGGTGTTTAAGGAAAAAAAACATGGTTTTACGATATTTTACGATATTTCAATTAAACCCGGTCACTAAAAAAGGTGTTTACGCAAAATAGTATGGTTTTTATGAGATTACAATTATTCTCGATAATAAGAAAGGTGTTTACGCAAAATAGTATGGTTTTATGAGATTCAAATAAAAATTGATGACTGAAAAAGATGTTTACGCAAAATAGTATGGTTTTATAAGATTTTAATTAAACTCGATGAGTTGATGTCTAAAAAAGGTTTTGACGCAAAATAGTATGGTTTTATGAGACTTCAATTAAACTCGATGACTAAAAAAAGTGTTTACGGAATAAATTATGGTTTTGTGATATTTCGATTAAATTGGATCACTAAACAGGTGTTTACGCAAAATAGTATGTTTTTTTATGAAATTTCAGTTAATCTCGTTGACCAAACAAGGTGTTTAGGCCTACGCAAAAAAATATGGTTTTTATGAGATTTTAATTTAATTCGATTACTAAAAAAGGTGTTTACACAAAAAAGTATGTTTTTAAGATTTAAATTAATCTCGATGGCTAAAAAAGGTGTTTACGCTAGGCCTAAATAGTATCGTTTTTATGAGATTTCAATTAAACTCGATGACTAAAAAAGGTGTTTACGGTAATTAGTATGGTTTTATGATATTTCAAATAAACTACTTGACTAAAAAAGGTGTTTACGCAAGATAGTATGTTTTTTATTAGATTTAAATTAAACTCGATGACTAAAAAGGCTCATTAACTTTTGATTCGAGAAAAAAATTCCGGCGCCGCTCAATCTGGACCAAGTCTCCGCCTCATATCCAAACTTTAAGTTTTTTTAGCCCCCAAAAATGTAAACCAAACTCCGTCCACGATTTGGTCTCTTGAACGGATTTAATCTATGCATAATGAGAGTTGGCAGGGCTTTTAAACGTGCAAGTTCACATAGATGTGTTGATTTTAAATAAAATGGCAGTTATAATGGTCTTAGACAGTTGTAAAATCACATCCTCGCAGCAAAAAATAGTTTTGAAAAAGTCATTGTCATCTGGTTGGCAGTTATTTACCAGGGTAGATCAAAAGGCTGAGAAAAAGTCATGCAGTTCTATAACGGAATTCTTTTGATATGCTCTGATAGTATGTATATAATAATTATAGACAAGAGTAGATTTTCATTCCTATCAGTGTTTTCTTTTTAGTCTTTCTAATAAACATAATTTGCATGTAATAAATTAACGCAAATATTTTAGTCATGAATTTGAGTAATATTCACTACATAGCATGATTTTCTTATATATTTTTTGATTGATTGCATTACAGAGGTGTCTATGTTAAATGCATAGATAGTTTTTTTGCAAAACTGTTTTGCGAAATTTAGCACATTCCATCAGTATATAAATTTGTGTTATCAGCATTAAAAAGGTGTCTAATACAATCTGCACTCCGATCGTGTTCAATAACAAATTACAGTTTGAACTACTTCTATTGGGACTAAGAAAATGGATCATTTTTCATTTTTGACGACAGCTAAAATGCTACAATTAGGTGTGAATATTAAAAACAACCTTAATTCACCCTCCCAACTCGGTGCTTCGCGCTTCAGCGATCGTCTTTCAGCCGCTCGTCCGTCCCCCCCCAAAGTTTGGACCAGGTTTCCGCCCCTGGGTAGCCTATGTCTAAACATCCCAAATTTCGCAGTCGTGCAAAATATCTCAAATTCATAACAGGGTTAATCTGTTTGAAAAATATAGCCTACAACCCATAACTCGCAGTGTGATTAACTTCCGCAAAAATAGTAGCACCTGAAACCATGCAGGTTCTGAAGACCGCGTGGACCAAGTCGCCGCCAACCTTCAGCAGAATGACCATTCCTTCACCCCAACTTTCATTATGATGTTTATTTGTAGTTGCTAGTTTTAATTGCGGTCTTCAATCTCGCACTTTTTAAACTCAAAATAGCAGGCGCTATATATATATATATATATATATATATATATATGCATATATATATATATAAAAATGAAACTTCCCAATAGTTCGTTATGAGTGTTCTCGATAACTGACGGACCGATTGTTTTGAAAATTTTACGACACCTTCCATTCCAATAGAACCGTGTTGTATTATGCTTTTTTCCCGAAAAAACGCAGCATTTTCCACAAAAAGAGAACTTTGAAATCCGTTCGGCCGCCATTTGCAAATTATACACTTCCCAACGTCCAAGAGGGTTGCCAGATTTCGGAAACGTTTTTGTCGTGACATTACGTTGTAAAGTCGCCCAAAAGTCGCGAGATGACCAACTTCGATCAGGGTTGCCCAAAAGTCGGGGACGGGGACGGGGACGGGGACGGAGGGGGAGGGGAGGGGAAGGGGAACGGGGAGGGGAACGGGGACGGGGAGGGGAGGGGAGGGGACGGGGACGGGGGACGGGGAGGGGAGGGGACGGGGAAGGGGGACGGGGAACGGGGAGGGGGACGAGGACGGGGACGGGGAGGGGAAGGGAGACGGGGGAGTGGGAGGGGGACGGGGAGGGGGACGGGGAGGGGGACGGGGGAGGGGGAGGAGGCAGATGACGGTCTTTTCTGTCACAGCAACGCGTGGCCGGGTACAGCTAGTATATTATATACGCCTACTGACCTCCTCCGTACATGTATGCGCGATATGGAAATCGCCAAATGTTTCCGAGGCCGACTGCGTATCCAACTACTGACATGAGGAAGTCCATGCTGTGCGTCCAATTGCCTCTCTCCTTGTTTTCGTCATTCTTGTAAGTAGCCTGCGTTTCAGTTGGCCGCTTTGAAAACGCATAACATCAGAGTCATAATTATAGGCCACATAGACATACTTTTTATTGATCCCAACAATTCAATTGTACATATACTGTCGGCTATAGACATAATCAGCAATAAGCAAATACTCAAAGTGAATAAGTAGAATAAGATATAATACTGATCTATTTTTTTAAAATCTAGAGCACTTGGCTTTGCGAAAATTGTTACATAGGGCATACACCCCTACTGTAACAGCTGTCTAGACAGGAACTTTCAATATAGATAAAGAGTAGGCCTAGAGAAAAGTGTGAACCTCTGAAGGACTGAGTAAGAGCAACCTCTACTTTACCACCACCTGTCTCGAGGCCTACTGCACCATTTACTCCTTGAAGAAGATTACAAATGGATATGTAGGCTAGCCTACGCGCATGGGCGGAGTTTATCAGGGGCTATAGGGGGGGCTAAGTCCCCCCAGAAGGCCCAGAGTCAGTTTTTTCATCATGAAACTGGTATTTTGCAGGTTAGCCCCCCCCCCCTTCCAAGAAGGCCCAGACTCGTAAATATATTCGGGGAATATGGCTCTTTTCACGAAACTTCTAAACCTCAAATGACTAAAATAAAAAAGGTCATCAACTTTTTGGGCCGAGAAAACGGTCTAGATTTCTGAGATATCAACCGGATGACAAAAAGGTCATCAACTTTTTTGGGCAGAGAAAAAATTTCGCCGCTCGATATGGACTCAGTCTCCGCCCGGGCGCCCCAGCCAAAGTCCAAGTTTGAAGGCCCCCCTCCCCAGAACAGAGACCAAACTCCGCCCATGTGTAGGCCCTACGCGTTTTCAGCGTGAGAATTGTCGGGGGTTGGGGGGGTTTCGACCCCCAGTCTTTTACAAAACCCCATAGTAGGCCTAAAGTACGATTTTCGCACACCAATTCCAAGTGGATAATGGTCCAACCCCTCCCCATTTTTTTTCCACAATTCTCACACTGCGCGTTTTCTAAAGTGATTTTATACTTATTTCTCAATGAATCGATGGGGTGAGAATAATGAGATCCTTCACCACCGCTGCAGGCTGCCATGTAGGCCTACCATAATTATAGTTCCGGTGCACGAAGTGCCACGAAATATGTTAGGCCCTCGAGATCTTTAGAAAGCCAACATCGGGAAGTGAACCGCAATCCGCGCTCTCTCTAAAACAGAGGCGCAGAAGATGCGGTCTACGCTCTAAAAGTCTGACCAATGTACATGTAGCGGTCCACTGTGGGGCCTACCTTCGGTTCAACTGAAGACGACGTTGACGATTGCATTTCTACAGACAATTAACTGGTCTGTTATCTTCACTCCAGAGGATAGAACAACGAAGTCGGCGTGTCTACAAAGACTTACAGATAGGCCTATGACCTGTAGGATAATCATGAAATAGCCTACGCTAGTGAAATATCCTAGGCAGCCTATATATGGAAGACGTAGCTAGACCTACGTGTTTACATGATGTTGACATATAACATTAAATCGCCTAATTCTACGAAGACAGATTAGCTATGACCTGAAGGGTAGCCTACCGTTAGCCTAAGCTAAGCATAATCATGAAATACGCTCATGAATTCCGGAATCTGACAGGAAAGCCACTTAATGATGAGGGCATTTCGAAAATTACAACATTGCCTCATAACAATGTACCATATAGCTTACCTTTGTCTGTAGGTTTTCGACTTCTGCTGAATCTTTAAATTGTTTTCTTAACGAAAAACTCGACGCAAACTTAAGACTTAGCCTACAAATCAGCCTATCGTAGAGTTTTAATAGACTCAAGAACCCCAGGCGTTCGATTTCATTGGCCTATATAGTCTAATTATTAAGGTTTCGTCGTGATGTTAAATAGCATATTATGTATGTCTGGTAATAAATTAAGCAACAGGAATGAATCTGGAACAACTAAGAGAAGCGACACCAGAAAGAAAACAATGGAGAAGGCTGGCCATGACGATCGCTAAAGTTCAACGAACTGACAGCACAAGGTGACAAGGTGGTAATAAATTATACGGTCAAGCTAATGTAGGGCCATGTTGTCGAGCTAATTAGGCTAATGCATGAGGTACCGTCTCTAAAAGCAGTGGCCATCCCATATACATGTATATATATATATATATATATATATATATACGGTGATTGGCTCTTGTCTTGACGGCTTTGGTCTTGGCAGTGACTATCAATCGCACCTTATATAATTATTATCTCTTCCATCTCAGAAGCGCGGTCTGCTCAAAGGTCGAGACTTATAAAGTCAAGATGGAGCCGAGACAGGGGCAGATCCAGGGAGGGCCAATCCGGCAATGGCCCCACCATTTAAAACTGCCATTGGACGTGGCCCCCCCATTAGGTTTGAAATTAGCAATACGAATAGGAGTGTCGTGGCATATGCCTCCCCCATTAAGAAAATTGCATGGGACGTGGCCCCTCATTCGGTTTTCGACTGGAGGACTAAAATAAAGTCATCAACTTTTTGGCGGGGATGAAAAGTACTTTTTCCCTCAGCCAAAGACCGATGACTAAGAAAAAGGTCATCAACTTTTGGCGGATTAAAAGTACATTTTCCCTCAGCCAAAGACCGATGACTAAGAAAAAGGTAAACTTTTTTGGTGGATGAAAAGTGCTTTTTCCCTCAGCCAAAGACCGATGACTAAGAAAAAGGTCATCTACTTTTTTGGTGGATGAAAAGTACTTTTTCCCTCGGCCAAAGACCGATGACTAAAAAAATGTCTTCAGCTTTTTAGGGCGACCAACGACGAAAATTTTTCCCCTGCCCCAAGATCAAGGATTATGCCCCCTCCCCTTGGGACAGTTCTGGATCCGCCACTGAGCAATTTTTTTTCCTGTCCCAAGATCAAAGATTATGCCCCCCCCTGGAACAGTTCTGGATCCGCCACTGAGCCGAGAAACCTGAGGCCGCTGACCTTCTTATCTCTGTCGTATCTCGCCTCTGCTTCCTATGGGAGTGCGTTGGCACCGACAGGGGATCATATTACGACCGATCGATCATCTTTCTCCTAACAGACCATGCATCAACTCTCCCACCCATCCCCGTCCCGACCCATGGACTCCTGTCCTCTTTCCTGTTTCACTCTCCAGTAACTTGTTACGTACGTGACATTTTACAGGAATGCCCTACGTTATAATTAATTTCTTTCACCCGAGGTAAGTGTAGGCTACAGTGACATCTTGATCAGGCTCTAGGAAACTTTCCGAAGAGCTACGCGTTGTTCTGTAGTTAACGGTCATCGTCACCGGTCGATTGCCGTCCAAGTGTTCATAGGAACAGCAATTATTTTAACAATTCAAAGAAAATTATATTATTATTATTATTGATCATCACCATCACCATCTGATTTCACCATCATCATCATCACCACCACCACCACCACCACCACCATCATCACCACCACCATCATCATCATCATCATCATCATCATCATCATCATCACCACCATCATCACCACCAACACCACCACCATGATCACCACCACCACCACCATCATCATCATCATCATCATCATCATCATCATCATCATCATCATCATCATCATCATCACCACCATCATCACCACACCACCACCACCACAGACATAGATTAGAAGGATTTTTTAAAAATCACAAAGATTGCAGAAACACATTAATTATCCAGCAACAGGCATTCAACTCAAACAGGTCGTAACATGATTCAAAACTTAATGAACAATTTTAAATTTCACAGAATTATTTAAACTGTATGATTATTTTGCATATACAGCATAAGTACATAATTATATAGTTATATACACTAGCACATAAAGGTTTTATGTACTGAGAAACAAAACATGTGTCACTGGCAATTCTTTCTGACTCAAAAGATTGAAATCTCCAAGACACATCCCTATTCCTTTTGAGGTGACACTCATAATCAAATGAACTGCTAAAGGAATAGACGGACCTAAACTGCTCTAAATGTACACAAGCATACACACATACATCTTTGTACATTTACAACCCACACATTTGCACAATGCACACAAAAATGCACTTACACAAACTTGTGTATTGTTCAATTAAAGACAATAAATTGAATTTTGCCTGAACGCAGAAAGAACATGTAAAGGGAAATGACTAACTGTAAGCAAGACATCAGCGATGATCATAACAAGATGCAATCAGAATGAACAAATAAATCAAAATGAACAATAAATCAAAATGAACATGAAATCAGAATGAACAATGTTGGCATAATGTTGACATTATTGGCTAATACAAAGGTTAGCAGGTCATATAATATATGCTGCATTGCACACACATAGGCTAACACAAACAAAAACTGATAGCTTTACTCCATCGTATTACAAACAATAAATTCTTAATTATAGATGCATAATTATCATTGTTCATTGCAATTACTGTCCCAAGGGCACTGATTATCGAAAAACAAAATTCATAGCATACAAAATTGTGTTCAATTAAAAACTGCAGAATTTTATGTAGGCCTACTGAAGGCAAACGTGAACGCAAACAGAAATGGAGCACTTGATAAACAAAATTCTTTATGCGTGCAAGCAGAACAAAGATTTTGAACAAAAACTGAAAAATTACACTGTTCACAGCAAATGCTGTCCGAAGTTCATCCAAAACCAAAATTCATAGCATACAAAATTGAATTCAATTAAAAACATTCTGAAGACAAACGTGAATGAAAAAGAAAGGGAGTAATCAACAAATGCTTATGCATGAAAAAAGAAGAAAGATTTTGAAGAAAAAAACTGAAAAATTACACTGTTCACAGCAATTGCTATCCGAAGTTCATCGAAAAACAAAATTCATAGCATACAAGATTGTGTTCAATTAAAAACTGCAAATTTTATGTTCTGAAGACAAACATGAATGTAAAAAGAAATGGAGTAATAAACAAATGTTTTTGCATGAACAAAGATTTGAAAACCTGTTAAAAAATTTAAACTGTTCACTGCAATTGCTGTGTCAAGTATAAAGAGCATACAAAAGCAAAATTGATAACATACAACATTTTGTCTGATTACAATTTGTTTTAAACTGCAGACAAATTAAAGGTTCTCAAGGCAGATGTAAACATAAACTGACTCGCAGTGAAATGCAAACATTTTGTGTGAAACAAAGAGAATAAAGATTTTGACAGATTGAAAACAAAGTCAACGGCAACTGAGAAAAAAAATTCACTGGATAATAAACAATATTCACAAAATTCATCAAAAATCATTCTTTCGGCAAACATTTACGACTAGATCTAAGTCAAGTTAAAGATGTTTGACGGAACATACGGCATAGTTTGTGAAACTGTCCAGGAAAGATATATTGGAGAGTCGGAGATTACTCAGTCCTTTTGGCATTCATCCCAATCCAGAAGTCCTTTTGGTTACGCTAAGACGCAGTCATCGGGTATTTTCTCTTTCTACCGCGGCACCTCGGCATGTTTGCAAGCGGAGTGTTCGTAGCTTCAGACAGCAACATACAGTCAGAGTTGTACAAACCAAGAGCATTGGTCAGCCTAACATCAAATGGCACTGCGCTTGCATCTCCGCCGTATTTCGAGAACAATGGCACGGTCGACAAAGGAGTCTTGAGTGTCTCGTTATTGCTGCACGTCAGATCGACTATTTCTATTCCTCTCCGACGTTTCCTCCTCGCAGCGTTCTGCATACCAGTGGACCAACCGACTCCACTGTTTCGAAACGTCTCGGCCACAGCCTCATCAACAGACGTCTCCATGCGAACGGCATTTTCAAACGTCTGCAAGTAGCTTCTCTGAGCCGACCAAAGACGAGTCGCGATCATGCGTCTCCCATCCGCCAGCAGTGGCATGAAATCAGCACTGCTTCCACCCACCAACCTCAGATCATTCTGCAGCGACGTCAACACGTTTAACATTGAAACGCTGGCCGACAGCAGATAATCCAACTTACCCCACGTTTCCATGGGATTTTCCATCGTCGGGTAATTCCACTTTTGACTGGTAGTCGATGCTGAGCCGAAAACGCTTTCTCTTAGTTGGTTGACACCAGGAAACGTTGGTGTAAACGAAGCCACAGGATAAGACGGCCGGGAAACCATCCTCAGCGCATTTTCAACCGCATCTGCGGAAAAATACCCTCGATTTACCGCATCGTAAGACAAGTTGGGAGGGTTTCTTTGCCACATGTCAGCCATGAATGGAGGAAGGTTGTTGTTCATTAAGCCATGAGATGTTTTGAAAAGTGACTGCTGAACGAGTGCCTCCAATTCAAAGCCAGCATTCTTTAGCGGTGCGCCCTTCTTTCTGTGATGCGTCGCTACCTTCTGTCGAGGAACTTTTGGACAGCTTTTCAGCGACTCCAATATCGATGTGCATTGTTCCATAAGATGAAGAATTGGTTTAGAATCACAAATGTAACACGACCACTTGGATCCATCATCTGATAAAAAAAAACAAGACAAATATTCGATGTTAATTAAAATATTACACTTGTAAGCGTAAACTTTTTGACACCTTTTCATCTGGTTTCTGATTCAGTGTAAATAAACAAATTTCCTTTTCTTTACAAAGTGTGTAGTCGATAAAAATAAGACGTCTTTTAACATTTTATCAATGTTCAACTTTTTGCAGCATCTCTTATTGGTCGTAATAGTTACAGCTTTGGTGGCTACAAATATTTTTAAAATTCCACATTTTTTGCAATTTCTATTTTCTCAAGGATTAAGCCTTTATGCACAACATACTAAATAGCCAAATATCTGAATATAAATATGAATTTTCAACCATTTTTCGTCTAAATATTTTCATTTCCTAATGCCAAAAATCGAAAAAGATACAAGAAGCTTACAAAATCCACTGTCATTAAATCTTCATACCTAAAATTATTAAATTATTATTAAAATTATTAAATTATTATTATTCATTATACATTCGCACCTAAATGTAGTGCCTATGGTTATCATTTTGTACCTGCTTTTATGATGTCCATGAGAGCCTTGCGTCCAAGATTTCTGCGAATGCAACTTTTGCAGAAGGCATTGTTGCAGAAGTCGCAACAGATGAGATCACCTCCCTCGCTACACCAGCGACACTGCTCGTCCATTCCATCGGCGCCTTTCGCAATTTCATCGCTACTATACCACTTGTAGCACTTCTGTAAAGTGATAAAAGTGCACATAACAACAATTAATGCTAGCAACAAGGAGATAGAGTGCACAGTTATAGGATGCTTTAGAAAATGTTGTCTCTTAATGAATATTTTAAAACTGCCAATACCTGTGGAAACCCTGAAGATTAAACTTTTTCATCAGTATAAAGAAAATATTAAGAGTTATTCCATATTTGTGTGACTGACTGTGTGTGTTTGCATGTGTATTCCAACACCACAAACTCCTCTAGTTTGTTTTCTGTGCATATTTGCACACTGATGAATATTCAGTTCTTAAAAATTAGCCCCGTGTACAGCATGTCTCTGAATTATCTTAATTCTCTGAGTAGCACTACAGAATTTCTACAAGACTGAATACTGGAGGAATACGCAGAAATATTTCAGGATGACTTGCCTTACAGATGAGAACCTTCAAAGCAGGATGTGCACACATCTCAGAGCTTGTAGTGAATCCTATTTGACAGTTGCATGCCGTGCAGTGAATCACCGAATCAAGACAACCTACAGCAACATAAACGACATCGAAACTTTAAAAAATAGCCGGACTAAAACTTCAACTTTTTCTAAACTTGTGTTGAAATTGATGAACTAGCCGATGGATAATTAATGGCTCATGATGGAAGGGAGATCACTTAACTCGCTAATTCAGCAATAGCAATATAATTTATTTATAAGAGAAAGGCCTGGTCATAAAAAAAACTGTTGCACATATCAGAAGCGCAACCAGGAATCATAATATGTCCGAAGCCAAAGCTGACATGTCTTTTTTCACCCCAGCTCTGTTATAGTGCAACATAAATCATTCTATATAATTATTATTAAATTATTATTTGAGTCTTAGCAAGTCAGTATGCAAACTATCCATAAAGGATGCCTGCAAAATCTAACTACTTCTTCCCCTTGCCCGCATGGGACAACCCCTCATTGTGGGTGACCTTCATGGAAGGCCCCTAAGTACACTCAAATCAATGGTGTAAAACTAAGCTACATGACTAATAAAGCATTAAACGACACATAAGAAAAAGTTAATTTAAACAATAAACAGTCTTTTCCTGATAAATTGTGCGTATGACAGCAAAATATAACATCAAAATGCACACTGGCCGATACTTATCTATGTAACAGTGTATCGTGGGTGCAAGGTCCACCAATACATAGCAGAAGAAGAAACAGAATGAATTAAAATGCACAAGAATTCTGACAACAAAACCCCAGTCTTAAGAGACAGTTAGAATGCTACCTGGCTCTTTCTTTATTCTCTTAAACGGAACAACATCTTTTCCAGAGGGTGTACCATTCACTGGTGGTTGTGACAGGGCCTGAACTGCATCTAAAATAAGTCAACATCCAATCACAATCAATCATTTTAAAATTGAAAAAAAAACTATGAATTTACAGAGTACCAAACTCTTCAGAGGCAATCCCAATCTGACAGTACCAAACCACAATCAAAGAGAATGGTTTTCAAATGCCTGCGTAAAAGGGGCAAAGAAAGAAGAAGTTCATTACGAAGAATGCTAAGTAACTTATTCCAAAAAGATGGACGGACCATAGCAAAGCTTTTATGCAGTACTGTGGAAGTTCGAGTCGTAAGACAACCAGGAAGAGTCATAAAAGGTTTCTCGCGTGAATACACTGAATTAAACCGACAATTTTAACTGATGTCTTGCAAAAGAAAATAAATTTCACGACATGGTACAAAGAATAGTTTACCATGTTGGACAGCAGAACCTCCGGCCGTAATGTTCGCCTCTGTCTTGACGAAAGAGTCCAAGTTCATGGACTGTGAAGGAGATTTCGTAACAGACGTGTTGATGGCGATATCATGTTTGTGATCGGTTGGTAAAGAAACGTATTCTACAAGATCCCCGTCCTCAGTAAACTTCTGCCCCTCGTCCACTTTGACAACTCTTTGTGTCTTCCTTGGTTTCCTTAACGAAAAGAAACACAAAGTTTCTCAAATTTACATGCCTTACCCAAGGACTACAAAGTATTTCGTCATACATACACATACATATCCCATCTGAAACATCACACAAGGCAAAATATGGGAAAGTTGTCCAAAAGGATGACTATCACCTTTCACATAACGACGACATCATAAAATAAGCATCATCAAACCACTTGCTATATATATGGATTCGTGTGTTTCATTGTTATAGTCTGCATCTGATGCAGATCTAAGCTGATGAAGAAACACTCAAACACGCAAACAGCCATCCAAGAACAGTTGCATTATATACAATAGCTCCACATTAAATTATAAGCTTCACATTGCCCTTCAGAAATTGGGATTCCAGATGCTGTGCTGAAAGGCATTGCATTAGCATTACTTTAGAAGTCTTACTTCAAGCAAAGCAGAACTTTTCAAATCACACACGGTTTCATAAAAATGCATTCTAACTTCATTAGGTACTTCAAAGTACCAAAATAAAAAAATACAACTACAACACATGCATTTTCTATACTGAGGCCGAACACAGTGTGTCACATCCATTGCCTCATGCCTCGTGCACCTAGTACAGGGTAGCTAGCTCAAACAGAGAAGCCTAGTCTTGAAAGAAATTTAATGTATATAGAGCAGAAATTTTTTTAAAAATCTTTCTGTCTATACAAGAATTTAAATCTTACCCAGCGACTTTGAAGCATGTTATCTATATATATATATTCTGCTGAGCACAAAATGTGATGAACATGAATAAAATAATGTATTTAGTAGGACTATGTACACAGACATGTACAACAAAGGCTTGACTTATTTTATTATGAAAAAGTTCAAACCTTCTTGATGGCGTAACGTTTTCCAACACATTCTGCTGCAAAACCAAAGGAAAAACAATACTGACTGATAACTGAAAACTCAGTATTGAATTAAAAGCCAATTTTTGTGGAAGTCATTATATAAATCAAAAGGCACTGGGTCAGCAAAATAAACAACTAAAGAAAAGTACAGCATACTATTTTCTAAGAACTTCATGCAAATTTCAGGAATCACGAGTCATGCTCAAATTGTGTCTTGTAAAAAAATTTCAAAAATTCTTTAGACAAATAAGCAGAAGATGGCCGCAAAGGGTTGTCACTTGTCACCAAAGACTGTGTTATGTGCACGTTGTGCAGTTCTTTTGGTTTCAGGAAATGCATGCGCAGAGTCTGACAGAGTGGGACTGTACGCCCTACGCAGATCTATATTATTTAAAACCTGTTACAGAGAAACATTCTACATACCGGTATGTAAAAAAGCAATAAACCTGGTTGAGCAAAATAAATCAACCATTTGAAAGCAAAGTTCATCAAGTCTTGTCTAAAGTTTCTAAGCTCTCCCTAAATCAACTTTCTGTCTGGACAGTCTCTACTTGGCTCATCACATGCATATAAATAATCTAACTGCTGCTTCCTGTTTTTGTCGCATATTAGCACACATCATCGGCTCCTAATTAATGCAAATGGCAGAAAGCAAACTCATTTGACTGTGATATGTCCACTGCGACAATACAACTGATGAGCAAATGTTTCACAGAGCTGATAGCCTGATACTCAGCAAGAATGCAATGTAGGACAATATAAATATTGACTTTTCAGCACTATCCTTTATCACATATAATCTAGTAAACCCGCCGTATCATTTAAGTCACATTTCCAAACGATTTCATGTCAACGAACACACATTGTTTTTTTACAGCAGTGATTACAATCTCAAATTTTCTGCTTAACAGACTGCACAACCAGCCAAGACAAACCGCCTGCAGACATTTATGACATCACACATATTCAGATGTTTTCTGAGTTCATTAAACACGTAGAATAAAAAGATATTTTGTAATATTAAACAACTTTGTGTCTATTATAGTGTTTAAAAGTAAAAAATCCTAACTGTTTCAAGGATTTCTGGTATTTCTTCAGTTTTGGCGATGGCATTATTGGAATGCAGATTATCACTGGATGAACTAGTTTCGCACTGAGGCGACAGGTCTTTCGTTGGAAGACTTGTTGATGCTGCATCTGCCGGAGATTGCATCGCGTCCAAGTCAGCTGCAATCACAGCGCTTGGTGGTCTTGATTCTTCCAAACTGAAGGAAAAATATAAATAAATTTGATTCTCTTGCAAAACAAATAAATCAGAGAACTTTTATCATGAATAATGAACTACGAGTATACTATGAAATAAAGGTAAATCTCTATAATGACTCGGTAGCAAGTAAACATCATGGCGACCAAAGATCCGCTCATGATAGAGCGCGGTCACGTGACGGCAAAAAGGTAGCCCAATATTTTCGCGGCGTACGGTGATGTATAAGCCAATGTTTCCGCGAAAGTAAGTAAGTAAAAATACCATGAAACGGTTATTTTAATAAATATTAATACGCTTAAATAAGCTAAAGAACACAACAAAATCGATGGACCTTAACACATTGGCCGCCATCTACGAGATATATCGCGGTAAGCGCGAGATCTCGAGGTAAAAAACCGCGAGATATCTCCGCGAGATATCGCGGTAATAAACCGCGGAGATATCTCGCGGTTTTTTACCTCGAGATCTCGCGCTTACCGCGATATATCTCGTAGATGGCGGCCAATGTGTTAAGGTCCATCGATTTTGTTGTGTTCTTTAGCTTATTTAAGCGTATTAATATTTATTAAAATAACCGTTTCATGGTATTTTTACTTACTTACTTTCGCGGAAACATTGGCTTATACATCACCGTACGCCGCGAAAATATTGGGCTACCTTTTTGCCGTCACGTGACCGCGCTCTATCATGAGCGGATCTTTGGTCGCCATGATGTTTACTTGCTACCGAGTCATTATAGAGATTTACCGAAATAAATTGTCAACATTATGGCAGCTGATTGGTAATGTATTGGATTTTAACTTTTATAAATCTGGCCTTTCAATTGAAACTATGTTTTTGAGCCATGTAACATAATAAATATGGAACGGCAGAAGAGCATCTAGTATTCTAGTTCTCTGATGTCAGATGACTAGCGGCTTTGAAAGGAGCGGGAATATTATTGACATAACAGATTACCCAACAAACAATTAAGTGTATTAAAAGAGAAGTCGTTGTATTAAAGTTGCATTGTGTACGCCGTTAGCAATTACTATGTGGGAATAATTCCGTTAACGGAAAACTTCTGTAATTTTCTGACTACATAATGTTTAACTTTAAGCCGATCTCACGATTGATCAATAAATCGAGCAACGCTACATAAACAGATGCAATACCGGCTCAAATCTCAGTGGCAAACCGAATTATCTAGCCTATTATAGAAAATAGGTCAGATTTGCGCCGATAAGAATTAAATGCGACCATAAGATATAGCCTGCAATTTAAAAAATTAAGTTTAAAACCTGGAATTTTCCATTTGCAACTGTGTGATCAGCAGTGTCTAATATCGTTATATTATTTTTGAGCAGTACTCTGAATTTAAAAAATGTCAGATCCAGCCGAAAACGCTAGAAAAGGCTAAATTCGTAATATCTTTCAAAACTACATGGATTTTTCCGGTTTGAAATTTCTGAGGACCTTTTTCTAGTCATCCGACCAAAATTATCTCCTTTTTGGATAAAATTTGAAATTTCTGATGAACTTTTTAGTCATCCGACCAAAAATTTGTTGTTTTTTCCCCGATAAAATTTCTCACTTTGAAAATTTCTGATGTCCATTTTTTAGTCATTTTTCTCCAAAATCTACAATTTTTTTTACAAATTCACAGAATTTTCCACTTTTCACGTTTTTCAGCATTTTCACCTAGAATTTTTTTCAAAAGTCGGATAAAAGGCTAGATCCTGAAAAAAACCAAGAAACCTAGACAAGACCAAAAAACCTAGATCTAGGTTGAAAAAGCTACGAGTGTCATCCCTGAATATTATCGTTATTCGTGCTGCGCGATTACTTCCACCCGTAGATTACCGGTCGAGTACGCTGTGTTTACTCGCCATCTTGCGAATGAATGTATAGGCTACTAAAAATTGTAAGCGATAAATGACTTTTAGTTAGACCCATGCAAGACCATTATCGTAATTAAGAGTTCTGTGTGAAGTAACTTTCAAGCAATTAGGCTACTAATTCTGTCAAACCGGTACCCTGGTACGTCGGCAACTATTCACAAGCGGGGATGGAGGATGGCGTTAATTGTCCATGAACCCTCCTTTGGCCTAATTGGTAGTCATGAGATGTCGCTTCACAGCTGTTTCAATATGGAATTGCGTCTTCGGAACCCCGTAGCCTACTGATCGAGGACTTTGCAATGGAACGGAGAATAATTAAGTTGAGCTTAGCCTATTATAATATAATGTGGATAAGCTAAAATATCTGGGCTGCTTCTTTGGTTGCCTAATAGCCTAATTATGCTGTCTGAATAAATTGAATCCCACTTGAGGATGCGTTCTCCATCAACTTCGCACAAAATGTCTTCGGTCATGTGCAATAATAATTATTGCACTGTGCCGATCTGATAGGCCTATATAACCGGCTACGTAGTTACTAGGCCTAGGCTATAGGCTACCGTTGCCCAGAAACTCTGAAGACAAGGCAGGAGGGCGTTTGTTATCGGCTCTCTCTGAGACTCTCTTCATTCGAGGAGGAAGGTGGTACTACTTAAATTGATTCGACAATCGGTGGAATTAAGGAATGGCCAATCGGAGGGTGAACTTGCCAGTCACCATCTTCATTCGATCTGGGCATGACACTAAACTGGAGCCGGTTATGAGTTAATTAGCCTGAAAACCTGAAGACAATTAAAGGCTGCGCCAAGTGCGCAGCCCACGTACCACCCAAATGAAAAAAATTATATAACGCATTTACTAACAAAAACGAGTTCTTAGTTTTTACTATAAATGTAAAAACCACGAAATAAAACTATTAAATTAAACTATTAAATTTTATGAAATAAAACCACGAAAACACCCACCCCCGAAATGAAAAATGTACAGTAAAAATAATAGAATGCATTCACTAGCACATATATAGGCCTAGGCCAATGAAAAACATGAAATTAGGCGAAAATGGTAAGAAAGCCGTTTCCGACGACTAACAAAAGTCGTCAGAAATTCTCCCCTCCCCAACCCCCCAAATCAAGTCCTGGCTACGGCCTTGATCGATCTACCGGCTTGGCGATCTTGCCTGTGACGAGACAGTGGAAAGATGTAGGCTACGTACGTGCCTATTCAGCCTATTGTATGGGTTTAGCAATCCATTCGTTCCCAGCCATAACCGATGCAGACGACATTGTCATCATCGCTGAGATGAAAAATCAATAGATGGTCATGGTCCTAATCGAGGAGGCTGAGATGTGTGCGCCGTGTACACTGTACAGCAATCGACAAAGTGCGCCATAGTTTGCATTGCGCGCCACCTGCACAAAGGATTAACGGACCGTTCCCATTTACATGTCTGTTGGCAAAGTAACGCCGGTGTCACAAAATAGATTATCCCCTAATAATCGTATCCCCTAAGGATGAAGAGAAGTTGAAAAAGTCATCTCCGCGTGTGTTAATTTTGCAAATTAACTTCCATTTGCTTTCCCGCGACACCGGCACTTGCGAAAATTGCAGTAATCGATTGTATTAGTAAGTAAGTCGAGTTCTTTTTTAGAAGCATGCATAGGCCACGCTCAGCGATTTGTAAAGTCAATAGTAAGACGATGAAGAAATGATAACTAGACTAGCCTAAGTGTTTAGATAAATATGTTAGTCTAACTAGAAAGCAGACGACTAATACAGACTATAATAGAAGATTATGCGATATGCTTATATATAGGCCTAGGCTATACTGCGTCCTTCCTGATCAAAACCTCCCCGGATTTTGAATCCTAGAATCACCGCTGGTTCGATTTAACTGAAGGAACACTAGTTAATTAACAAAAATCTTTAATAATATTAGTATTAAGGTTAGACCTTGTAATTTCCCCAGCTTTGTATGAACGTTCAGGGTATATAGGCCTAAGAAGTGCCGGGGCGGGGATTCAACCTCCTATAGTCTTTCGTAGGATCGTGTAGTAATCTTTCACAGTTACTGTAGGGCGAGATGGCTGTATGTGGGCCTTCAATCATTGGAATTTGCCTACCGCTACTCAGTGCCGGCGCTAGGGTACCGGAGCCCCCCAAAATAAAACTTGAGGCCCCCATACCTTGAACTCAAAATTTCTCATAATATAAGGGCTGAAAGTCAGTGAAAGATAGGCCCTATAGTGTAAGACTTCAATAGCCTAAATGTTTCCTCCCAATTGTTAAATTTTTGGAATTTCCAAGCTGTAATTGTAGAATTTTAAGCTGTCTTCTTTACAAAATTGCTCAATTTTTAATGCTGCTAGTCGTGGTTTATGACTTCAGAGTGTCCCCTCTCCATTGTTTAAATTTGTCCGATTGGCCAACTTTAATGGTAGCATTTATAGGCTGTCATCTTTAAAAAAAAGATTAGGCCCTATTATTGATGGACAGTGGATGCATGATACTTTTGAAATATTTCTGAAATATTGGGGATACAAGGACTCCGTCCCAACCACAATTTGTGGGGTTATGCCCCTGTCCACACACCCAAGTCTCTCCTTTGGCTGCGTAATATTTTTTTATGTTTCGCGGTAAAACATAATTCGGTGTGTGGTTTCAGGAATGAACCGTCATGAAAGGTATAATTACCAGCTACATTTGAGGCCCCTTGCAAACTTGAGATCAGACAAGTACCATGGACATCTGGAATCCTATACAGAGTTTAATATTTGGGCCTCACGCATGTTTTATTTTGGAGCCTCATCCAATTAGCAATTACAATAAGTTACAATTTATAAATGTTGTGTTTGAGAAAGTGGACGAAACTGCCTGAGTTAGTTTAAATGGCTTTACTTACGCCCAAAATCAGTATGGCCGGTAGGCCTATGATGTTTGCATTAGGTCTGCTATGGTTCAAGGCATGAACCAGACCGGATCTGGAGCCTCAAATATATGCACCGGTTTAAGAAATATACATTCAAAAATAGGCATAATGACCAGCTAAATTTGGAGGGCCCTGGGGCCCCTTCAAACTCGGGGCCCCCAAATGGGAGGTACGGGGGTGCTAGCGCCGGCACTGCCGCTAATAGGCTATAAGGCACCGGCCTACTGCAAGATTGTGGCTTATACGGTTGGGAAATTTTTTGCAGCGAACATAATCCGTAATATATATATATATATATATATATATATATATATATATATATATATATGAGGTCGTTGTATTAGGCTAATCAAACTCTGCAACGCACTAAAAAAACAACAGATCTTCAATATGCCACGCGTAAATGAAATATCACCTTTCAGACTTCTTCAGAAGCAAAACTAAGCCCGATACTATAAGCTTTGCTTTAAGCACAGTAGGCCTACTGTGTTTCTTAATTTTATTATTGGAAAACACTGAGCTTGACAGCAGTTTTAAACCTGTTAACGTTTGAAGTTCCACAGTTATTCAGATCCTTTCCTTGAGGTAGACCAAAGATTTTGAGATGTTTGCGAAGGATTCTCTGAATTCTGCAACATTTACCCTAACGTCCGACCACTTTGCTACATTATCTTTGTCTTTTACGAAACGCTTTCCTCTCTCCGCTTTGCTCAATGACTCACCGTCTCGCATTCTGATTTCATACGTTGTCCAGTTAGTCCGCACATCCTCAGCCTCAAGGGTCCGATGCCTAATACGAAATTTCTTAAGTTCATCCGAGAAAAATGGAAGCCAGTTGGGCCACCAGATTTCAAGGACGTACGACCCTTCTGGCATGAACGCTCCCCACTCGAGAGCCGCTCCATTGACTCCTATCATAACCACAGATCTACAAGCGATTTCCAGCTGACGTCGAATTGACTTTCCACCGAATTCCACCAACTGCACTGGAAAATCAGATGTTTTATTTGCTATCCGAGACAATTCTTTGATGTTTAGAATCCTTCTGTCTTTTCTCAGAACAATCGTCACAAACGTGGCTTTCTTGGCGCTGCAGAATGTTGATAGATTGTATCCGTGAATGATCTGCTCTGTTGCGTCTCTGGGTCGAGCCAACGTATCGGCACTTCCAAATACGGCTTCAGAGAAACACGTTTGTGGGGGAACGTTGTAGTAAACGTCATGAAGTCCGTTTGTATGCAAAGTCCGTAGAATTATTTCATTGTACCTTCTGTAGTCTCGACAGAATCGTTCGTAGTTTGTGTTGGGTGTGTTGTAAAGAATCCAGTTGTTGGCTCCCGGGTGTAGGCGGCGATTGGAGCGAATGGTGTTGAACAAAGGAAGAAAGTCTTCCTTTATGAAGTGATGAAAATTTCCTGGGCATCTTGATGATATGAAGAACGCAGTGCCTTTTTGAAGACTTTCGGGATCGAAGTTTGCACTTGAAGTCTCTATGTCAAAATTGTTCCACGGATGGCCTGGAGGACCAGAGACTTCCAGTGGAAAGGAATTTCCTGAATATTTATCCATTCCTGTGTCGTGGATGACTATCCGTTGGGTCACGTTGAAGGTTATTTCGTATTTACTCACCGCGATAGGTTCCGACAAGGGTTCAACACACACGTTGAAAAATCGATATACCTGGAATTTGTTGACTGGCTGATAATAATTATTGTTCTCGATTATCAATGTTCTTCGGGGCCACAGAAGATGGGTAATCGCGAATACTGATATCAGGCAAAATACGGAAAGCATTAAAATCTTTACTCTGTTAGCTGTGTGCAACATTTTCAAGCCTTCTACATACGCAATGCGGGCTGATCACAATCATTTGCAGACATAATGTTATATCCACTTGGAAGAGATGATGCTTCGCTTCAATTTATAGACGTGCTATAGGCTACAAAATAGCCTATGCTTCAGAATAGCATAATTTTATATGCATATGTTACACTATACAGTTGACGTTGGTAATAGGCCTACTGCCAATGAGAGGTCGGCGACGGTAGGGACACTGCCATGGTCATTCTTGCTCTCTATTCTATGCCGAGCTAGGAGCTCCAAGTCCTGATAGTTTCAATATCATGAATATAGTTGCATCAAATGGATTCTAAAAAAATGAGTCGGAAGAGTGATTGCAATGCGGTACATAATAATTATATATAGCAGTCGCCGTGCAGAACATAATTGGCACAGCTCTCAACCCTACAATGCCGATTCCATTAAACCGAAGTGCATTATAGGCTACTCCAGGTTCCTGTATTCATTAACTGGTTGACATGATTAACTCAATTTCTACAAAGCAGTGCAGAGTGCAGACGACATGGTTGCGACAGCCATCCAGGAGGATATTTGTTGAGCAGTGACACAGCTGCTGTGTCCACACCTTGCTTGCTGAAAGAAGCATTACGAATAATCAATAAAACATCTGCAAATCATTATTACTTTATGCATCAGCGTTGTATATCTGTGATTTCACTTCAAAATAGATGCTTTATTGATTTCGTATTTATTTCTCGCATTCGCTATATATCTCCTCTTCAAGCTCGTTGCTCAGAGGTGCTCTCGACTACAGCGCGGACGCTGCGTCGCAGTTTCATGCCGAAGCGCGTGCACGAGAAATTGCAAGTAAAGGACTTGCCGAAGGTCCCTACGTGGCAACTTGAGGTAGATTCGAACTTAATTGGAACTTTCAGCTCTAGGGCACCGAACCCACCACTATAGCACCGCGCCTCACATGGAGATGTTAATCAGCATTGTCAAAATACATGCTTGGCCTGTCTAGAACTGCTAAAGCAAGTGGTTATTAAATTTATAGGGGTAAATAAAATTTTCGAAATGTACAGATCAGCTGTCATTGGTTTAAAATCTGTTGCTATTATTCCCTGCATGCAATTACCTAAATAACAGGAAGAGCATTACGTCAAGTGGACATGCATGAGAGTTAATTGGCAGTTTATTATTTTATCAGTACGGTATCTATAGATAACAATGAGGACGGGGAGCCAGTCCTTTCGCACGACGTCTCAACCTTCTATTTACAGATACGGTGGGTGTAGCCCACTCATATATAACAGAATTTGAGCAGAAATCTCAAAACAAAATAATGTCTGCAATGTGAACCCGTATACCTCTCTACATGTATGTGCAGCTCAGCTCACCAACCACTGGAATATCGCACACCTATCACTTTCAAGAATAAAATAAAGATATTTTAAAGCTGTGAAACTGCTCATTAGAAAACCCTCTACTGCTAGATACGAAGCTTAGCTCTGTATTTGGCTGAAAGTAATCAATGTACTGAAGCGACCCATTCCTGCAGTGTCGTGATCCGCCTCCTCGTTATATTCCTAAGCCACTGGAGTTACATAATATAGGCCATATATGTAGTCTGAATGCATGTCATGGTCCGTTGAGAACGAAGGCAGCTGCTGCTGTTGTTCGCAAGACTGTAAGCTTACATAACGTCCATTCACAGGTCCTTCCCACCCATCGACCGTCTCTCAAAAACGACCTGGGCGTCTTGATCCGCAATTTATAGCTAACGCTCGATCGCAGCCTGTCTATAGGCCTATAGTCCTTCAATGTAGTCCATAGCAGGGCTTTCTGCTCTGATTCATACATTGTATCTTGTAAGCTCACTGCAGTGCAATTTAAGCAAAAACTGCTTTTGAAATTGTGTGGGATTACTCGACTGTCGAAATAAGCAAGTGAACGAGGGGCTTGTGTATACACCGTGGTTCAAAAAAAACTAAGCCAAATTGTTTTTCATATATCTCTAATGGCCGATAACATATCACGCTAAAATTTTCCAAATATTTAGAGAAGTGGACCAAGAATATGATTCCAAAATTTCATGAGATAAAGTTGAACGGATAAAAAGATATGAATCTTTCAACTTCATATGCCGAAATTGCAGTTTACAAGCAATTTTCTGCCAGATTCAGTAAAAAAAGTAAGCTAAACTGTTTTTCTTATATCTCCAATGCCTGATAATTAATCAAAACAAAATTTTACAGATATTCAGAGGATTGAACCGAGAATAGGATTCCAAAATATCATGTCATAAATTTGAACGAATAGAAAGATATGAATATTTAAACTTCATCTCCAGAAATTTCTGTTTTCAGCAAGTCTGTTATGGTGTTCGTTGCGGTTTCGATGCTTGATAGTTCCCAATTTTGGTCTTCAGGGATCCTGGAGTAAAATTAACGGAGTATATTATCGCAATATTCTGCTGTCACAACATCGTCCACCTGTTATCAGAAATCTATAGCCTCAGAAAGCTGTTTTCTTTTTCAACAGAACAGCGCCAGCCCGCAGAGCCAAGGAAACCATCGAAATGCTGACCAGAGAGACGCCAGACTTCATTTCTCCCACATTATGGCCTCCGAACAGCCCAGATTTGAATCCTGTCGACTATAAAAGTGTGGAGCGTAATGCAAGACCAAGTCTAGCAGACAACAATCCATGATATAAACGATCTGAAGCAACCAACGCTTGCTGGAAGTGTGGGAAGGCCTGGACCAGAGAATAATTGACGATGCTGTTGCGTAATGCATGGCGCCAGCGCTTCCAGGCTTGCGTGCAAGCAGGAGGAGGACATTTTGAGCATCTTATTCAATTAAATAATAAAAACCATACTGTTGAAATCATATTGTTAGTTTAATTCTCTACATATCTGAAAAATTTAGAATGATTAATCAACAGGCAATAGAGATATAAGAAAACATTTGATTGAATATGACAGAATATTGCTTGTAAACTGAAATTTCGGCATATGAAGTTTAAATATTCATATCTTTTTATCCGTTCAACTTTGTCTCATGAAATTTTGGAATCATATTCTTGGTCCACTTCTCTAAAGATTTGGAAAATATTGGCTTGAGATGTCATCAGGTATTAGAGATATATGCAAAACAGTTTGGCTTAGTTTTTTTTGAACCACGGTGTATATAGGCTGACTATTATTGATGAACATGCAGCTCATCAGGCTGGTTTGTCGTCTTGTATCGTCACATCACCAGATCCGGTTTGAACTGTTTACCACGAGCCGGCCACCATTTCTGTTTAATACGACGCTCCATTGGGTGGGAATTGCCGTCGGATATGGAGTTCGACTCCAAACCTTTCTTATGACCCTATAGCAAAGTCTTCATTGCACACCCTCCCCTCCCCTCTCTCAACTCCACACAAGCCAACGTCTGACCTCCAGATTTCAAATACTGCGACCAGGGCCGGATTAAGGCATGTTCAACATGTTCGGCCGAACAGGGGCCCCACATTTTAGGGGCCCCCACAAAATGCCAAAAAATTCTGGAATTTTTGGGAGCAAATTTCGCCAGATGACTAAAAAAAAGGTCATCAACTTTTTTGGCGGATGAAATGGTATGATTTTCCCGAAAATTTCGCCAGATGACAAAAAAACAATATCCGGCAAAAATTTCCCGAACAGGGCCCCCACATTGCTTAATCCGGTCCTGACTGCGACGCTTATATCATGCACTTTAGCCCTATATGGACTAGGCTAGGCGGTACGTAGACGATCTAATTACAGTGGCCCTCTCTACTAGACCATAGCCTATGTGTGCGTAATATACGTGTCTGTTATTTGTAAGCTGATTTACGTGTCGCAATTCTCATGCGTATCCGACGAGTGGCAGGGTCTGCGATGGTGCGTTTCATTGGAATTGGAGTATAGACTATTATACTGCTGGGCATAGGCCTATAGGCCCTACTGTACGTAGGATTGTGGCTTTTACTGTTGAGAAAGATTTTGTAACAAATACATGTACATACTAATGAAAAACTGTGACATGCCAAAATACTGCGAATCGTCAACCATAGTTAAGCGTAGAAGAAATTGCGCTTTTAAAGACTTCTTTAGTCTTCAGAAGTAAAATTAGCCTTATAGGCCCTATAATTATAAGCGTTGCTTAAGCTCTGTGACGCGTTGCTTCATTTTATTACAGCAAAACACTAAATATAATGGTAGTAAGCTAAAGCATAGTTCAACATCTGAAGCTTCACAGCTAGTCAGATCATATCCTTATTTGAGGCAGAATAAACCAACTATTTTCAGATGTTTGCAAAGGATTCTTGGAATTTCGTTGCGTTTACGCTAACATCCGACCACTTTGCTACATTTTGCTTGTCCTTCTCGAAAAGATTTGCTCTTTCCTCTTTGCTCAGTGACTCACCTTCTCGCATTCTGATTTCATACGTTGTCCAGTTGGTCCGCACAACCTCAGCCTCAAGGGTTCGATGCCTAATGCCAAATTTCTTAAGTTCGTCCGAGAAAAATGGAAGCCAGTTACGCCACCAGATTTCAAGGACGTACGACCCTTCTGGCATGAACGCTCCCCACTCGAGAGCCGCTCCATTGACTCCTATCATAACCACAGATCTACAGGCGATTTCCAACTGACGTCGAATTGACTTTCCACCGAATTCAACCAACTGCACTGGAAAATCAGATGTTTTATTTGCGATCCGATACAATTCTTTGATGTTCAGAATCTTTCTGTCTTTTCTCAGAACAATCGTCACAAACTTGGCTTTCTTGGCGCTGCAGAATGTTGATAGATTGTATCCAAAGTCCGTAGAATTATTTCATTGTACCTTCTGTAGTCTCGACAGAATCGTTCGTAGTTTGTGTTGGGTGTGTTGTAAAGAATCCAGTTGTTGGCTCCCGGGTGTAGGCGGCGATTGGAGCGAATGGTGTTGAACAAAGGAAGAAAGTCTTCCTTTATGAAGTGATGAAAATTTCCTGGGCATCTTGATGATATGAAGAACGCAGTGCCTTTTTGAAGACTTTCGGGATCGAAGTTTGCACTTGAAGTCTCTATGTCAAAATTGTTCCACGGATGGCCTGGAGGACCAGAGACTTCCAGTGGAAAGGAATTTCCTGAATATTTATCCATTCCTGTGTCGTGGATGACTATCCGTTGGGTCACGTTGAAGGTTATTTCGTATTTACTCACCGCGATAGGTTCCGACAAGGGTTCAACACACACGTTGAAAAATCGATATACCTGGAATTTGTTGACTGGCTGATAATAATTATTGTTCTCGATTATCAATGTTCTTCGGGGCCACAGAAGATGGGTAATCGCGAATACTGATATCAGGCAAAAGACGGAAAGCATTAAAATCTTTACTCTGTTAGCTGTGTGCAACATTTTCAAGCCTTCTACATACGCAATGCGGGCTGATCACAATCATTTGCAGACATAATGTTATATCCACTTGGAAGAGATGATGCTTCGCTTCAATTTATAGACGTGCTATAGGCTACAAAATAGCCTATGCTTCAGAATAGCATATGCATCTGTTACACTATACAGTTGACGTTGGTAATAGGCCTACTGCCAATGAGAGGTCGGCGACGGTAGGGACACTGCCATGGTCATTCTTGCTCTCTATTCTATGCCGAGCTAGGAGCTCCAAGTTCTGATAATTTCATTATCATGAATAGTTGCATCAAATGGATTCCCCAAAAATGAGTCGGAAGAGTGATTGCAATGCGGTACATAATAATTATATATAGCAGTCGCCGTGCAGAACATAATTGGCACAGCTCTCAACCCTACAATGCCGATTCCATTAAACCGAAGTGCATTATAGGCTACTCCAGGTTCCTGTATTCAGTGTATTCATTAACTGGTTGACATGATTGACTCAATTTCATGACCTACAAAGCAGTGCAGACGACATGGTTGCGACTGCTATCCTGGAGGATATATTTGCTGAGCTGTGACACAGCTGCTGTGTCCATACCTTGCTTGCTGAAAGAAGCATTACGAATAATCAATAAAACATCTGCAAATCATTATTACTTTATGCATCAGCGTTGTATACCTGTGATTTCACTTCAAAATAGATGCTTTATTGATTTCGTATTTATTTCTCGCATTCGCTATATATCTCCTCTTCAAGCTCGCTGCTCCGAGGTGCTCTCGACTGCAGCGCGGACACTGCATCGCAGTTTCATGCCGAAGCGCGTGCACGAGAAATTGCAAGTGAAGGACTTGCCGAAGGTCCCTACGTGACAACTTGAGGCAGATTCGAACTTGGAAGCTTTCAGCTCCAGGGCACATATAGCACCGCGCCTCACATGGAGATGTTAATCAGCATTGTCAAAATGCATGCTTGGCCTATCTAGAACTGCTAAAGCAAGAGGTTATTAAATTTATAGGGGGTAAATAAAATTATCTTTTCGAAATGTACAGGTCAGCTTTCATTGGTTTAAAATCTGTTGCTATCATTCTCTGCATGCAATTACCTAAATAACAGGAAGAGCATAACGTCATGAGAGTTGGCAGTTTATCATTTTATCATAGCCTATACGGTATCTATAGATAACAATGAGGACGGGGAGCCAGTCCTTTCGCACGACGTCTCAACCTTCTATTTACAGATACGGTGGGTGTAGCCCACTCATATTTAACGGAATTTGAGCAGAAATCTCAAAACAAAATGTCTGCAATGTGAACCCTTACCTCTCTACATGTATATATGTGCAGCTCAGCTCACCAACCACTGGAATATCGCACACCTATCACTTTCAAGAATAAAATAAAGATTATTTTAAAGCTGTGAAACTGCTCATTAGAAAACCCTACTGCTAGATACGAAGCTTAGCTCTGTATTTGGCTGAAAGTAATCAATGTACTGAAGCGACCCATTCCTGCAGTGTCGTGATCCGCCTCCTCGTTATATTCCTAAGCCACTGGAGTTACATAATATAGGCCCTATGTAGTCTGAATGCATGTCATGGTCCGTTGAGAACGAAGGCAGCTGCTGCTGTTGTTCGCAAGACTTAGTGTAAGCTTACATAACGTCCATTCACAGGTCCTTCCCACCCATCGACCGTCTCTCAAAAACGACCTGGACCGAGATGCACAAGAGGGTATAACTCATACTCTTTGCGTAAATGTGGCCTATGCGTGAGTAGTGGGTAATTTCCGTATGCATGGCTTCTGATTAGCGAATTACGATAGGTATAACGTTATGCGAACTCGGAGGCAGGTATAAGCCCGCTACTCCGAAGGTCAACAATAGACAGCCGACTTTGCTGGACCGCGTGAACAATAGACGGCCGTCGATATTTCCCAGTGGACCGTCTATAGGTCTTGATCTGTTCACCCCACGCTGGCAACGACCGCATATAAATATATTTCACGCATGCGCGCTCAGCTCTAACCTATTGAATTGGGGGTCGAGCAAGCGTCATGCATCGTCGGGTGCAAGGAATGTGTAGATTAGTTATTCCCTTCAAAATCTATCTTAATGCATACCACTACATTCCAACGACTACGCCTGACCTAGTTACGTTTGGAGGAAGGTTTACGTCTTAGGTAGCCTATACCTTCCGTTGTGCATCTCGGTCCTGGGCGTCTTGATCCGCAATTTATAGCTAACGCTCGATCGCAGCCTGTCTATAGGCCTATAGTCATTCAATGTAGTCCATAGCAGGGCTTTCGATCTGCTCTGATTCATACATTGTATCTTGTAAGCTCACTGCAGTGCAATTTAAGCAAAAACGTTGCTTTTGAAATTGTGTGGGATTACTCGACTGTCGAAATAAGCAAGTGAACGAGGGGACTTGTATATATAGGCTGACTATTATTGATGAACATGCAGCTCATCAGGCTGGTTTGTCGTCTTGTATCGTCACATCACCAGATCCGGTTTGAATTGTTTACCACGAGCCGGCCACCATTTCTGTTTAATACGACGCTCCATTGGGTGGGAATTGCCGTCGGATATGGAGTTCGACTCCAAACCTTTCTTATGACCCTATAGCAAAGTCTTCATTGCACACCCTCCCCTCTCTCAACTCCACACAAGCCAACGTCTGACCTCCAGATTTCAAATACTGCGACCAGGGCCGGATTAAGGCATGTTCAACATGTTCGGCCGAACAGGGGCCCCACATTTTAGGGGCCCCCACAAAATGCCAAAAAATTCTGGAATTTTTTGGGAGCAAATTTCGCCAGATGACTAAAAAAAAAGAAAGCTCATCAACTTTTTTGGCGGATGAAATGGTATGATTTTCCCGAAAATTTCGCCAGATGACTAAAGAAACAATATCCGGCAAAAATTTCCCAAACAGGGCCCCCACATTGCTTAATCCGGTCCTGGCTGCGACGCTTATATCATGCACTTTAGCCCTATATGGACTAGGCTAGGCGGTACGTAGACGATCTAATTACCGTGGCCCTCTCTACTAGACCATAGCCTATGTGTGCGTAATATACGTGTCTGTTATTTGTAAGCTGATTTACGTGTCGCAATTCTCATGCGTATCCGACGAGTGGCAGGGTCTGCGATGGTGCGTTTCATTGGAATTGGAGTATAGACTATTATACTGCTGGGCATAGGCCTATAGGCCCTACTGTACGTAGGATTGTGGCTTTTACTGTTGAGAAAGATTTTGTAACAAATACATGTAGGCTACATACTAATGAAAAACTGTGACATGCTAAAATACGGCGAATCGTCAATTATAGTTAAGCGTAGAAGAAATTGCGCTTTTAAAGACTTCTTTAGTCTTCAGAAGTAAAAGTAGCCTTATAGGCCCTATAATATAAGCGTTGCTTAAGCTCTGTGACGCGTTGCTTCATTTTATTACAGCAAAACACTAAATGTAATGGTAGTAAGCTAAAGCATAGTTCAACATCTGAAGCTTCACAGCTAGACAGATCATATCCTTAATTGAGGCAGAATAAACCAACTATTTTCAGATGTTTGCAAAGGATTCTTGGAATTTCGTTGCGTTTACGCTAACATCCGACCACTTTGCTATATTTTGCTTGTCCTTCTCGAAAAGATTTGCTCTTTCCTCTTTGCTCAGTGACTCACCTTCTCGCATTCTGATTTCATACGTTGTCCAGTTGGTCAGCACAAACTCAGCCTCAAGGGTTCGATGCCTAATGCCAAATTTCTTAAGTTCGTCCGAGAAAAATGGAAGCCAGTTACGCCACCAGATTTCAAGGACGTACGACCCTTCTGGCATGAACGCTCCCCACTCGAGAGCCGCTCCATTGACTCCAATCATGACCAGAGATCTACAGGCGATTTCCAACTGACGTCGAATTGATTTTCCACCGAATTCAACCAACTGCACTGGAAAATCAGATGTTTTATTTGCGATCCGATACAATTCTTCGATGTTCAAAATCCGTCTGTCTTTTCTCAGAACAATCGTCACAAACTTGGCGTTCTTGGCGCTGCAGAATGTTGATAGATTGTATCCGTGAATGATCTGCTCGATTGCATCTCTGGGTCGAGCCAACGTATCAGCACTTCCAAAAACGACTTCAGAAAAACACGTTTGTGGGGGTACGTTGTAATAAACATCGTGAAATCCGTTTGTATGCAAAGTCCGAAGAATTATTTCATTGTACCTTCTGTAGTCTCGACAGAATAGGTTGTAATTTGTGTTTGGTGTGTTGTATAGAACCCAGTTGTTGGCTCCCGGATGTAGGCGGCCATTGGAGCGAATGGTGTTGAACAAAGGAAGAAAGTCTTCCTTTATGAAGTGATGAAAATTTCCTGCACATCTTGATGATATGAAGAACGCAGTGCCTCTCTGCAGACGTTCGGGATCGAGGTTGGCACCTGTGGTCTGCACGTCAAAATTGTTCCAGGGATGATCTGGAGGACCAGAGACTTCAAGTGGAAAGGAATAACCGAAATCTTTATCCAAACCCGTGTCGTGGATGACTATCCGTTGGGTCACGTTGAACGTTATTTCGTATTTACTCACCGCGATAGGTTCCGGCAGAGGTTCAATACAGACGTTGAAATATGCATATAGGCCTCGCAATTCCTGGAAGTTGTTGACTGGCTGGTAATTCTCGATTTTCAGCGTTTTACGAGGCCATAGAAGATGGGTAATCGCGAATACTGAGATCAGGCAAAAGACGGAAAGCAGGAAAATCTTGACTCTGTCTGAGTGCAACATTGTCAAGCCTTCTACATACGCAATGCGCGCTGAGCACAGTCATTTGGAGCAGTAGCCTACGTAGGCGTACGTACGGTAGCCTATAATATTATTATCCAATTTGAACAGACGATTCTTAAAATTAAATACAGACGTAGGCCTACATGTTTGCAAAAATGCTTTAGACTTATTGTTTTCGTTGCGCTTCAGAATAGCATGCGTCAGCTACACAATAGCATGTGTCATCTACACAATAGGGCTAGAGGTTGCTAATATGTCTACTTTATCAGAAACGTGTGCAGTCAAACGAATAGAACACCCTCAACTGCAGTTGGGCCTAGCCTATGTAGCACGGTCCGTGCACGGGGCAACCTAGATTGCGTGGCGTCCCTTCACAGGGCGAGCGTTGGTGAAGGATCTCACCCATTGAAAGTGAGCAGGTCGAGGCCATAATTATCTCCGCTTTGTAAAATCCGAGTAGGTCCACATTTTACAGTCTGTTACTGTTGATGAGAGGTCGGCAAGGGTAGGGACACTGATTATTTGTGTTCTCCATTCTATGCCGAGCTAGGCCTAAGTCGCGATCATTTCAAACTCGAGCATATATAGCTGCATATCAATTGACTTACAAAAAGAAACTCTAATGTTTGCAATGCAGTATATCACTAGCAGTAGTCCTGCAAAACAAAATTGTCAGAGCTCACACCCTACAATGCCTACAATGCCGACTTGCCGAGTCCATCAAAACCGAAGTGTATGATACTCATGGATGCAATAGAGTGTTGACATGATTAGGGGAGAGTTGCCTAGAATGGACCGTTGCCTTAATTGGACCGCAGCCACTTAACACCCTAGATGCATATTTCGCCTCATTTTCAAATGTTGTATTCTTGCGCGATTGAATATTGATCGTATCGGTGCATTCAGTTTTACGGAATTCTAAACATTTATTTAGTTGTGGTAAAAACTCTATTTCACGTAGTTTTGATCTAATTTTTGACCTACCTGACAATGAGTGTACACAATTTAGGCAAAATTCAAAAATTGCAGTCACGTTTGTTTTAATCATAGCTATGTTTCTTGTTTAAGCAACAATACTCGATTTTGCGCTAAGACTGACACCTGTTAAACTATAACGGTGTGAGTAGAAGTAGTCCGTGTTGCCCGAAATGGACCACATATATTCTCCTTAATTGGACCGATAATTTGAGTGTGGTCCATTTAAGGCACCAGTACTTGCAATGTTATTGGGTGTGGCCAACTTTACACTGCTACGTGAGGTGTGTTCCTCTGTGCGAACTGCGCGCAGTTCTTCTCAAATAGATTCAACTGAGTATTAATATGTAAGACTTCACAATCATTTATTCCACTATAGTCTATATTTAGACTTGCACTGGTCATTGTGACAAAGCAGGCTACTCCTAATTAGTCTGCAGGCAGAGGTTATGCCACTCATGTATTTAATTGATTTCAGCTAGGCCTACTCCAATTGTGTATGATACTTTTAACTGTATGGCTAGACACTAAGTGTTTTAAAAGCGATTCCCTTGCTTTTTGGGTAAGATTACCTTTTAAAAACGACTTTAAATGAATGTGTTCCATTCAGGGCAACTGGTCCAATCAAGGATACCATGCGGTCCATTCAAGGAAACAGGTTGCCTTGATTGGACTTTTTAGAGCTGTTGCTTTGTTTAGTTATTTCTCATAAATCCACGAATTTTTTCAATCCTTCGCTTATTAAAAACATAGATGAATAATCAACAAAGCATATGGCACACTTTCCTTTTAGAAATTCAGTAGCATTTATGCAGCACACATAAGTTTGCCTTAAGTGGTCCATTCATAGCAACTCTCCCCTAACTCAATAATTTCATACAGCCTACAGCTGCAGTGCAGACGATGTATACCACTGATCGAGCAGTGACACAGCACATGTCAGATGTGTGACTGTGTGGACACTTTGCTATCTGAAAGAAGCATTCGAAAAATCAATAAAATGCCAGGTATAGGCCTACTTGCCAATCAGTGAATCATTATCATTACGCATCGGCGAAAAGCCGCGAAATAGATGTTACCTGGTATTCAGCATTGTAACAAATTAACAATGTATGGCAACTAGATTTATTTGCTTGTTTGTTTGTTGGTGTGCGCACTTCTGTATGGAGCTGAGACGTGGCCAATGACGGTGGCAAATGGAAAGCGATTGGAGGCAGCACATCATAAATGGCTGAGACGAATTCTGCACATCTCATGGAGAGACAGGATAACAAATAAAAGCATCAGAGAAAGAACTGGACAGGAAAAAATGGAGATTATCATCAGAAAGAAGCGACTAAAGTGGATGGGGCATGTAACAAGAATGGAGCAAGAGAGGAGAGCAAAACAAGCAACAATCTGGACACCGGAGGGAAGACGTGGCAGAGGGAGGCCAAGGAAGAACTGGATGGGGACTATACGAGAGGATTTACAAGATCTTGAGATGACATGGAACGATGCTGTCGAGGTGGCGATGGACAGAGTGGAGTGGAGAAGCTGCGTTGCCCGATGTGCAGAGCTGCACGGGAAGGACTAAGGTTCTAAGGTAAGGTGCGCACTTGTTACAGCGTCCCTTCAAGTTCAGAGGTGCTCGATCCAGACTATAGTCTACAGCGCGGACACTGCATCGGAGTTTCACGCCGAAGCGCTGAGCAATTGCAAGTGAAGGACTTGCCCAAGGTCCATATACGGCGACGTGAGGTGGATTCGACCCTGCAACCATCTGGCTGTAAGGCAACAAACATACCCACTACACCACCACGCCCCACACATTAGTGAAGCAATGTGCTTCTTCTTAACGGCACGATTGATGCTGCAATTATCCGCGAAAGACCTCTGTCACTTTCCCGCCAAAATAAAACGGCAGACGGCTACAAAGGGTCGCCCGCCCGTCCATGCAGTCTTTCCCGCCATGCAGAAACTCCGCCCGATTTTAGTTCAGGTGTTAGTAAATTGCGCTTTTAAAGACATCTTTAGAAGTAAAAGTAGCCCTATTATAGCCTTATATAGGCCATATACAGGGTGCGCCAAAAAAAAGTAATCCCCTACGGTTTTTAGCCCATATCTTGGCCAAAAATATTAATTTTTAAATGACATTTTACAGTCTTAAAGGCAATTCATATTTACGTACAATGGTTCAAATTTCATCAAAATATTTCAAACGGAACAAAAGTTATGCCACTTTTATGGAGGTCACCCACCGTTTTTTGGCGATTCAAAAACGAAACGCAACAAAAACTAGGTTTTCCCCAAATATCTTGGCCAAAAGTAAGAATTTAGATATGAAATTTTACAGGCGTAAGGACAATTCATATCTACACATGATGGCCAGATTTCATTAAAATATTTCAAGCACAACAAAAGTTATACCCCTTTTAGTGAGGCCACCCCCAATTTTTGACGATTGAAAGACGTAACGCAGCGAAAAGTAACAAAAACACGATTTTATTAAGTCTCATCTCAAATAATAATAATAAGAAGTGTTGGCATTGGTGGTGGGCACATTGAACACACGTTGTGAAGCACAACCATGTTCATTTGACAACAGTTATTTGAGATGAGACAATAAAATCACGTGTTGTTCCTTTTTGTTGCGTTACGTTTTTGAATCGTCAAAAAACGGTGGATGGCCTCTCTAAAAGAGGCATAACTTTTGTTCCGTTTGGAATATTGTGATGAAATTTGGCCATCATGTGTAAATATGAATTGTCCTAAAGCCTGTAAAGTTTCATTTCGAAATTCTTACTTCGGGCCAAGATATTGGCAAAAAACCTCGTTTTTGTTGCGTTTCGTTTTTGAATCGCCAAAAAACGGTGGGTGACCTCCCTAAAAGTAGCATTACTTTTGTTCTGTTTGAAATATTTTTCTGAAATTTGACCATTGTACGTAATTTTGAATTGCCTTTAAGACTGTAAAGTTTCATTTAAAAATTCGTATGTTTGGCCAAGATATGGGCTAAATACCGTAGGGGATTACTTTTTTTTGGCGCACCCTGTATATAAGCGTTGCTTAAGCGCTGCAGTGACGCGTTGCTTCATTTTATTACAGCAATAGGCCTACACTAAATGTAATGTTAGTAAGCTAAAGCATAGTTCAACATTTGAAGCTTCACAGTTAGTCAGATCACATCCTTGAGGCAGAATAAACCAAATAGCCTATTTTGAGATGTTTGAAAAGGATTCTTGGAATTTTGTTGCGTTTACGCTAACATCCGACCACTTTGCTACATTATCTTTGTCCTTCTCGAAAAGATTTGCTCTTTCCTCTTTGCTCAGTGACTCACCTTCTCGCATTCTGATTTCATACGTTGTCCAGTTGGTCCGCACAACATCAGCCTCAAGGGTTCGATGCCTAATGCCAAATTTCTTAAGTTCGTCTGGAAAAAATGGACGCCAGTTACGCCACCAGATTTCAAGGACGTACGACCCTTCTGGCATGAACGCTCCCCACTCGAGAGCCGCTCCATTGACTCCTATCAAAACCACAGATCTACAGGCGATTTCCATCTGACGTTGGATTGAATTTCCACCGAATTCTACCAACTGCACTGGAAAATCAGATGTTTTATTTGCGATCCGATACAATTCTTCGATGTTCAAAATCCGTCTGTCGTTTCTCTGCACAATCGTCACAAACTTGGCGTTCTTGGCGCTGCAGAATGTTGATAGATTGTATCCGTGAATGATCTGCTCGATTGCATCTCTGGGTCGAGCCAACGTATCGGCACTTCCAAAAACGACTTCAGAAAAACACGTTTGTGGGGGTACGTTGTAATAAACATCGTGAAATCCGTTTGTATGCAAAGTCCGAAGAATTTCATCGTACCTTCTGTAATCTCGACAGAATCGGTCGTAGTTTGTGTTGGGTGTGTTGTAGAGAATCCAGTTGTTGGCTCCCGGATGCAGGTGACCATTGGAGCGAATTGTGTTGAACAAGGGAAGAAAGTCTTCCTTAATGAAGTGATGGAAATTTCCTGCACATCTTGATGATATGAAGAACGCAGTGCCTTTTTGAAGACGTTCGGGATCGAAGTTTGCGCCTGTGGTCTGCACGTCAAAATTGTTCCAGGGATGACTTGGTGGACCAGAGACTTCCAATGGAAAGGAATACCGGTACCGGTAATAGAAATCTTTATCCAAACCGGTGTCGTGGATGACTATCCGTTGGGTCACGTTGAAGGTTATTTTGTGTTTACTCACCGCGATAGGTTCCGGCAGAGGTTCAATACAGACGTTGAAATATGCATTTAGGCGTCGCGGCAGTGGCACCTGAAAGTTGTTGACTGGCTGGTAATTCTTGATTATAATCAGTGTTTTACGGGGCCATAGAAGATGGGTAATCGCGAAAACTGAGATCAGGCAAAAAACGGAAAGCAAGAAAATCTTGACTCTGTCTGTGTGCAACATTGTCAAGCCTTCTACATACGCAATGCAGGCTGAGCAAAATCATTTGAAGCAGTATAGGCCTATAGGTGTAGCCTATGATTATTATCCACTTTGAAGAGACGGTTCTTAAATAGGCCTACAGACGTCGGCCTATAGGCTAGGTGTTTAAAAAAATGCTTTAGGGTTAATATTTTCGTTGCGCTTCAGAATAGCATGCATCAGCTACACAATCGGCCTATACATGTAGGTTGTTATAACAGGCCTACTTTGTCAGAAACGTGTGCAGTCAAACGAATATAACACCCTCAACAGTTAGGCCTAGCTATGTAGCACGGTCCGTGCACGGGCAACCTAGATTGCGTGGCGTCCCTTAACAGGGTGAGCGTTGGTGAAGGATCATTGAAAGTGAGCATACATCCGCTTTGTGAAATCCGAGTAGATCTACATTTTACAGTCTGTTACTGTCGATGAGAGGTCGGCGAGGGAAGAGACACCGATTTATTTTCGCTCTCCATTTTATGCCGAGTTAAGAGTTCGAAGTCGCGATCATTTCAATCTCATAGTTGCATCAATTGACTTACAAAAGAAACTCTAATGTTTGCAATGCAGTATAACTAGCTGTAGTCCTGCAGAACATAACATCAAAACCGAAGTGTATGATACTACAATTATTAAGCTCATAAAATTATACCGGTAGGCCTATGTATAAAAAGTGTGTTGACATGATAAACTCATGTACAGCCTATACTGCAGTGCAGACGATATACCACTGCAGCATTGACACAGCAGCTGTCAGCCGTGTGTCTGTGTTGACACTTTGCTATCTGAAAGAAGCATACGAAAAATCAATAAAATATCCGCGGTAGGCCTACTTGACAATCGGTAAATCATTATCATTACGCATCGGTGAAAAGCCGCGAAATAGATCTGTTATTCAGCATAGAAACAATATATGGCAACTAGATTTGTTTGTTTGTTTGTTTGTTGGTATGCGCACTTGTTATGGCGTCCCTTCAAGTTCAGAGGCTCTCCCGACTACAGCAGTCTACAGCGCGGACACGTACTGCATCGGAGTTTCACGCCGAAGCGCTGAGCAATTGCGACTGAAGGACTTGCCCAAGGTCCCTACGCGGCGACTTGAGATGGATTCGAACCTGCAACCCTCCGACTGCAAGGCAACAAACATACCCACTACACCACCACGCCCCACGCATCAGTGAAGCAATGTGCTTCTTCTTAACGGCACGATTGATGCTGCAATTATCCGCGAAAGACCTCTGTCACTTTCCCGCCAAAATAAAACGGCAGACGGCTACAAAGGGTCGCCCGCCCGTCCGTCCAGTCTTTCCCGCCATGCAGAAACTCCGCCCGATTTTAGTTCAGATGTTAGTAAGCGTTCTGTAATGGGCATCGATTATTGCCATGCCATATGTAACCATGTCGATTTATTGCAAGAGCCGTATCGTTGCCTGCTAATGAGATGCAAGGATTATATTGATTGGATTCGATTGCATATTAAGTCTGCAACAGAATCGATCATATCGCTACGATTACTTTCATCCTTTCATTATGTTTTTGGACTAAAATAGGATTTTCCGGATTATCTCGTTTAGGCATGGAGTGTCTTTGATTCAGTTCGCTCTCTGTGTCGTGAAAGGACTTTCTGCTCTGATTAGTTTGTGCATTGTATACCGTATGCTATAGCCGATCATGTAGCCTACATGTGCATGAAAGCAATTTCCGCTGTAAGCTACACGTAGCTTATGCGATGCTTTTGAACTTTGGGGCTTAAGCCTAACTGGGAACTATCCATAGAAAACTGCTGTTGAAGGCGAGTCCGCGTGTTGATGAACGAGTTCATAGACTGCATGGTGCCTCCTAACAGTACTAACTGGCCATTCTTAATACAAGACAACTATGACCCATCTGACCAAAACCAGGCGTAAGTCGGATTTGTACAATATGAGTGTCATATATCTTCTAAAAGAATAAAGTCTCTTCTTTAAAATGACACAAATCTTATTGCTCTGCCATGTTTCTGTCCAAAGTTATGAGTAAAAATGTGATTCGACCGTTGAAATTACAATTCTGAGAAAAATGCATTGTAAGTTTTCTATAATTTTGGAATGCAAGATTCTCTAGAACCACGTTCATAATTAAATAAAAATTGCAATAAATAAACAGATTGCATAATAGGCTAGAGAGAAGTCTGGGCTTTTCACTGATGCCTAATTTATTATGTTAGCCACATGCCGAATATGGCTACCAATGGCGGGAAAGTGGAAAATGGCGGAAAAATTCATCAAATTATTTGAGCAATAAAACCACAAAAATATATCATTAAAAATAATATTTTTGGAAAAATTTTGGTATTAATGTGTATAAAACATATTTATTTATCATTTTCTGTCCAAAAAAATAGAAAAAAATAGATTTTTTCACATTTCTGTCATTACCTCAGAAGCATGTGGTGCGAAATACGCCTGGTTTTGGTCAGATGGGACAATAGTTGAAATTTTATTATTTAATGGTCAGAGACAGACACGCCTACGCCTACAACCGAAAAAGTCCGTCTGCCTGTACGTATAGGCTACGACTGGCTACTGTCTGTTTACCGGCTGTCTGAGTTACTGTTTCTCTCTGTAACAGTCTGTCCGTCAGTCAGTCACTGTTGATATAATGATGTAACAGTTAAAAGCCAACAATAAGCTTTCTCCACAGTCTTTACAATTTATAAGCTCTTCTGGTCAAGGATAGATTTAGGCCTACTTTGGCTTTTGTCTTGGACCAAATTGATCTGCAGCTGATAATAATAATTAGGCTATAAACTCCATCAATACAGTCAATGCAAGAAATGAAAAGTCTGTTAGCAAACTTGATTACTTCACCTCCAGCTTGGCAAAATTAGTTTGGCAAAATTAGATCAAATGGCAAAACACTATTTCACTCAGTCAGTAAAACAAACAAAACTCAACAATCAGTGCACAGAGTTAATCGTCTTCTCGTAAAGCTAGACCATGAATAAAAAATAATATACAAAAATTCGTCTGAACAGCACTTGTTACTAATCTGACAGCAAAAAAGTTTGTGAAACTTTTTCATAAAGCAATTTTACAGACATTGTGTCCACGTCATACAATGATAATAATAATAATAATACAATAATAAACAACAGCCATATCTTCATTTAATTTCAAACGGATAAATCGCAAATCATCTTATGAATGGATGACAACAAGTTAACACAGAAGTCGAATTTAACTCTTGGCAGCCATGCGAGGCGTCCATCACGTCCAACTGCTCATTTTACCAACGCCATCTGCCGAATGGAGTGTTCAGTGGACCTTTAATAGGTAGGTAGCAAACTAGTGTTCATGTGCCCTTCATACCAGAATGTTACCATTACTCTAAACTCCCTCCACCAACAAGATTTTAGCAAATTATTCACACACGTAATAATGATAACAAGTTAGCATGGTTGGTCCATCTTTCTGGAATAAGTTGCCCAGCAGCCTCCGTTATGAACTTCTGGGTCTTTTGTTGTCCTTTTCCCCACAGGCATATTCTTTTCTTTTCGTAAGCATTTGAAAATCATTGTTTTTGATCGTAGTTTGGCCCGAGCACCTAAGAGGAGTTTTCTTTAAGTGGCACTATATAAATTCACGATTAATCATTGATCATGATTACGACTGAGGTTTAGTCAGTCAGAGTAAATGAGAGAAGATTAGGAATTGTCTCTAAGACAATCATAAAAAATTATAATTATTAGTGTTACACGCTTGGAACGCAAAGATGTATTTAATCCAAAAATAACATTGAAACAGTACCCAGTTAAATAAAAAAATGTGCAGCCTTGGCTTATCTTTCTTCAGTACTTTTGTCAAGTACTTAAAAGGTGTTATGCGTAGTGTCAAGATAACTAACTTCAGTCTGTCCATCCACAATTTTGAACAACGGCCATAGATCTCAGAAGCACAAAAAATCTTCAAGTAGCAATCATTTGAAACAAATATGATATGACAACGGAATTATATATTATCCTTTACAGGTTAGAGCTTTGATCGTAGAAAGGAAGCGTCAGACTATACATAACTCCTTTAAAAGTTCGTTTCTTGCTTGTATGCATTTGAAATTATCTCAGTTATGTTTCCGCGTATCCATTCTGCGTCGCAACGGCAAAATCGTCGAGCAAGTGGAATAGATGGTCGAACGTTGGGCGCTGTTCGGGAGTCCTGTGCCAGCAATCCTTCATGACTTGATACAGGTCATCAGGACACCCGTGAGGCTGTGGGTGTCGGAAACCTTTCTCCAGCTGCGTCAGAACCTCACTGTTGCTCATTCCTAAAGCATGCAACAGATAGAGTTTGCGTATGAAGCAATTCAGAAAAGAACAATACAACATCGCATTATAATTCATAATTATTGACATTGTGATTTATTCTGTTTACTGATTTGTATGCAGTCGCGCTTACAAAGTATGAACATATTTTCGTTTTTGCCTGTAAAGATTAATTACTTAATTTGTAGCAAGACGGGATTTTTTTAAATTTAAGGACTATTTCAACGAACCAATCTGCCATTTTGTTGTACGCCAAAACCGCAACGCTTCAATTTCAACATGCAAAGATACCGGCATGACATTACACAGAAATACACCAGGTAAAGTATCCCACAAACGTAACCAACAGCTAATAATGGAAAAAACTGGTGGTCGCAACCCTTTGTAACCTGCTCCAAGTGAGCTGAATCCTGTTCAGCAAAATAGAAAACTATCACCAAGTGTAAAATATTTACACCAAATTATTTACCTGGATAAGGATTTGCTCCATACGTCACCAACTCCACCAATAGAATGCCAAAAGCCCAGATATCCGACTTGATTGTGAATTTGCCATACATTGCTGCTTCGATTGCTGTCCACTTGATTGGGAACTTGGCACCTGTTTGAAGAAGAACAGAATACTATGCATTATTACTGTAACAGTGGCCATGAAAACCTGTAAAAAATTATGCTTAATTTAATTGGACATAGTTACGCAGTTGAAAATGAAATGTGACTGGTAGGCCTACATGTACACACCTTAAGGTGTGGAGGATAAACACTGATACAGTGATACATGCTATAGAAAAGATACTCGTAGTGAAAATGATAAAGACAAAAACAACGAAAACAAAAATAATTTAAAACATGAATATCTAAACAAAATAATTTCAAGTCGTAAGCTTCTCCTGCAACTATTTTTGTCATATCTCTCATTTGCTACAGAATCTGCTCACGAATGAATATAAAGATATAATTATTCCTTTAATATCAAACAATAACCAATAAAAGTTCTGTTACAACCGACCTTGTTTGGCTTCATACGTTTCTTCGTTAATTGCTCGAGCAAGACCAAAGTCGCCAATCTTAACCATGTTATTGTCAGCGACTAATATGTTGCGAGCAGCAAGATCTCTATGTATGTGCTGCTCTCTTTCGATGTATCGCATGCCATCGGCCACCTAATCGTAAACCATACATTTCCAGGGTAACATTTTTAAAAGCAACTTCATTAAACAACAATTGCATAGTAAAAAAGTTTTAAAATGTTGAACCAAATGGGGGGCATACAGTGATTCGAGAAATGACAGCATCATGAAAACTTGCTCCAAGTTTTTTTTAGATATTGGTGGAGAATGTAAATGAAGGCCTGATTATTTTCTTAGCATTTTAATGTATTAAGTACGAAGAAAGCTACAGACTAAATTAGCGAATAAAGCAGAGTCAACAATGAAATCCAGCACATGAAATGTCTAAGTGACAAAAGAACATGACGAGAAGAAGCACATTGCTTCACTGATGGGTTTGGAAGTCACCTCAAAGATCTAAATAGATTTTTAGGTGCTGTCATGGGAGCAAGACTTGAAGATGGGCAGTTTGAGTTTCACTTGAGTGACTTTGTACAAAATTATGATAATTTTTTATTTTACTTTTGGTCTTCAGAATACATTGGGAGTAACTCAGAAGTTTTAAATCAAGGGTAGCTGCCATAACTCAAAATCATCCCCCTTCAAAATGACATATGGGTGACCTATGGCCATTTTCTATTGATCTTAAATACTCTTATCTAGATCCATGATGAGTATCACCAACCACTTTAGATTGCCTAACATGTGGACTCGAAGGCCACACTTGACTAACTAGATCTATGGAAGCACTCAACGGTCCACATTGTCAGGTGCATGCATGTCTGTATCTACCAACACCATGAGTTGAGTACAAATAGAAAGAGAAACACCTGAATGGTTCACAGTTTAAAGTTGGTTACGAAGTTACAAACCATTTGGCCTGATCAGATCTTCTTGCAGCATCAGTTAGCAAAATTATAGTATGGGAGGTGTCGATATTGGGAAGATCTTCACAAATCTGATTACTTGGGGGTTATGACCAGAGCGGCCAAACCTTCTTTGTGTGCAGATCAATTGGGAAAGCCCAAGAGTCAAACAATTTCGGAACATCTTTTGGGCAACTACTGTAGAGTGGCTCAAGCAAAGGAGGTTAAAATGCTGAATCACCATCACCAGATTCTGTCTGGGCTCATTGGATGAAAAGACCTGAAAGGTGGTTGAGCTGAACAATAATCTACAGCTTTATCTTATATTATCTTATCTGACCATTTATAAAGCGCTTCTTGCTGCAAGAGCCTTTCAGAAGCGCTCCCAGTGCGTTCAACCCCGAGAAATGGTTATGGCCGATTGCGAATGACGACTTTAATCCTTTACAGAAGAGAGACATGGTCCACCACAGAGGCCCTAAACAAGAAGCTAAACACTTTGAATAAGTGGGGTTCTCAGGAGGATCCTCTATATCCTATACCGGGACTCAGTGGCTAATGCGGTTTGAGTGAGCAGTTGGAACGTCAAAGAAGAGTTCTATTGGAATTTCAAGAGCAATCATTCCACACATCCACTTTAAAAACCTTGCTGGAGCTATGCGAGCAACATCACTATCGAAACCACTGCATGTCTCGAGTCAATCCTAAGGAAAGAAAACAATTGAATCTCGATATCTTTCATAAGTTGTTCCTTCTCGACCATCTTCCACATTATACCTGTGCACTAATGTTATACCTGTGCACTAATGTTATACCTGTGCACTAATGTTATACCTGTGCACTAATGTTATACCTGCGCACTAATGTTATACCTGTGCACTAATGTTATACCTGTGCACTAATGTTATACCTGTGCACTAATGTTATACCTGTGCACCGATGTCGAGCAGATGGTTGAATTTAAGCGTAGTTCCTGCGTCGTTTCGAAGGTAGTTGAGCAGACATCCTTTCTGCATGAGTTCCGTCACGATGTAGATCGGCTCCTGCAACGTGCAGACGGCGAAGAGCGTAACGAGTTTAGGATGACGCAGTTTCTTCATTATGGCTGCCTCCTCAAGAAACTTCTCCACTTCCATTGTTCCTTTCTTAAGTGTTTTCACAGCCACAGGTGTTTGCTTCTTCCAGATACCTGGAAGAAAAGAATAAAGAAAAGAATGATTCTTCAGTAATGCCGGTACTTCCAAGTGGAACATATGCTGGGAAGTTATGTAGCAAGATTCGGTTCAATAAAACAGGAAGTCTGGCCATTTTCAGCGTCCCAGATGCTCCTAGAAAATTACTTGCGTAACCGTAAAATAGAATTAAAACAACAGTTATCGACAGAGGGAAAGATGTGATGATTCCAGCAAGTTCAAACACCATTGTCATCATTATCATCACCGTCATCATCATTGCAAAGATGTGATTTGATGTGATACACAATGTATCAAATTCTAATTTAAGGGCCAAGTTAACAAGTAGTCTCCAAGCCAATAATAATGCACAGCAATGATGATGAGTAGATCCATTGACTTTATGCCACCTAGCAATGAGATGAGTGAGGTGGCACCCGATACAATTGTGGGTGACCAGCTTGTCAAGGGTTGCTATTCAGTGGCTTGAGGTAGATTCTAAACTGCGACCCTGTGGTTACATGGCACAGACAGTACCACTACACCAGCGCATCCCAAAGCGAATAAAACCATAAATCGGAACCATCAGCATTACAAATAATTTTCATTTTTCCACGTTGCAGTTGACAACTTGACACTGGTTGCCTCTACCACATACATCACCAAGAACAGTGCTGGAAAAAACCTTCTCGGAAAACAGACTTACTGAAATGAATTCATTATCAATCAATAAATCAATCGATCAATCAATCAATCAATACTATACTTTATTGATCAGCATAATGCATGCAAGCAAACAAAAATCAACGTTACCTTTCCAGACATCACCGAAATTTCCCGATCCTAGAAGTTCCTTGAGTACCAATTCGCTCTTTTCAATTTCCCAGTGATCTTTCGTCTCTCTCGACAGGTCGTACATCACTGGCTTCATCTTCATGCAAGGCTTCGTCAGCTTGTAGCACAGTCCATCGGCTTGAACTGAAGCAAAATAAACATGGCTGGAACTGATCATCATATTTTATTCGATAAATCTCCAAAATTTAACTTCTATTAATCGCTAAACTTCGATTAATTTGCGACCTCGTATGTAAACTTCAATCGCAATGTTTACTGTAATGACAACGGTCGACTTTTGTTGCCATCTTCCACTCTTCCATCAACATTTACCTTAAATGTAAAATGATTGCTTAATTTTCCACTGGAATGGATAAATGTGCATTATGAATGCCTTTCTTGTAAGACGTTAAATGCTAAGTGTCTCGATGCATTCAGATATCAGTGATCGCGCACAAACATATGCACACACACACAAAAACACACAGCCACACACACATACAATGTCATAGATGCATATATACAAACATACATCCTTCACTTCAGATACTAAAAATGCGAATGAGACAAGTAAGCAATGATGAATAAAAGTACTAGAGGAATGCATAGGCTCAGCCAAGTATGTATTAAAAACAACTCTAACATATCATCTTCTCACCAGAGTAGTACTTGACAAGCTCTCCGAGGTTACTACACTTCTGCTTTGTAGTGATGTAGCATCCTCCGTTGTCAAGGTCACGAATGCGGTAGTGCTTAATCACCTTTGCCCTTGAAGACAAATCCTCGTCCAGCACCGACAGTGAATAGGCGCCTGAAGAAGTTCAATGTATTAAAAAGTATTCATTAACACATATACAAGAATCTCATTAACTATAGATGAAACTCTGACTTTGGAAGTAATCTCAACAGCTGTCTTATAAATAATGCGACTGCATTATAGAAAGCGGTCATTTTCTACAGCTGAAAAATTACAGTTTCATGTCTCTCAACATTCTGTTTTAACAATGTGTCAAATGTTCCATTTTTAAGTAGCTAGGCGGCCTTTGTGATAAGGGAATAAGACTAACCAAATTGCTATGCTTAAAAATAATAAACGTATTCTTGAATGTCAATTCCTTGGTTTAGCTTTATCGTATAATTATTACATAGGCACCTGTCAATGACTCAATTCAATTCAAGATTTTTATTGACATCAGGCATCACATCGTCAACAAACTCAAGCAGTACATAATATAGGCCTACGTCCAAATTTGTTAAGTAAATACAGCCATATTATCTACATCAAAGCATGCTTCATAGTGCCAATTTTTTATTTCAAGTTGGTAGAAAAGATGAAAAAGTGGCAACAAAAATATCTTAAAATGTATTAATTTTCTACATCAATTATCATTTGTTCATTCCAACCCAATTATATACTATTTAACATGTCGTCTACATTGCGTCAAACTTTGCAAAAAGGCCTGAACATTTAATGGAGGGTTCAACAAGTTCGGTAGCATAAAGACAGACTGCTACTATGCATATTTTTTGAGTATCCATCAGGATTTCAAGTGAAGATGAATCAGGCAAAACTGACCAAAGTTACTTTGTTTGCACTGCTATAAAACTATTACTGGCAACTATAATTGCCGCTGACATGCCGTCGCTTCAACTGAGTAGCCATAAATGCTCCAGGTCCTCACCTCAAACAATTCACCACTTTAGTACAGATACGTGCACTCAATTTTTTATATTTGGCCCATAGATTACCGGTATATAACAAACTTATAGTGCTGAACCTTTCAATTGTGGGCCCCATCATCTGGAATGGTCTTCCATTAGCCTTGCAATTGATGCTTTAGAGACTAAACTCGCCTGCTGTTTTATGCTTCCCAAATATTACTTTTCAGCTGTGGCTGGGCTGGGAGCGCCTCTGAGTAGGTCTCTTGAAGAGGCCCTACATTACCGGTAATTCTTAGAATGAATTAATGAAACTTATCCTACATCAGGCATACAAGGGCAGTTATTAAATGGAAAGATACAATGTCCCTTGTGTAAGAGGAAAGAACACATGCTCAAAATTTGAAATCACCTGTTATTGTCTCCGACTCTCGTATGAGGAAGGTTCCACGGACATTCTTTGGATCGACCAACAGTTTCTCTGCATCCTTCCGACTGACCTTCCCATGAAACCAACTGGAAAACATTGAAAATTAAAATTCAGCCATTGATACATAAAGTAGCGGTTTTAACTTTTTACTCCCTATTCACCGTGCACATTTAATTTTACTGCTGTTGAAAAGTTTAATCCACAACAAAACTTTATTTTTCTTTCACTTTAAAAAAATAGAAATGGCATCTTGAAAGAGACTTACATAAATGTAAAAAGAATAATCAAGATCCACCGGAATCAAAGCAACAAAGAAATATTGCACGGTGTCTTTCTTCAGTGCTACAAACTGGTAAGAAACTTTCTTCATTGCATTACTTACCTGTAAATATTGACCAGAAATTAAAATCCAAATTGTCATTGAACAGTCGACAAAGCTGCATGACATCATTTTCAAAAACTTCACTACACTATGGATACAGGTCGTTGAACATCTTACATCAGACGTGTATTGACAATAGCACATCTGATTGGTTACAATCTCCATTGGACAACCCTTCTAACTAGAGACGGCGCTTGTGAATAAGCTGGTGCCATTCGCTTAGATTTTGAGCAGCGCTTTAAAATTTGAGATCACAATCACGATTGGGCTGTGTCTAAACACTGAATATTTAGATGTACAGGCTAAAACCTAAATAAAGAAGAAGCGATGTTAAAAATCTTTGTCATGACACATGTGAAACCAATTATTCTTCCTTCATTTTTTATACAAAAAGGTCTCTTTCAAGAATTGAATTTTTAATTCTCCAGCAAAGCGAGAGTGCAGCAGAATTTTTTAAGTTGAGTGGACATTTGCAGAACTTACTCAAACTGTTCCACAGTGTTTTCAAGCGCCACGTATGTGTTGGGAACGTAACCTCTCGCTCCTGTTGCCAGATTTCTTGCCAACCACCAATCGCCATCTCTGAATCACGCATAAATATTTCAACATCAAAGAAATAACAATATTAATATTTATTTAATTTCAAACTTACACAACACAAAATGACTACAATTCATTTTACGACGGATGATCACAAATTATTACAGGAATCAAATCAAACTGTAGGCAGCCAACAAGGCGTCCATCACATCCTGCTACTCAGTTTACCAACGTCATCCGCCACAATTTTTGGAAGATTGAGTGGACCTTTTGGTGGGTAGCGAGAAGCGATCCCACGTCCATGTGCTCTTCATTCCAGGAGTGTTAACCATCACCCTCAAACCCCACCCCTAGATCAGATCGGGTGACATAAGCATATCAAGACTTAGCAGTAAGAGCCAGTTATTAAAAGCAGTGACGAAACAAACTGGCGTCCAATGCAAAAACAGCCAAATCAAAATACACGATCCCCAAAGTGAAAATCGTATACCACCGATCTGTGTCTGATAATTAAGAGAAAAACTCCAAAAAGCACAAAAGTCCATGGATTCATATATTACTAAGCAGATACAGTTTCCTAAAGTCAGATTGAATTGGAAGTCCTGCATATACTGCTGTGCTGGGGGAAGTCCATTCCATAGGGAGGGACCAATGCAGACAAATGATCAGGATTGATGATGTCATTACGAACAGCAAGAAGAAAAGACTCCATTGAGTAAAACCACTTGCAGCATGTCAACTGAAAGGTGTAGATTAGCATGCTCCGATAGAGATGCAAGTGGGCATGCGATCATAACATGCCTTTCAAGAAGTACAGCTACAAAACGCAATGAGAAAAGTAAACAGTAGGCCTATCAACAGAACATTGTAGAAGATATGCATGAATGAGCAAGAACAGATATGAACAGCTCCTTACGCAATGTGAAACTGATAATTGATGTAAAGATTGGACACAAGACAACAAAACACTTACTTAGAAGACGTTTAGAAAGGTTACGTGATAAAGTCAGAAAACGAAAGAAAGTTGTCCACGTCCGACAGGTTTGGAAACTTGCAGAAAAAAATCATTGGCTGAAAGTAGTTTGTTACAGAAGATAAAGTACTAGGATGATGTAAGAGAATAAATAAATAAATTGATTGAATCTGTGCCCTTCATTACTTAATGGCTACTTAGTACCATTCAATCCACAGGTAGGCCTATGCCAGCGGTTCCCAACCCGTGGCCTGCGGGCCAAAAGTGGCCCGCGAGGCCTAAAAAAATGGCCCGCCAGACCTCAAAAATGGCCCTCATCTCTCAAACAATTAAAAAAAATATATGAAAAAATTGAAAATTTGGATAGGATAGAACATTATAATTATTTTCTATTACAAATTATTCTATTTTGAAGTCTATAAACATAAAACATTCTACTTTGAATCAATTATAACAATTTTTATATGCTTCTAGTTAATTAAATTTTAGCATTGTGGCCCCCTAAATGCCCTAATGACCTTTAAGTAGGTAAAAGTGGCCCTCGTGTTCTCCAACATAGAAAAAGTGGCCCTACAGTCAAAAAAGGTTGGGAACCACTGGCCTATGCTGTCATACAGTGTGAGAATTGCGGAAAAATAACTGGGGGTTGGACTATGATCAACTTGGAATAGGGGTGTGAAAGACATACTTTAGCATGGGGCTCTAAGAAAGACTGGGGGTTGAAACTCCCCAACCCTCTGGCAATTCTCACCCTGCTGCCATAGGCCCATAGCTAATAAGTAATGTATGCAAATAAACAAAATTGATTGATTTATTGATTATTATTATTCTCCTCATTACCATTGCTATAATCACCACTCTAAGATGTCAAGTCAAGTAATTTTCTATAGCAACCAATTTCACACACAACACCATAACAGACTGAAGAGACATTGGCTACAAAGGGGAGGCCCAAAAGGGATTGCAATCCCCATGGGAGGGGCACCCACAAAACGAGCCATCACCAAAAAAATCGAAAGATGTAAATAAATGGTGGAAAACAAAACAGTCACATTAGAAACATTACAAGCAGAAAAAGTTCATAAAAAATAGTTGACAATAACTCATTACATTATCATATTAAAAGCTTAACTACAATCTTAACTAAACGCGGTGTAACCTACTCCTACTGCACTGAGAGTGAGTGATGCTGAAAATTCAAGGAGATATCGCTGAAAATTCAAGTGGATATTGCTGAAGTTGTGTAATGAATTCAAAGTCCGTCAATTCTTAATCAAAACACCAGGAAGTAATCAACACAAGTGCGCGATGAGAGCTCTATTAAGCAGAAGATAGCGAGAGCAAAGGTTCAACCATCGGCATATATTGTATTCAATATAATAACTTTATCAGCACATATAAAATTAATGAATGCGTACTAACTGTGTAAGTGGTTTGGTTATGCAAATCAGGTGATAAATAAATATTGGCCAAGTGCTTAGACTGCCACCAAGCCACACATGGACGAACAGGTACGCTGCTACAGCAAATATTAAGTAATGTCTGCAAACTGCAGATACAAACGTAAGTCAGATCCTATTCTCACTGAACAGGAAGTTGATAACCAAAACAAATTCAGTTCCTGTTCATTAAACAAATAAGATAAAGCTAAGTAGCAAAATGAAGCACAGGAAGTGGTATTAGGGCATAGGCGTACGGGAGATTTCAGCAGTGGGGGGGGGGGGGGCGCAAAGATGGAACTTCTGCCCGAAAAATATATCAGGAAAAAGTTGACTACCTTTTTTTAATCGTTCGGGGCTGTGTTTGCTCGAAAAACCTGACTTGCCTGAAAGTTGGGGGGCATTTGCCCACCCTGTACCCCCACCTCGTACGCCTATGTATTAGGGGGTTATTAACCTATGTGATATAAACATAATACAACGCAATAAAATAAAACTGCACTAGCAGACTTTACTCCTCCAAAGTTCAGATGTGCATATTGACCATATGATAGGGCGTTGATGGTATTGAGAAATAATGTGAGTGAAAGTTTTGCTCAGGGTTTCTACACAGTAATTAGTTAGATGTAGGTACGTATCAATGAATGCATGTATTATTGTTTGTATCATGCGCACATACTACATATGTATTCTTTCATGCTTGTATGCATGCATCTATAGGGCATACATGTAAGCATGTATTTATGTATGTATGTATACGCATGCTCACATGTGCCAATAATAAAGGCCCAATATACATAGATATCTACAAATATACATATTTATAGATATACACTTATGCGTACAAACAGTTACACTGGTGAATACAAACAAGCATCTTTTACTAATCAAGAATCCATTTATCTCTGTTATTCCATTCAAACGCTATTCAGCAATTCATTTCCACACTGCTTTGATATACGATACCCTAATGCCTGCCTATAAAATAGTAATCAGATTTGCAACTCATGCGTGGTCACACTGAAATGTGAATCTGAGAAGTGGAAAATCTAATCTAATTAAGATTTTCGAATGGTTCTGTTAAAGCAGTGCTTTCAAAAGCGTGTTCCGTGGATCCCTAGTGTTCCATGAGATGCAGAAAAGGGTTCCATGAGAGGGAGACAAGGGTTCCATGAGGAAATTCAACAAAGCTCTTGTTTTAATGTGTGTGCTAGTAAATCATAGATTAGACTGCAAGCAGTGCAAGGTGATAAACAAGTTTTGAGATCAAATTTCACTCTAAATAATTTCTAACCTAGTTTTTATGGATTACAGTTTAAAAACATGGTACGGTACCGCAATGTTTTGTTTAGGTAAAGATTTCATCAAAAAATTTCATATCAGCAACAATGGAGTAATGAAAGTTTCCAGATTAGATTATGGAATAATTTCTGTGCTAAAGTGCACTCAACCTTCCATTCGGCAGATGGCGCTGTTACAATGAACAATCAGATGTGATGGCCATCTTATATGGCTGCCAGCAGTTAAATTAGACTCCACTAATAACTTGTAAACATCTGTCAAACCTATGAACTATAATCATACTACATTGTGAGTTTGAATTAAATTGCAAAAACTTACTATAATATTATAAACTTTTGCTACTGTAAGGCCTCAATCAATGGCCGTTTAAGTAAGTAAGTAATAATGTAGCCTTTGCTTAACATCTGAGAAGTGCACCTGCATGCAAGTGAAGCCATAGTTTTAAAAAAAACACAATAATAGGCTGGAGAAACTTTGTCAGGCTTTAGAAGATATTTTCTATGGCTTGGAATTTTAGCTTGCCAGAAGATATCAGAAAGTGTTTTCTTTTGCATGAAATATTAACATGTTGGACGATATATTAGAAGAAATTGATGGTGACGACAAGTTCTCTGCCCAAAGGCAGGTTTGTCAGCTTTTATGCCACCTGGGGGGGATGAGATGAGTGAGGTGGTTTACCCATTGCCTTCCCACAGACAACTTGTGGATGAGCAACTTGTGCAGTGTTAGGCCTAAAAAAAAATGTTGTGTTTCCGGTAACAGAGCTAAAAAAAATTGGTTAGGTAGGTCGGAAAATATTTTTATTTTGTAAAATATTTTTATGCAGTGACTATCCGAAAAAGTATACCCCACTATAGTGGAGCCGCCTGGAACCAAAATGTGAAGGAATTGTTCACTTTGTGATACAAGCATGAAATTTGGTACACACCACGAAAATGTCATAAGAAAAAGATTTGGCTATAGGGCCATCGCAGATTTGACCCCTGGCCCCAATGGCAGCCATTTTTCAAAATGGCCGACCGGTTTACAGATTTTAAATTATCTCAGCTGCCAGTGCACTTAGAATCGTCATCTTGGTGTCTATACATACATATTTAGGGGTGAGGATTCCAACAGAGCCATTATAAATGTTCCCCAGGCTTCAATGGCGGCCATTTTCCAAACAAAATGGCCGACCAAAATACGGATTTTTCCATATCTCAGCTTCCAGTACACTTAGAATCGTCATCTTGGTGTCTAAACATACTTTGTTATGGACCGGTATTCCAGCAGAACCATTTAAAATGTTCCCCAGGGCTTCAATGGCGGCCATTTTCCAAAATAGCCGACCAATGGCCGACCTAAAAAAAGAATATTGCAATATCTCAGCTTCCAGTACACTTAGGATCGTCATCTTGGTGTCTAAACATACATAGTTAGAGGCGAGGATTCCAACAGAAACATTACAAATGTTCCCCAGGCTTCAATGGCGGCCATTTTCCAAATTGGCCGACCAAAATACGAATTTTTCCATATCTCAGCTTCCAGTACACTTAGAATCGTCATCTTGGTGTCTAAACATACTTTGTTAAGGGTCGGCATTCCAACAGAGCCATTGAAAATGTTCCCCAGGACATCAATGGCGGCCGTTTTCCAAAATGACCAACCAAAAAAAGGATATTTCAATATCTCAGCTTCCAATGCACTTAGAATCATCATCTTGGTGTCTAAGCATAGCCTACATAGTTAAGGATAAGCATTCCGATGGAATTAAATACAAACGTTTCTGTTCACAGGACGTGCAGCCAATTACGTCAATTGTGCGCCAATGTAGAAATTTCCTGCTTATTTGAAAAATCAGCTGTTATGGGCCTATGGTGCGTCAAGTAAAAATAATTATTAAATATAGTATAAATCAAGCTGTTTATTGCATCATAGGCCTACTATTTCTTAAACTTATGATTGTGTTCATTTTCATTTGGCATTAAAGCAAGTTTTGAAATACATGCTATTCAAAATACTACTGATGCTCTCGTAAATGTGTATCGAGACATATTTAAGTCCACAACTGGGATTTAAAACAAAGCAATGGGACTTAATACAAAGTAATGACCACAGAATTATACAACATCATCCACGTCATTCACGGTCGCACAGGCCTCTACAGAAACAAAGACCAGTACACCGCAAAGAAGTTTTCACACATTTGCACTGTCCCATATACACCCCTTCACACACTGCAGCCACATCTGAACAGTATACTGTATACTGTTCACGACAGGCACGAGCTGCATCGGGAAGTGTTGTCCACTTCACTTCCCAGTCACATTCAATCGTTTCAGCCACCCCCCCCCCATTGACTATGACATGGTAGTTTAGGAGCAGCTATGAACAGCTGTGCCTAAACAGGACTTGCTTAGTAGGCAGCTTTCTTTGTGTTTTCCACCAGAGCAGCTTGAGTTGGTGGAAGGACATCCATAGGTGTGTCTTTCTGTGCGAACAGTTTCTATCTCGCCTCATTTACCCTCTACTCACCACTATAGCACAGACGTACAGAAGAACACAAAGCGCTCAATTACATCGACCTGATCAAAAACAGAGCTGCGAGTTGATGCTAATGTGCAGAAGGCTGGATGACGTCGCTAAATGTCTTCCAAATGTCTCCGAAGTCCTTTTTTCGCGGCTAGCAAAGAATGATACTTTGTCACATCCGCTAAATGCGTGTAGGAAGGTCAAGGCTACGCACGTTTCTGGACCCAGGGCACGCGCCATCTCCCGGGTTGGTGGGTATCTGAAATTTGTGCCTGACGGAAAACCAACCCACAGTTCATCAATGCTCAGCTGTTGATCTGCTGGTATGGCCAACACCAACACGTCAGAGTCAACGGTGCGTATCATCACCTTACGATAACCATGTTTGGTGGCATCGTAGGCATGCAGTAAAATCTTTGTGTCAGTTTCCTCCTGGGTACATGAAGCAAGTCCAGTTGTGTCTCTTTGCGGAGTACAGAGTACACCCTGGCCTTGTAGTAAGTGGCTATGATCTGTCTTCCTGCTTCTATTTCTATTCTTACTATTTTCAGACTCAAGAAAGAAACAAATTCTGACTTGTTTTCGTCGTTCCTCATGAGACCACCGCAGTTACCCAACCAGGCCATTCACTGGGTGTTCCAATTGTTGCGCTCTTATACTGGATGGAACCGTCATAGTCAGTTCCCTGAAGCCTGACACTGCAAGCATCTTTTTCAGATTATGGATTCCATATTTTCTTACCCTGCATCACAGGACATCTGAAGCATGTGTATAGTGTAGATGTTGTATGGGATAAATACGTGCATGGCAGCTTGAAGACCTACACACGCAGTGTGAGGGTAATGAGATTCGAAGGCGCGTTGAATCTTCTAGTCCTCAACACAAAAAACTGGCAGGAATTCCTAACATCAGCTCCCAGCTCTGTTTATGATCAGCTCGATGTAATTGAGCGCTTTGTGGTTCTTCTGTACGACCGTGCTGGTGGTGAGGCGAAGATAAATGAGGCAAGGAAATAACTGTTCGCACAGAAAGACAGACATATGAATGGCCTTCCATAGTTTTCGAAGTGCCTCTCTGCTCGGTGTCGATATCCAAAGCCACCACGTACTGTTGGAATCGAAGCCCTTAGCTATGTATACGTTAAGACACCAAGATGATGATTCTAAGTGCATTGGAAGCTGAGATATTGAAATATCCTTTTTTTGGTTGGCCATTTTGGAAAATGGCCGCCATTGATGTCCTGGGGAACATTTTCAATGGCTCTGTTGGAATGCCGACCCTTAACAAAGTATGTTTAGACACCAAGATGACGATTCTAAGTGTACTGGAAGCTGAGATATCAAAAAATCCGTAATTTGGTCGGCCATTTTGGAAAATGGCCGCCATTGAAGCCTGGGGAACACTTATAATGTTTCTGTTGGAATCATCGCCCCTAACTATGTATGTTTAGACACCAAGATGACGATCCTAAGTGTACTGGAAGCTGAGATATTGCAATATCCTTTTTTTTAGGTCGGCCATTGGTCGGCCATTTTGGAAAATGGCCGCCATTGAAGCCCTGGGGAACATTTTAAATGGCTCTGCTGGAATACCGGTCCATAACAAAGTATGTTTAGACACCAAGATGACGATTCTAAGTGTACTGGAAGCTGAGATATGGAAAAATCCGTATTTTGGTCGGCCATTTTGGAAAATGGCCGCCATTGAAGCCTGGGGAACACTTATAATGGCTCTGTTGGAATCCTCGCCCCTAAATATGTATGTATAGACACCAAAATGACGATTCTAAGTGCACTGGCAGCTGAGATAATTTAAAATCTGTAAACCGGTCGGCCATTTTGAAAAATGGCTGCCATTGGGGCCAGGGGTCAAATCTGCGATGGCCCTATAGCCAAATCTTTTTCTTATGACATTTTCGTGGTGTGTACCAAATTTCATGCTTGTATCACAAAGTGAACAATTTTTGACCAGGCCGCTCTACTACTAGTCTTTTTTGCACGCTGAAACAAAGTACGTGTTCTAAGCAAGTATAAACTGCCTATTTCCCGACTGTCTGCACCTAAAACTGCTCTAGAAACAGTCCTATTAATTTCATTTTGTTGACGTCTCTTATGTTATGTCAATACAAATGTTAAAAAAATATTTTTTGGAAAAAAATTTAAATTTTTTTTGAAAAAAAAATTTTTTTTGAAAAAAAAATTTTTTTAAATAAAATTTTTTTACAAAAATATTTGGGTCGCGGCCGTAAAAATGGGTCGGTCGCGTTACCGGAAACACAACACTTTTTTTTTACGCCTTACTAGGCAGTGACTTGAGGTAGATTCGAACCTGTGACCCTCCAATTACATGGCACAGAATAAACTGCTACGCCACCACATCCACAGACATGTTCTTCAACTTGAGATTTCAATATGTTGGAAGATTCTTATCTTAGATTTTACCTTTTGACCAGTTAGAAAACTCTTGTTCTAAGATCATATATACAGAGACAGAATACTGACTTCAGATAAGAGAAGACTTACTCTTGCAGAACTTCCATTATGTCGCCTTTCTTAAAGTTTAGATCTGGCGTATCTGACGACGATGGACTGAACGATGAACTGTAGTCGTATATACCACGAATTATCTTTCGACCTGCAGTATACAATGAAAATTCAGTTTTATTGATGTAATGTAATGTAAATCTTCGAGAATTTCTCAGAGTATATTAAGTATAGGCCATACGTGTCGAAGTCTAATGATTCTGTTTAATGCAAAACGATTACGTATGTGTTGCATTGGATTTATAAAGCACCTCTGACAGTGCATACCAATCAGATGCATTCCCGGTACAAAAGACCCAGAGAAAAGAAAGTAGTTTTAAGACAGCAAAAAGTTGCACTTCAGGTACCACCACATAACAACGAAGAATGGGTCAATGGAGAGAGATGATTCAAAACTGCGGGACCAACAAAGGCAAAAACTTGGGTTTTGAACAAAGCAGTCCTTGCTTGCAGAACAAGAAGATCATGATGGTGATGACGAGTTCTCTGTGTCACGTGAGTGTAGTGGACAAAGAAAATCCTGATGCTGAAGTCGGCAAGTGGTATGTGCTGTGATATTTAAGTTAGCTTGCTGTACTTTCATAGATCAGGGTTCAAGTTCCAACCATACATAATGTACGTCTTTGAGGTTTCGACTCATTTGGGCTGAAAAACTTCATGAATACGCTAATAATTTTTAAACTCATCTTTGCTCAGCCAGTAAAATTATTTTATTTTATTTATTTACTGCAAACACACACACACAAGTCAAACATTCATTCACCTGAACACACTAAAAGATTTATTAGTCAAAAATGGAAAAATAAAGATATCAGACAATATTCTATGATATTGGAAACAGCAGACTTATAAACATCTACTTCATTTGAATATTGTCGTGCAGCTACAACATTCTCGAGATTCTGGATTTATAGCCTTGGGTTAGCGAAAGAAATCATACAGGCAAAGCAAACAAAGTCCCAGGCAGCTGGCTGCCAAAAAGTTTGCCTCAAAGCAATCCTTAAGGCTAACAACATTAAATAAGAACGACTCAATATAAAGCTGAGTGTGGGTAGGCATGGTTTGGTGATCACTGAGTGAAAGGGTAGAATGGGGGTAGATGGCACAAATTCTATTCTTTACCAATGATCCAAGCAAATAGTTATCTGATGAGCTGTAAAGATCCTAAAGCAAATGAAATGCCCCAGGCTTTCAAGACGGTTCCGAATGACACTACCATACACCCAGACCTGTTATATTATTCTCAAGTACGAGTATCTTAAAATCATGAGCTTGGTGAATCTATGAAGACCAACTATGTAAGCATCTCCTTAATGTAAATAAGAATCCCCATAACATAAGCTCTGCATGACATCAAAAACTCAAGCAGTGATTATGCAACAAGATGCAAACATTACAGACATAGGGATATAGGTTCACAAGGACATTGCATACCAGTTTTAAAATATGTCATGGTGCCCACTCAAGCAGAAAGCAAAGGTGAAGGCAATCATCCATTAAGTTAATTGCAGGTAACACCAGTTGGATAGGTGGCCATACAGGTACGGTAAACACAGCCACAAATACATACTTGACAACCGTGGACTACCAAATTAAGTCCAATATGCTAAAACATTATTTAACAGACTGCAAGGAATGCTGCGCTTTGGAAAATAACGACCAGGTTAAAAAGTATTCATGTGATCTGTATTAGGTAAGCTAAGCTGCCTTGCTGTTTCATTTTGTGTCACATTAGGACACTCTTCTGACCCAAAACACACAAATCCTGCTAAAAGTGATGCTAAAGAAAACTGGAAAGCTTAAAAAAGAAACAAAATGAGAAGTTATGTCCTGTCATGCCAAAGCCAAAAAAGGTTTTAAACACGAATGTTTTATCAATACAAACAGCAAACATATGGCTGCTAATGAAGAATGAAGAGTTGGGTCTGAATCTTTTGAAAAGTAGAATACCTGGATAACTAGCAGATCTATAAGAAATTGTGCAGATATTCAGCTACACAAAAAACCCAATTACAAGCAAATAAAATGCACGCTATACAGGTACACAATACACATGACCATAAGTACATAAACCGGCTGTCATGTCCTGTATATTATGCCTTGCAATTCAATGATTACTGGGTGGCCCAATTAGCGGGATTTCCATCCCTTCCGGGTCTCCCCTTGATACCACTAAATATGTACAATTCCCTGTTCACTGCCTTGATTGTTATTTTTGGTGCGTATTCAGGAAATAAACTGATTTGATTTGATTTGATTTGATTTGACATGCTTATCAACCACAACTCAATTATGTACAAAATGCAAAACATTATTTCGTAGATTGCAAAGAAAATTGGAATTGGAAAAACAATGCTGGACTTTGGAAAAAAATGCTGGACTTTGGAAAAACAATGATCGACTTTGGAAAACAATGACCAGGTTAAAAACAGAACAGAAAACCTTGGAAAGTCCTGACGTCCAGCTCTCAGTAGTGCAGCAACATATTATTCAAGTGTGTGCCTTTTAGCAGAGCGTTTATTATTTGAAGCTCTTGAGATACTTTCAAGTGTACAAAGTTTGTCCAAGTCCTCAATGCTGCTGTCTATCTATTTACCAATATGACATCATCAAAGCAACTAACTTAAGGTTGACATCAGCCACTGTCTAGAGACCTTGAAAGGCGCTATATAAATTTAGACTGATTGATTGTGATTGAAGTAATTTAGATACAAGATAGCTGAACAACTACCTGTGAAACACCACAACTTCAACCCAATAAATTCTCCATCTCTAAAGAGGTTAGTAAATGAGTAGCAGCTCAATTTGGAGGTCATAAAGGCAATCCTGACGTCGAATTGCTATGGTTGTGTTTGTATATACCATTTGACAGATATCATGACAACTGTACACGCTTGAGCTCGCAACTGTTTCTAATCCCGACTCGATCGGGTAATTATAGCACTAGTGATAAAAGGCTGGTTTCTCTGATGCATCTCTTGTGGGTGCCTAGAAATGTTTGAAGTTTTACATTGCATTATATTCTATGACCTGTAGGCGCTTGCTACTTTCATACTTCCAGATTCAACAACATATTACGCACTCACCAAAATATAACATACCTGGTACCGGTAATTTGAGTACGTTTCAAAGGCAACAAAATCAACTTCTCTCTATTGTTTAATATTTTAAAACTGGACAATTCAACAACATGACTCAGATGCACAATAGGTTAGTAAGTAAACATACTTTAAACTCTTTCCACTTTTGAATGGATGGAGATTGTTCTTCAAACTCCACCGTTTGTAGACACTACTAAACATATTTATCCACATATCTTCAGTTTTCAGGGTTTAAACAGCATCATTATTGGAAACTGAAAATGCGACAATAGATAGAAAAAATAGAGAGCACTTAATTGAGGCAAAAGGCAGGCTAACTAAAGCATAGCAATACAATATTAAACAATTTTCATACCTGCTTTAATTGCCACTTCGATGTCATGATGCGTGAGCGCGTGCGGCTGTGAATCTATTGAACGACTAGTCCCTGAGGCATTTTCCGAATTTGTTCGTACAGGGTTATTTATATATCTATTTCCAGCGGTAAAGTTTGCTCCATTTTCGTTCGGTGTCGCGCTGTCGCCAGAATTGTGCTTGCCGTTACCCGACTTTTTTGAAGGGTCTCCTCCAGAGCTGTCATCCGGTTTTGAAAGACAAGATCCCATTCTCGATGGCTGAATTATGAACAAAAGCAACAGAACTATACATTATTTATTTATCTATTTATTTTACTTATTTCTTGCATTTTGCAATAGCGCCGCTTCAAGCCAGCTACTCAAAGGCGCTACCGACTACTGTAGCATGAACACTGCATCAGAGTTTCATGCTGAAACGCACGAGCAAAATTGCGAGTGAAGGACTTGCTCAAGGTTCCTAAGCGGCAGCTTGAGGAGGATTTGAATCTGGAACATACTCTGGGTCGAAGGCACTAGTCGGAACTCACCAAGTGCTACACCATCGCCCCCGCAATTATATTATACAACATATACATTTAACTTTGTATTAATCCATATCAAATGACTGTTGATTCTGATGATATGTCTTGCTTGCTATGGTCCTTTCCATCTGAGGCCAGGGATAGAGGTAGGGTAGGTAGTTCTCTTTGACCCACACTTCCACACTTGCTCACTATCTTTGCTGAAATGATACTTTTCTTAATATACAGGGATAGTTTTATGATCAGCATGTCCCCTCCCAACATCTCTCCCTAGCTATGAAACAACTATACTGTATTATTTGTGCAATCATGATGCTTTGCTCTTTACATAAATAGTATCAACAGCTGATTGCTATGGCAAAAGTAACGGCAATGACCATACTGATAACGATGATTGTCAGTCATAAATGTTGATGATGAGGATGATGATAATGATGACAACAACATCATCATCACTATTACTATTATCATTCATCAAAATCAGCATCAGGAGCGAAGACACGGTAAGACTGTGATGGCAAAGGTGTTGGAGGAACAATGGTGATGATGACAGTGGTGATGATGACAGTGGTGAAGATGACAGTGGTGATGATGACAGTGGTGATGATGACAGTGGTGAAGATGACAGTGGTGATGATGACAGTGGTGATGATGACAGTGGTGAAGATGACAGTGGTGAAGATGACAGTGGTGAAGATGACAGTGGTGATGATGACAGTGGTGATGATGACAGTGGTGAAGATGACAGTGGTGATGATGACAGTGGTGATGATGACAGTGGTGAAGATGACAGTGGTGATGATGACAGTGGTGATGATGACAGTCAGTGGTGAAGATGACAGTGGTGATGATGACAGTCAGTGGTGAAGATGACAGTGGTGATGATGACAGTCAGTGGTGAAGATGACAGTGGTGATGATGACAGTCAGTCATGACGATGACAGTGGCGATGAGAATAGTAACACAATCCAAACACGAGACGCAACGCTGACAATCTGTTATTTCGAGATTTAATTAAGTCTACGTTAGTTCGTATTATGTTACATGATAATTACACAGGACACTTACCACACAGCACACGACATATTAATACACAGTATATTAGTCTATATACACATTCCCATAACTGACAATCCAGTCCAGACTACGTTTCGTATTCTATTAGGCCTATAGCCTACAGGCTGCTTTTCATTAATCTTCCTTAGTGATAGCTTTGTGTACTTGCAAGCTAGGCTACCGACGACCAAAACTAAAACTGTGTGCTCAGAAATAAACCATGGAGACTATCTTCGATTACCTAAAAGGCTAAAACATGTTATTAAGACTCATATTAACTCACCTCTTTGACTATCTCACAGTCCAAAATCACTCTGGAACGCGTCAGAAAACACTACTAAAACGATACGGTCCGCATTCTACAAAACCTAGAATAAGCGATGTGTCCTATTCCAGAAAGTAGCAAACGTCCACGCATAAGGAAGTAAAGTTTGATATTAGTTTGCACCTGTCACGTGACACCCAGCATACACCTGGCCAAGGTGAGAAAATTAATTCTTCTACGTCCACGCTAGGCTAGCTCGCTCGCCGCAAGTGTCTACTGTTACACTGGGTGAATGTCGGTTAATTTCATAGATATGGTAGCCTCTTCATGGGACCTGTTCAATTCATTTTTATTGTAACCATAAACAATTAGTCACAGTATAACATGCTTCACAAAATCTATAAAATACATAAAATTTATTAAAATATAAAAATATATAGCCTACAATATTAGGTTATATAGGCTAATCACCTTTGAGCACGTTGGAGACGAGAACTAACTTAACTAAGTTTTAACCTTTTACAGCATGAGGGATCTTTAGTACCTCGGGCAATACACAAATTATATATATATATATATATATAAGATACATAATAATTATAACTAGAGCTATAGTAGGCCCAATTAGGCCCTATTTAGGCTACATTGAATTACAAAATAATTTCTTAGGTCTACCTGAACTCATCCAAAACCATAGTCTCTCAAATTTAAAGTGTTTAGGAAGTGCAGAATGTTCGAGATGAGGCGGTGGATGTGACTTTTCAGATGTAGGCTTAGGTTAACAGTCGCTGTCCAGATTTTTGGCGGTGAGTGCATGCGGTCTAGTCTAGGCCTATATGACCACCTGAGTAGCTGTTAAGGTATGTGGTGTTTAGGTCGATAATTGGAAGGTTCTAATGACTTTGCATTTTTTTTATTTAACTTTCTTCTATACAGAACATTCTTACTTACTTACATTTTTTAAACTATTTTGCTTCAAAGTTATGGCGCTACATAATATTGATAGCATATAAACGGAAGTCTAATTGCATGACCATCTTGTTTAGTTGAGATTCACGTTGTAGGAATTTTAGACATAGTTGTTTTATTTTTGACTTCTGATTAGAAAATTAAAATTAAGATGACGCAGTATAATTTCAAGAAAATAACGGTGGTTCCGCGTGGCCAGGTCTGACGTTTTAATTGTAATCATCTATGCTGTGCGGTTAAATATTGCTTAAATGGCTTCACAACAGCACGTGGCTTTTGGTATCGTATCATATCTGAGAATTTATTAAAGCACCTCATGCAGTTCTAGCTATTCAAAGGCGCTCTCAGCGTGAAGCCCGAGGAAATAAGAAAGTCTTCAAGTAACAAAGGCATGGGTTGGGCCCTGACTGCTGAAATTGCACTGTGTATTGAGAGAATCATTCCATATAGAAAGGCCATGATGGCAAAGGGGTAAACACGCACACTGAGTGCCCGTACTACAAACAATATGGCTGCCAACGAATGCCGTAAAATTAGAACGCGACCGATCGACGACATCGCAACATGCATCTCAACATGCAAAGCGTGAGGGTCGGTTAGGGCTCAGGTTAGGCGCCGTGAGGGTCGGTTAGGGTTAGTTTTAGAGTTAGTGCAGTACCTCCGTCAAGTTGGTTTGATATTCACGTTCGATATTCAGACATTCGGTATGGAAAGCCGAAGGTAAAATTCATATTGAAAAAACCATCTTAAAACCGTACATATGCATAAGATTTTCACACCAAAGAACCATTAGTCAACAGTTATTGACCTAGCCAATCAGAAAATAATTTTAGACTGATTTTATCAGGTGGGTAAGTGGGTCAAATGCGGGTCCAAACACGGGGAAACACCATTTTAACACATTTTCTCACTATATGTGTGACATTAATTTTTCTTTTTTCAGTTTTGCATTTTCTGTGATGAGTTATCTACCTAGGCAATAAGAAAATAATACTAGACTGATTTTATCAGGTGGGTAAGTGGGTCAAATGTGGGTCCAAACACGGAGAAATATCAATTTCTCCTATTTTCTCACTATGTGTGTGACATTAATTTTTCTTTCTTCAGTTTTGCATTTTCTGTGATGAGTTATCTACCTAGGCAATCAGAAAATAACCTCAGACTGATTTTATCAGGTGGGTAAGTGGGTCAAATGTGGGTCCAAACACGGGGAAACACCATTTTAACACATTTTCTCACTATATGTGTGACATTAATTTTACTTTTTTCAGTTTTGCATTTTCTGTGATGAGTTATCTACCTAGGCAATCAGAAAATAACCTTAGACTGATTTTATCAGGTGGGTAAGTGGGTCAAATGTGGGTCCAAACACGGGGAAATATCAATTTCTCTTAGTTTCTCACTATGTGTGTGACATTAATTTTTCTGTCTTCAGTTTTGCATTTTCTGTGATGCGTTATCTACCTAGGCAATCAGAAAATAATCTTAGACTGATTTTATCAGGTGGGTAAGTGGGTCAAATGTGGGTCCAAACACGGGGAAACACCATTTTAACACATTTTCTCACTATATGTGTGACATTAATTTTTTTCTTTTTTCAGTTTTGCAATTTCTGTGATGAGTTATCTACCCAGGCAATCAGAAAATAATATTAGACTGATTTTATCAGGTGGGTAAGTGGGTCAAATGCGGGTCCAAACACGGGGAAACACCATTTTAACACATTTTCTCACTATGTGTGTGACATTAATTTTTCTTTTTTCAGTTTTGCATTTTCTATGATGAGTTATCTACCTAGGCAATCAGAAAATAATCTTAGACTGATTTTATCAGGTGGGTAAGGGGGTCAAATGTGGGTCCAAACACGGAGAAACACCATTTTAACACATTTTCTCACTATAAGTGTGACATTAATTTTAATTTTTTCAGTTTTGCATTTTCTGTGATGAGTTATCTACCTAGGCAATCAGAAAATAATATTAGACTGATTTTATCAGGTGGGTAAGTGGGTCAAATGTGGGTCCAAACACGGGGAAACACCATTTTAACACATTTTCTCACTGTATGTGTGACATTAATTTTTCTTTTTTCAGTTTTGCATTTTCTGTGATAAGTAATCTACCTAGGCAATCAGAAAATTATGCTAGACTGATTTTATCAGGTGGGTAAGTGGGTCAAATGTGGGTCCAAACACGGGGAAACACCATTTTAACACATTTTCTCACTATATGTGTGACATTAATTTTACTTTTTTCAGTTTTGCATTTTCTGTGATGAGTTATCTACCTAGGCAATCAGAAAATAATATTAGACTGATTTTATCAGGTGGGTAAGTGGGTCAAATGTGGGTCCAAACACGGGGAAATATCAATTTCTCTTATTTTCTCACTATGTGTGTGACATTATTTTTCTGTCTTCAGTTTTGCATTTTCTGTGATGCGTTATCTACCTAGGCAATCAGAAAATAATCTTAGACTGATTTTATCAGGTGGGTAAGTGGGTCAAATGTGGGTCCAAACACGGGGAAACACCATTTTAACACATTTTCTCACTATATGTGTGACATTATTTTTTTCTTTTTTCAGTTTTGCATTTTCTGTGATGAGTTATCTACCCAAGCAATCAGAAAATAATATTAGACTGATTTTATCAGGTGGGTAAGTGGGTCAAATGCGGGTCCAAACACGGGGAAACACCATTTTAACACATTTTCTCACTATGTGTGTGACATTAATTTTTCTTTTTTCAGTTTTGCATTTTCTATGATGAGTTATCTACCTAGGCAATCAGAAAATAATATTAGACTGATTTTATCAGGTGGGTAAGTGGGTCAAATGTGGGTCCAAACACGGGGAAACACCATTTTAACACATTTTCTCACTGTATGTGTGACATTAATTTTTCTTTTTTCAGTTTTGCATTTTCTGTGATAAGAAATCTACCTAGGCAATCAGAAAATTATGCTAGACTGATTTTATCAGGTGGGTAAGTGGGTCAAATGTGGGTCCAAACACGGGGAAACACCAGTTTAACACATTTTCTCACTATGTGTGTGACATTAATTTTTCTTTTTTCAGTTTTGCATTTTCTGTGATGAGTTATCTACCTAGGCAATCAGAAAATCATATTGGACTGATTTTATCAGGTGGGTAAGTGGGTCAAATGTGGGTCCAAACACGGGGAAATATCAATTTCTCCTATTTTCTCACTATGTGTGTGACATTAATTTTTCTTTCTTCAGTTTTGCATTTTCTGTGATGAGTTATCTACCCAGGCAATCAGAAAATCATATTAGACTGATTTTATCAGGTGGGTAAGTGGGTCAAATGTGGGTCCAAACACGGGGAAATATCAATTTCTCTTATTTTCTCACTATGTGTGTGACATTAATTTTTCTTTCTTCAGTTTTGCATTTTCTGTGATGAGTTATCTACCTAGGCAATCAGAAAATAATCTTAGACTGATTTTATCAGGTGGGTAAGTGGGTCAAATGTGGGTCCAAACACGGAGAAACACCATTTTGACCCATTTTCTCACTATATGTGTGACATTAATTTTTATTTTTTCAGTTTTGCATTTTCTATGATGAGTTATCTACCTAGGCAATCAGAAAATAATATTAGACTGATTTTATCAGGTGGGTAAGTGGGTCAAATGCGGGTCCACACACGGGGAAACACCATTTTAACAGATTTTCTCACTATATGTGTGACATTAATTTTTCTTTTTTCAGTTTTGCATTTTCTATGATGAGTTATCTACCTAGGCAATCAGAAAATAATCTTAGACTGATTTTATCAGGTGGGTAAGTGGGTCAAATGTCGGTCCAAACACGGGGAAATACCATTTTAACACATTTTCTCACTATATGTGTGACATTAATTTTTCTTTTTTCAGTTTTGCATTTTCTGTGATGAGTTATCTACCTAGGCAATCAGAAAATAATATTAGACTGATTTTATCAGGTGGGTAAGTGGGTCAAATGTGGGTCCAAGCACGGGGAAACACTATTTTAACACATTTTCTCACTATATGTGTGACATTAATTTTTCTTTTTTCAGTTTTGCATTTTCTGTGATGAGTTATCTACCTGGGCAATCAGGAAATAATTTTAGTCTGATTTCATCATGTGGGTAAGTGGGTCAAATGTGGACCCGAACACGGGACAATCACTATTTAATTTGTTTATCATTTTATTGCACTTAAATGTCCTAATATGCCCTCTTGAGCTATTGCTTTTTTTTCTGGTGTGAGTGCATGAACGAACATATGAATTTGCTTAAAAAATAAGGGCCTGCTGTATATGGATTATAATTTCCTACAAGTTGAAATATAAATACATAAAATTAATTCAAACATGAATGCAACCATTTATTTTATTGGTGCAGATGTCAAAACTACTAGCCCATTATATATGCATTCATTCCAACTGGCCTCTATTGCATATTTATATGCATGTTTTGGAATTATTATGCTTTAAGGTACATGTGATGAGACGTAGTGGTGTAGCGGTAAGTTCAGTGCCGTGTGACGGAAGGGTCGTAAGTTCGTATCTACCTTAAGCCACTGCGTAGTGACCTGAGACATGTTGTTCCCCCACAATCATTATTTGTGAGGAAGGCAATGGAAAACCACATAATTCGTCTCATCCCTAGAGGCGTAAAGCCGATGAACCTGCCTTCAAGAAGAGAACTCATCATCATCATTATCATCATCATCATCATCATCATCAAAGTACGTGAGTTTATTGGCTCTTCTTCTATACCCACACACATATATGTATAAATGCATAAAAATATATATACACAATACATAGGTACATAACTACATATATATATATATATATCTACTCTAGCTGGGGTACCCGGCGTTTCCCGGGAATTTTAGGATTCACCCCGATCCCAGCAAATCTCCTACTTCTTTAGCCCACGAATGCATCCGCACTCCTACTGCTCACCCCACCTTCTTTTACACCCCGCCCCACCCGACCCCACCCACCCCACGACACATCGCAGACCCCACTACACCACCCTACACCACACCCCGATCTCCAAAGATACGCGACCCGTGGAATTTGGGCTTTCCTGAATATTTTTCCACTCCAACCCCCACCCTACCACACCTTACAATACTCGGACGTTCACCGGTACGCCACTAGTGAAATTTGGGTTTTCGGGAAAAATTTCCTCGCCAACCCATCCATAATCCACCCCTCCCTATCCCGCCACACCTCACCACACTGCGACCTCCACTGGTACGCCACCCATGAAATTTGGGTTTGGGGACAATTTCCCTCACTCCTCAACCCACCCAACCCACCCGGCTATTGCAGGCCGAGGTGTGTTGGGTGGAGGCGAACCCCACCCCACCCTTAACCTCACCCCGGGACACTCCACCATACTCCGACCTTCACCGGTACGCCACCCGTGAAATTTAGATTTTCTGAAAAATTTCTTTCCCCACACCACCCCATCCCCACCCCACCTTACCTTCCCCACCCCACCACACTCCGACCTCCACCGGTACGCCACCCGTTAAATTTGAGTTTTCTTGGGAAAATTTTTCCCCCAACCCACCCACCCACTCCACCCACCCGGCGCCTGCAGGCCGAGGTGTGTGTAGGGTGTAGGGAAGTGGCCCGTGTAAAAATCTGTCTAGTTGTAAGGTTTAACCTGAATAAGTGTGAAACTATGCATGGAAACGGCTGAAAATGTGGCACAAATGAGTTTTTTTGCCCCCAACCCTGGCCCCCATGGTGTCAGAGATTCGCGAACCCCTCCACTGGGTGTCCAATGCCGAGACGGACACAGTAGCGAAGGTTTGGAGTGAAAAGATGCAAAACTAAGAAAGGAGGTGTGTACATATGTTTGTCCAGAATGGTACAGAATGCACGCCCTCAGTTTAGCAGCAACAGATCTGAAACTTGGTACCTAGAACAAAGGGCCATCAGGACCACCCAGTGGAGGGGTCGGCGAATCTCTACCACCGTGGGGCCAATGTGTGGCAAAAACTTAATTATCGCTGTCAATTTCCATTTAGTTGCCATAGTTTTCCAGTTTTCACCTGAAACGTTGTGCACAGCTAAACAGCTAGTGCTACAGGGGCCACCTCGCCTCCACCCAACACACAACTGGGACGAAGTGAGGGTTTGGAAGTAAGGAATTGGCCGGTAGCGGTACTCCAGCTAATATATACTATAGCTAGGGCTTATCCGGTGTAGCTGGTTTTCTGTAAGGCGCCCTTGTAACGGCATGGCTGTGTTACTGCGCCATATAAATCGTCGTAATTATTATTATTATTATTATTATAGCTTGGGTATCCAGCGTTTCCCTTGAAATTTAGTACCCCAACTAATATAGAGTTATAGACTAGCTGGGGTACCCAGCGTTTCGCTGAAAATTTAGTACCCCAACTAATATAGACTAGCTGGGGTACCCAGCGTTTCCCTGGAAATTTAGGATTCGCACTGCTTTCGGCCAATTCCCAACTTCCAAACCCTCACTTCATCCCTGCCTCGCCTCTACTCCTCACCCCCACTTATTTTCTCCATCCCATTCACCCACCGACCTTCCTAACTCGCCGGCCCACCTTGCCTCCACGTATCTGGGGTACTCTGCATCGCCCAATAAATTTTCCTTTTGGCCCACTCGAACCGGCCACAACTGCCCGATCCCCCACCTAACCCAACCTCACCACACTACGATCTCCTAACCGCTCCGCCTTTCGTGAACTTTCCGTTTACCGGCAAAATGTTTTTCTTTCCTCCCACGCCCCCATCAATACCCTGCCTCCACCCAGCCCCTCTGGGGCGAAGTGTGTGTGTTGGGTGGGGACAAGGTGGCCCCTGTAGCACTATAGCTGTCTATCTGCAACGTTTCATGTGCAAAACTGTGAAACTATGGTAAACAAATGGAAATTCATAGCGAGAATTAGGTTTTTCGCCTCACCTTGGCCCCACGGTGGTAGAGATTCGCCGACCCCTCCACTGGGTGGTCCTGATGGCCCTTTGTTCTAGGTGCCAAATTTCAGATCAGTAGCTGCTACACTGTGGGCGTGCATTCTGTACCATTCTGGACAAACATATGTACACACATACTTTCTTATATATAGATATATATGTACGTATGTATTGTGTATATATAATAGATACAATTATACATATGTCTTGGTATAGAAGAAGAGCCAATAAACTCTTCTTCTATGCTTCGTACAATATACATCTGTGTATGTTTGCATGTACCTTGATGATGATGATGATGATGATGATGATGATGATGATGATGATGATGATGATGATGATGATGATGATGATGATGATGATGATGATGATGATGATGATGATGATGATGATGATGATGATGATGAGTTCTCTGTAGGTTCATCGGCTTTACGCCTATAGGGATGAGACGAATTAGGTGGTTTTCCGTTGCCTTCCTCACAAATAATGATTGTGGGGGAACAACATGTCTCAGGTCACTACGCAGTGGCTTAAGGTAGATACGAACTTACGACCCTTCCGTCACAAGGCACTGAACTTACTGCTACACCACTACGTCTCATCACATGTACCATAAAGCGTAATAATTCCAAAACATGCATGTAAATATGCAATACAGGCCGGTTGGAATTAATGTATATACAACTACATGTAGCTGTACCCGGCCACGCGTTGCTGTGGCAGAAAAGACCTCCCCCTCCCCTCCCCCTCCCCCAAAACCTTCCATTCCAATAGCACCGTGTCTTAAGAATTTTTTTTAAACGCAATCTTTTCCACAAAAAGTGAACTTTGCAATCCGTAACAACTATTGCTCACTGATATCATGAGAACGTCCATCATGCATGTGTAGCTGAACACTCCCACTCCCCCTCCACCTCCCCCTCCGCTCCATCCCCACCATCTTTGCCCCGCTTTCTCCGCTCCGTTCCTCCATCACACCGTCCATTGCTGACATCGGATAGAGCCCAATAATGATGAAAGGCCGCTTTTGCGACTCGCTTATGAAGTCACAGCACGCGACCTCATTCATGTTTCGTCTGCTGTGTTTGGGGACAACGCATTTCTGAAATCTGACAGTTTTGTTGAATTTGCAAATGGCGGTCGAACGGATTGCAAAGTTCACTTTTTGTGGAAAAGATTGGGTTTTTTTCTGGAAAAAAATCTTAAGACACGGTGCAATTGGAATGAAAGTTTTGGGTAAATTTTCAAAACAATCGGTGCGTAACTTTCGGCGTGATTGTGTCACGAACTATTGGAAAGTTTCATTTCTATTTATATACATGGGCTAGTAGTTTTGACATGTGCACGAATAAAATAAATGGTTGCATTCATGTTTGAATTAATTTTATGTATTTATATTTCAACTTGTAGGAAATTATAATCCATATACAGCAGGCCCTTATTTTTGAAGCAAATTCATATGTTCGTTCATGCACTCACACCAGAAAAAAAAGCAATAGCTCAAGAGGGCATATTAGGACATTTAAGTGCAATAAAATGATAAACAAATTAAATAGTGATTGTCCCGTGTTCGGGTCCACATTTGACCCACTTACCCACATGATGAAATCAGACTAAAATTATTTCCTGATTGCCCAGGTAGATAACTCATCTTCTTCTTCTTTATGTTCTCTGCCGTCAGGCAGGCTCGTATGTCCAACGACGCCATTTTTCTCTGTCCTGAGCTTCTCTTTTCATTCCACTGTATCCCTCTTCTGACAGCATCCAGTCCAGCAGCATTGTTCTTGGTCTGCCTCGCATCCTTTTCCCCTCCATTCTTCCTTCAATGATGTCTTTTAGTAGGGTGTCGCTCCTTAAGATGTGTCCTATCCATTTCTTCTGTCGCCCACGTATAGTGTCCATCAGTGATCTCTTTTCTTCCACCAATTGTAAGATTTCCTCGTTCGTTTTTCGCTCAACCCAGCTGATTCTCTCCATTCTTCGCCATATCCACATCTCGAAGGCCTCCAGTCGCTTTATGTCCTCTTGTCGCATTGTCCACGTTTCCGAGCCGTACAGGACAACACTCCACACCAATGTCTTCACCATTCTCTTCTTCAGATTCATGTTTAGACTTCCTCTGAGTAGCTCCCCCCTTTTGTAGAACTCATCTTACAAAATGTAAAACTGAAAAAAGCAAAAATTAATGTCACACACATAGTGAGAAAATAGGAGAAATTGATATTTCCCCGTGTTTGGACCCACATATGACCCACTTACCCACCTGATAAAATCAGTCTAAGATTATTTTCTGATTGCCTAGGTAGATAACTCATCACAGAAAATGCAAAACTGAAAAAAGAAAAATTAATGTCACACACATAGCGAAAAAATGTGTTAAAATGGTGTTTCCCCGTGTTTGGACCCACATTTGACCCACTTACCCACCTGATAAAATCAGTCTAAGGTTATTTTCTGATTGCCTATGTAGATAACTCATCACAGAAAATGCAAAACTGAAGAAAGAAAAATTAATGTCACACACATAGTGAGAAAATAGGAGAAATTGACATTTCCCCGTGTTTGGACCCACATTTGACCCACTTACCCACCTGATAAAATCAATCTAAGATTATTTTCTGATTGCCTAGGTAGATAACTCATCACAGAAAATGCAAAACTGAAAAAAGAAAAATTAATGTCACACACATAGCGAGAAAATGTGTTAAACTGGTGTTTCCCCGTGTTTGGACCCACATTTGACCCACTTACCCACCTGATAAAATCAGTCTAAGATTATTTTCTGATTGCCTAGGTAGATAACTCATCACAGAAAATGCAAAATTGAAGAAAGAAAAATTAATGTCACACACATAGTGAGAAAATAGGAGAAATTGATATTTCCCCGTGTTTGGACCCACATTTGACCCAATTACCCACCTGATAAAATCAGTCTAAGATTATTTTCTGATTGCCTAGGTAGATAACTCATCATAGAAAATGCAAAACTGAAAAAAGAAAAATTAATGTCACACACATAGTGAGAAAATGTGTTAAAATGGTGTTTCCCCGTGTTTGGACCCGCATTTGACCCACTTACCCACCTGATAAAATCAGTCTAAGATTATTTTCTGATTGCCTAGGTAGATAACTCATCACAGAATATGCAAAACTGTAGAAAGAAAAAGTAATGTCACACACATAGTGAGAAAATAGGAGAATTTGACATTTCCCCGTGTTTGGACCCACATTTGACCCACTTACCCACCTGATAAAATCAGTCTAAGATTATTTTCTGATTGCCTAGGTAGATAACTCATCATAAAAAATGTAAAACTGAAAAAAGCAAAAATTAATGTCACACATATAGTGAGAAAATGTGTTAAAATGGTGTTTCCTTGTGTTTGGACCCGCATTTGACCCACTTACCCACCTGATAAAATCAGTCTAATATTATTTTCTGATTGCCTAGGTAGATAACTCATCATAGAAAATGCAAAAATGAAAAAAGAAAAATTAATGTCACACATATAGTGAGAAAATGTGTCAAAATGGTGTTTCCCCGTGATTGGACCCACATTTGACCCACTTACCCACCTGATAAAATCAGTCTAATATTATTTTCTGATTGCCTAGGTAGATAACTCATCATAGAAAATGCAAAAATGAAAAAAGAAAAATTAATGTCACACATATAGTGAGAAAATGTGTCAAAATGGTGTTTCCCCGTGATTGGACCCACATTTGACCCACTTACCCACCTGATAAATGCAGTCTGAGGTTATTTTCTGATTGCCTAGGTAGATAACTCATCACAGAAAATGCAAAACTGTAGAAAGAAAAATTAATGTCACACACAAAGTGAGAAAATAGGAGAAATTGACATTTCCCCGTGTTTGGACCCACATTTGACCCACTTACCCACCTGATAAAATCAGTCTAAGATTATTTTCTGATTGCCTAGGTAGATAACTCATCACAGAAAATGCAAAATTGAAGAAAGAAAAATTAATGTCACACACATAGTGAGAAAATAAGAGAAATTGATATTTCCCCGTGTTTGGACCCACATTTGACCCAATTACCCACCTGATAAAATCAGTCTAAGATTACTTTCTGATTGCCTAGGTAGATAACTCATCATAGAAAATGCAAAACTGAAAAAAGAAAAATTAATGTCACACACATAGTGAGAAAATGTGTTAAAATGGTGTTTCCCCGTGTTTGGACCCACATTTGACCCACTTACCCACCTGATAAAATCAGTCTAAGATTATTTTCTGATTGCCTAGGTAGATAACTCATCACAGAAAATGCAAAATTGAAGAAAGAAAAATTAATGTCACACACATAGTGAGAAAATAGGAGAAATTGATATTTCCCCGTGTTTGGACCCACATTTGACCCAATTACCCACCTGATAAAATCAGTCTAAGATTATTTTCTGATTACCTAGGTAGATAACTCATCATAGAAAATGCAAAACTGAAAAAAGAAAAATTAATGTCACACACATAGTGAGAAAATGTGTTAAAATGGTGTTTACCCGTGTTTGGACCCGCATTTGACCCACTTACCCACCTGATAAAATCAGTCTAAGATTATTTTCTGATTGCCTAGGTAGATAACTCATCATAAAAATGCAAAACTGAAAAAAGAAAAATTAATGTCACACACATAGTGAGAAAATAGGAGAAATTGATATTTCCCCGTGTTTGGATACACATATGACCCAATTACCCACCTGATAAAATCAGTCTAAGATTATTTTCTGATTGCCTAGGTAGATAACTCATCACAGAAAATGCAAAACTGAAAAAAGAAAAATTAATGTCACACACATAGCGAGAAAATGTGTTAAAATGGTGTTTCCCCGTGTTTGGACCCACATTTGACCCACTTACCCACCTGATAAAATCAGTCTGAGGTTATTTTCTGATTGCCTAGGTAGATAACTCATCACAGAATATGCAAAACTGTAGAAAGAAAAATTAATGTCACACACATAGTGAGAAAATAGGAGAAATTGACATTTCCCCGTGTTTGGACCCACATTTGACCCACTTACCCACCTGATAAAATCAGTCTAAGATTATTTTCTGATTGCCTAGGTAGATAACTCATCATAGAAAATGTAAAACTGAAAAAAGAAAAATTAATGTCACACATATAGTGAGAAAATGTGTTAAAATGGTGTTTCCCCGTGTTTGGACCCGCATTTGACCCACTTACCCACCTGATAAAATCAGTCTAATATTATTTTCTGATTGCCTAGGTAGATAACTCATCATAGAAAATGCAAAAATGAAAAAAGAAAAATTAATGTCACACATATAGTGAGAAAATGTGTCAAAATGGTGTTTCCCCGTGATTGGACCCACATTTGACCCACTTACCCACCTGATAAATGCAGTCTGAGGTTATTTTCTGATTGCCTAGGTAGATAACTCATCACAGAAAATGCAAAACTGTAGAAAGAAAAATTAATGTCACACACATAGTGAGAAAATAGGAGAAATTGACATTTCCCCGTGTTTGGACCCACATTTGACCCACTTACCCACCTGATAAAATCAGTCTAAGATTATTTTCTGATTGCCTAGGTAGATAACTCATCACAGAAAATGCAAAATTGAAGAAAGAAAAATTAATGTCACACACATAGTGAGAAAATAAGAGAAATTGATATTTCCCCGTGTTTGGACCCACATTTGACCCAATTACCCACCTGATAAAATCAGTCTAAGATTACTTTCTGATTGCCTAGGTAGATAACTCATCATAGAAAATGCAAAACTGAAAAAAGAAAAATTAATGTCACACACATAGTGAGAAAATGTGTTAAAATGGTGTTTCCCCGTGTTTGGACCCACATTTGACCCACTTACCCACCTGATAAAATCAGTCTAAGATTATTTTCTGATTGCCTAGGTAGATAACTCATCATAGAAAATGCAAAAATGAAAAAAGAAAAATTAATGTCACACACATAGTGAGAAAATGTGTTAAAATGGTGTTTCCCCGTGTTTGGACCCACATTTGACCCACTTACCCACCTGATAAAATCAGTCTAAGATTATTTTCTGATTCCCTAGGTAGATAACTCATCACAGAAAATGCAAAACTGAAGATAGAAAAATTAATGTCACACACATAGTGAGAAAATAGGAGAAAGTGATATTTCCCCGTGTTTGGACCCACATTTGACCCACTTACCACCTGATAAAATCAGTCTAAGATTATTTTCTGATTGCCTAGGTAGATAACTCATCATAGAAAATGCAAAACTGAAGAAAGAAAAATTAATGTCACACACATAGTGAGAAAATGTGTTAAAATGGTGTTTCCCCGTGTTTGGACCCGCATTTGACCCACTTACCCACCTGATAAAATCAGTCTAAAATTATTTTCTGATTGGCTAGGTCAATAACTGTTGACTAATGGTTCTTTGGTGTGAAAATCTTATGCATATGTACGGTTTTAAGATGATTTTTCAATATGAATTTTACCTTCGGCTTTCCATACCGAATGTCTGAATATCAAACGTGAATATCAAACCAACTTGACGGAGGTTAGTGCAGTCATTCTGCTGAAATTGAGGCTGAATTGATGAACAATGTCGTCTATAGGTCGCGCTCTAATTTTATCGCATTCCTTGGCAGCCATATTGTTTGGAGTACGGGCACTTAGTGTGCGTGTTTACCCCCCATTTGTGCACTGCGTTTTTAGTGCTTAGCACCAACCACATCCCTCATTCAGCTGTCCCAGTTCCTTTGCCATCCTTGCAGCCTGTTTTATCATCCCCTGGAGCATAAGTGTTTTCTCCTAGGCGTAATAATTTTATGCGTTTTATGTTGCAGTTGTAACCGATGTTGTATTTGTTGAAAATAAATAATAAAAGAATGATTTAAAAATGTTTTTTGAAATGTATTTTAGGAAATCGTTGACATTGTCCTTTCTAAGCTGCAAAGAAAAACGCCGACTGTTGTACACAGGCATTACGAGATTGGACGCATTCGTCGATTTTATTCGACGAAAATAAAGTTTGCGCAGCAAACTTTTCACGATAAAATAACAACTATTGTGACTGAATTTCCAAGGCTGAATGTGAGTAATTAAATTTAAGCTCATCAATAAATTGAATTATGGAATAAATAGAATCATCAGCAGATTAATGATGTAACAGCGTATCCTCACTTTGTTGTCCTGTAAAATACTTGACAGAAAGGACCATTTAGTGTCTCACAATGAACCCAAAGACCATGTCTGAATAATGGGTAAGTCAGTCAGTATGGTCTTTATTACACCATTTGCATATGCACAATGGGACAGAAAAACTGGGATAAAATGATAGCACATAGAAGTAATTATACATAATAATATTATAAAGCATGTTAATGGCAGAGAACACAATCAGCTTTAAAGCACATCTCCTCAAATGTACGGGTGGCTATGCAGAAAATCCTGTTTTTGTCAGTTTTTTTAAAGTGTGAAATATTACAGAACATTTGGGTAGGCATTACAGTAAAAAACAATGCTAACTTGTGGGGCTTCATATTTAATAGTATTAAATTGCATCTTTTTGTTTCAGGACTTAAAATTGTAAGATTCTGAAAAGCCTGCTATGAATAACCATTTATATTTTATATACATACATGACGCACATGTATAGATACTTGTATATAAGAGTATTTAATATTTATGCTGATGAATTATTTAAGAATTGCACAAACATTGGCTGTTTTTCATATTTTCAGGAAATGCATCCGTTCTTTGCAGATCTGATAAACGTTGATGTTGACAAAGACCACTACAAGCTCGCCTTAGCGGAACTTAATGGTGCCAGACAACTTATTGACAGGTGTGTATTGTTACAACAGAATTTTAGATCTACTTGACTTTGAGCTCTTTTCTGGTGTTCATCTTTTTAAATATGACTTTGTAGGGTTTGCGATTGTGCCTTTTGCTTTTGCACAATATTTAGCCAGTTATATCTGAGATTTAGACTAATTTTACAGCATACTGTTGGTTGTGGGATCGAAATACTTTGTTGCCATCATTTTAGTTAGTAATTTTAAATCATTATAAATTTAGTAATTGATCTTTTACTGTTTTTTTATTGCAATTTTATCTTATTTCAGACTTGCTCACAAGTTTGTGATTTTGATGAAGTATGCGGATTCGTTGTACCGTTGTAAGCGATTGAAGATTGCTGCTGTCGGCAGGTAATCAATTAATTTCTTTTTCAAGCCTATTAGATGTAAGCAGTTGTTAAACTTTTTGACGTCTTGGAAACCAGCACAACTCTTTATCGAAATTTGTGTTAAATACATTTACTGATATTGTGACATTTTAGTTTTCAGAATAAATTTTGATAACAAAGCCTGTTGGGAGCCATTGTGGTATATGGCTTATTCGGCATATATATAGGACAAACTTGTGTTATTTTTTCAAAATTTTGCTTCAGTAGTTCTTATTAATATACGATATATGTGGATTCGTGTTTAGTTTGTCACATGTTTAGTTTGTCGCCAGGCGAAGATACGTCCAAATTCTTAAAGGTATTAAAAGACAGTGAATTTTCCTTAAGGAAGAGAAAGAATTTGAACTTCAGATGAACATTTGTAGTGTGTTCCTTTCCTTGGGGCAGCAAATTGGCTAGCAAAAGTGCTATAACCATTAACCATTCATCAGATTGTCGTTCTGTAGTCATACTTAAAACTAGAACTGTTCTTTAGCAATCATGACTTTTGGTTGTCGGGCCTTGAAACCAGAATTTTTACAAGAAATACAGGAATCAACCTTAATTGCAAATGTAATTATTATTTTGTAGCATGTGTACAATAATGAGAAAGAAGGCGAACGCTATGACTTGGCTCGAGGAAGTGCGACAGAAGTTGGCTCGAATGCCTTTGATCGATCCGAATGCCCCGACCATCATCCTCTGCGGATGTCCAAATGTTGGCAAATCCAGTTTCATGAATAAGGTTTGTTATGCATAGCTGTCGTTAGTATTGTTATTAAGTGATCCATTCAGAAGAGTTCAGATATATATAGAAACCGTGGGAGTATTTTCTGCAATGAACAGACCTCACAAATTGGTCATTTGTAAGATAGACTTCATTGCTGATATAATTTAGGACTTAGCTATTTCTTCTGTGATTTTGATATTTCATTGTTAACCGAACAGCATATGTTGTTTGGTGTTTTGTTTTAGTGCTTATTGTCTTGCCGTATGTTTTGTTCAGGTGACGAGAGCGAACGTAGAAGTCGAGCCGTACGCGTTCACTACGACGACTCTTTATCTCGGTCATTTGGAGTACGAGACTATTCGCTATCAGGTAACTTTAACGCAGATCCTGTTTGACGTAATTGCTCGCTTTCAGATAGCAAGGTGCGGAACCAAGACATTGAACAAAACTCCAGTCAGCCATGTTTTTTTTCAGAGGTTAAAACCAATGTTGATTCATTGTCATTAATGGCGTTTCCCTCTCCGTAGCATTATCTTTCCCATGACTCCACTGGTTGGCTTGGTCCTAAGCTTGAGTCCAGGATGTATGTAGGCTTAAGTTTCCTATCCAGGTCCTCATGAGCCTTGGCCATATTTTGACTGCTCTACGAGAGGCTGACTGGATATCAAGACTTTGGTTGTGCTTGTGCATGCTGTTGTGTCAGATAAAGTGCCTTGATATCATATCTGGATTTGAGCTTCTCTGAGATTGGGGTCTGTCCCATTTGCCTAAGACTTCTGCATCTGTGATTTACCTAGTATATTATTTTTGGGGTGTAAATGTTTTACTTGTATCACCTTCAGACATTCCTGAAAACTACTACATAGTCAACTGTGATTTTATTCCGTCGTCAGTTGAAAACAATAATCTTGATTTAGCATGAATCCTGAGACTTGTGGCGTTCATTTAATCAGCTATAAAAATTACATTTTTGTGTGTTGTGTTTGCTGTGTAGGTCATTGATACTCCTGGTCTTCTCGAGCGACCGTTAGAGGAGCGAAACACGATTGAGATGAAGTCGATCACGGCCATGGCTCACCTTCGAGCGTGCATCCTCTTCATTATCGACGTTTCCGATACGTTTGAATTCCCCATCGCCCAGCAGGTACGTGCAATTTTGTGCATACATCAGCCTCAAACAATTCTACACTCTTTTAAAAGTAGTCCCTTTAAAAGTAGTTCCTACTAGTGAAAACAGTCTTCTCTGGACAAAATTGCATTTACTCAATATTTAATTTATTCAATTTATTTTGATGTGGTGTATTCCAGCTAGTTTCGAGTAAGGGATTTTAAGAAAGAATATGTTCGATGAGTTCTCTCTCTAACATATATTTATATGGAACCTTAACAAGTATTTGCGAAATGAACAATATTCTGTGTGGAAGAGTTAACCTTGGAGATACCAGTGCATGTAGATAAATTTGAAGTATCTGACATAGATGCTTTCTTTTGTCTGGTTTAGATCGCTCTCTTCAACGATATAAAGCCGCTCTTTGTCAACAAACCTGTCATTGTTGCGCTTAACAAAGTCGATGTGCGCAAACGGTCGGAATTGTCTGCAGAGGAACAGGTGGTTATTACTTGTTGGCATTTGGGTTTTTATTATCACCGATGTTTTTATTTTTGTAATGAAACAGAAACAGTTGTGTCTTGTTTCGTCTTAATGTGCTGTTATAAAATTGCTTGCTTTGTCAGGAGCCTTGGACAGTTGTGCCTACTTGGACAAACTGTGTGTTGTTTAGTGTCACCTACTGATCTGCTTTGCTATGCTTTTCTGGGTTTATCTCACTTGTTGACATTCTGTACCTTAAGTGCATTGCAGCATTAGCTGTCAGCTACAGTTGGTATTTTTTGTTTTGCATCTTTGTTTGAATGAGCTGTTCCATCGTTGACGGAGCAGTCATTAGCTTAAACAAGGTTTGCCCCTGATTTACCGTTTGAAATTGTAGGCCCCTATCGCTGAGTTTCAAACGTGTTTATATTAAAAAGATAAATTTCAGTTCAGTTATTCAGTCAGCGTCCTTTATGAATAAAAAATCTTTTTCTGTGCACCTGTTCAGTTGCAATAAACTGTGTGGTGTTAAATGTTGAAGTTAATATTCTGTGTAGGTGCTTCTGAACTTCTGTGTTCAGGACGGTTAAGTTGCAATAAGACTGTTGATGTTAAATGTTGATGTTAATAATTTAATATTATGTGTAGGTGCTTCTGAACGAGTTTGAGACAGAGAATGTACCTTTGATGGAGATGAGCACACTGAAAGATGACATCACTGACGTTAAACTTAAGGTAGTTTATTCATATCATCATTATACTTGTAAACATTCATTTTGATGTAATTTTTTTATAATTTTGTCTTTTTGGCAGCTAATTATGAATACCATTGCTAAAGAAAAGTTGTGGAAAAACATCTATGAAAAAATGGACATTGTAAAAAATGTGCTTAGTAATTTTTTTGTAGTTTTTGTAACTCGTCTATCAAAATATACTGTACTACATGTTACTTTACTTTGAAGTTTAAAATGTGCTTATTTGTCATTATTTTTGTCATATAATTTACCGGGTATTTATCTGTTGCAAAATGTGTGTAAACATTCTTGGTCTTTTATTTTCCATTTTAGGCATGCAATGACCTCCTTAAATATCGCATTGACCGCAAGCTGAATAGTAACAGCATCTCCAAAGTTGAAAATCGTCTGCATGTAGCGATGCCAAAGAAGAGAGATGAAAAAGTGAGTGATTCAAATGCATAAAGGGAGTGATTCAAAAGCTCAGATGCTTAGAATTTGTTTAAAATTTAAAATTCAGGTGTACAATTAATATTTTCACTTAAATTTTATTTGTTTGTGGTTTTAATTCGATTTGCTTTTATACCTAAATTTTAAATTGTGCTTGGTAAGTCTAGCCTTGCTCATAATTCTTTCATATCATCATGATTCTTCAAATAATATTTGACTGTGGCTCAATGCAGTATGCTGAACTCGAGATGCTTCTTTTATGTTCTATGGTAATATTTGTTACGATGTGTATTTTTTAGGTTGGTGCTTGAATTTAGTTCATTAAAAAAACACTAAAATTTCAGAACAACATTCATTTGTAAATAAAGTCGAATGAGATCTTAGTGAAACAGGAAGTTTTTTCTGCTATGAATATCATTTCCTGGTTTCAGGAATATACATTTAATAAGTGCCAAATGTAGGTAGCCAAGTTTGCAGATAATGTGATGCATGAATGTGAAATTTCTTTGTCTTTTAGGAAAGGCCTCCATGTATTCCAGAATCAGTGATGATTGCCGCGGAGAAAAGAAAATCGGTAAATCTACATTAATGGTTTTCTTTTAATTAATTCCATATTTTAATCCTGTGTTTCTGTATATGAAAAGTGGTATATGGTCTCCTTTTTAAATCAACCCATCTATCTTGTTTGCTTTATAATTTTAAAGAAATTATTATTTTAACAATAGATTTTAGTGTTTGAATTTTTGCATTCTTTTGATTGGTGAATTTTCAGTATAATGTATTTGACTATCAGAAAGCTGAATATTTTTATTTGTCCAAATACTTTAAAACTGGCATATGATATATCTTTACTTTTTATATTATTAATTAAGATGAATTACCTTGGTTTTTAAATTTATAAAGACGTTTACATGTGATGTTGTTTTATCTATTTCAGTATCAAAGTATTACTCTGATTTTTTAAATGTGTTTGTTTTCTAATTGTTATAGATATTAATTATCTGATCATGATTATAATTGAAGGCACTAGTTTATATGTGACCCGGTCTATGAAAAGGGACCACAACGCGGGAATGGACTTATGTATACCACCATGATCAGCACAAAATTCTGGAAAGAATGATGTATTATGTGACACAGCACTATTATCTTTTCTATTTTTTTAAAACTTTACAACGTGATGTACCTGAAAAACGAGATCTTCGGAAAACGCAATTGAAGTGAATAATCCGAATATAGCTGTTTGTTGAACCTTACACTTTATATTTAGAAACATGGAAATCAAAGCGCTGCATAGACATGTAGAATGAATTATTTAGCGCATTACTATAATTATAATCATAGATTCATCATTAAAACCGTTTCCAAAAATATTCTACTGTCATAATACCCCGACAATAAGGATGCCGCCTTGCAGTCCCTTTTATGTGCTCTAATATTACAATAAGAAAACCTAATAATATCAAATGATTTCTGTGAACCATTATGAAAATTTGATAGACAGAAGAGTCATCTAGCGAATCCCAGTGAAAACCCGATTTCGATATTTCGATGGGTGACCATGTTCTAAGGCCTGTATCTCGGTAAATAAATCCCGCGTTGTGGTCCCTTTTCATAGACCGGGTCACATATAAATGTTATGTATTATCAAGCAAAAGTTGATATGGCAATAGTACTGGCAAGTGTAGTATGATCTGATAATGGATAATGGTTTCTTGTTTTTAGGAGAGGGAAATTGAGGTTGAGATGGGCGATGAATACTTCCTTGATCTGCACAGTAAGTCTTGTTCTTTTGTTTAGGTTATGGTTTCATTTCTGTCAAGGCTGTTTCTTATGAATGTACCTTATATAAATGCACCCACACAGACCTGCAGACATGCAAACTTGTTTGCTTAGGCTCATTCTTTTTTAATTGCTACATCTTGTGTGACCAGTCTCTAGTCTTGAGGCCTTACGAGTCCTAACTACGGATCTTTGCTGCAGATCTTAACTACATATGTTTTATATATATTTATATTATATGTAAGCATGTAGAGCCAGCTATTTATATAGCACATTTTACCAATAAAGTAACAACAAGTTGTAGGTACTTCTGTCTGAAGATGTGTGTATTACCTACGTCATCAGTGTTTTACAGGCCTAGTCGTATCACCGTGGTTGGACTGGTGGTGCCTCTGAATGGGATTCTCGAAGGGGTGTTATATAAATGTTTAGAGTGAATGAATGAAACAACCATTTGCTGAACGATGGAAATGTGAACTTGGTGTTTTAACTAACTCGTTAATCCCAAAGGGTGATGGCCATCACCGAGGGCAGAATTTAGGGGAGGTTCACAAGAGGAAGAAATGTTATTTATGCATTGATCGCTGTCCACACTTTTTCTGAGTATTGTGTGGTCAGTTGTATGTTGATGTTTTTGTAGAATATTACATGCTGGCAAATCCAGATGAGAAGAACGACATTATTCCAGAGATCATGGATGCGATGAACGTTGCTGACTTCGTTGATGAGGACATCGAACAGGTGACGGAAACTCTAATTAGAACTATCATCTTTAAGGCAGAGATACAACATTGTAATTGCCATCTAATATGAAAGATTTGAATGTTAATTGAAATTATTGTAGCCATTAATTAAAGAGGTTATTCATTCAAAATGTGGCCAATGAGACTCTACAGGTCTACAGTTTATTAAAAATGGAAAAACACAACTACCCATTTGCAGCGAGACACACATGTTCATTCATCATAGATATCGGATGGCACATGGATAGCAGAAGTTTGACAATAGTTTGTTTGATGCAACCATTGACTGTCTGGTTCATGCATTCAGCACTCGCGAACATTGAACAAGCTGGTCCTACACATACTGCTTTTAGCATAGTGCTTTTGAAATTTTTAGTTTGCGATTATGATAATAGTTTTGTGGAATCACTAGATTTGAACAGGTGTATGTGTTTCATTTTCTGCAGCGCTTGGAAGCCATCTTGAAGGACGAGGAACAACGTGAAACACTCGGTGTTTACGATTCTTCATCGAGCGAGGACGAAGAAGAAAGAGAAATACGAATTAAGGCTGAACTGTGAGTCCTTTTGTTCAGCGTTAACAAAGAAAGTTTACTTTTGTACTTCCAAGACAGTTATGCTCCAATGTAAAAAAAACACGTTTTTGTCAAATTTATATTCAGAATGCCATCTGGTAGGCATATGTAATCTGTTAGGAAAAATATCACCTGTTAGACAAAATATCATCTGTTAGACAAAATATCATCTGTTAGACAAAATATCATCTGTGTAATTTTGTATAAACCTTTAGTTAGTACTTAGTAAATCTTGTTATAGGGTACAAGAAAAGAAGAAGCTGGCCATCGTGCTATCAAAGGAAAAGCGCAGAGTAAAGGCGCCACATCTTCCAAGAACAGCGACAAAAATTGACACGAAAAACGTGGAATCATCTCTTAAGAATTTGGGCGTTGACGTGGATATGGATGAAGAAGTAAGACGCATCTACAAATCTTTTTTAATTATTTTTATATATTTCAATTTAGTAAAATATAAAATGATTTTTTTACCACTTTTGTATTTCAATTACGAAAGTGTTGTGTTCAGTTTAATATCTTATGGTTAGATTATATGTTTTCAAGTTTATCAGTGGACATCATATAAATATATTAGTGTGACTGGACTACTAAAAGGATGACATGTCACTTATGGCATTTGAAATCTCGATGTAATGTTGCTGTTTGATGCTGTTATTTCAAAGTGATTTGTTTACTTTCAAAGATTAAGTATGATTCTGTTACATGCAAGTTGAAAATTTAATTGTGTTTTTAATTTAATTGTGTTTTTAACTTCATGCATGATTAACACTCAACACAGCTGTCATGTTTTACATTTGTGTTGACTGTCGAGTTATTTACGTTTTATTAATTTAAAATGAAATTAATTGCCAATCCATTTGACCTACTAGCCACTTGTCTTTTTATTTAAAACAAATTTTACGCTTTTGTTTTCACTCGTTGGTCTTGTTACTGACACTCTGTGGACACACTATTCTTTTGAAGACAAACTTTGGACGATCTCGATCGAAGAGCGTTGTAAGAACGGAGGTTCGAAAGAGAAAGCGAGAAGAGTCGAACACGAGCCGTGCTCGCAGCGCCTCTGCCTCTCGATCACGCTCACGTCCTCCACGCGACAAGTCTGGAGTTCGTGACGAAGTGGTAAGTGGCTCAGCTCTTGCATTCTTCCATTGATTTGTTTAAATTAATTATTGTTTATTATTATTATTAATTTATTATTGTCCGTTCAAGAAACCCACTCAGAGGTTACTGCAAGTCCAACCATGGTGCTGCAAAAGGTTTTAACCCATTACCCGTTTGCCCCGAGAATATCCGCTGAAAACACGGACTTAATGGGATAAATGAACGGGTAAAGGGTTAACCCTTTAATGCCATTGACTACCATCTTGGCATTAAAGGTTTGAAGGAGCCTGTAAAACACTGATGACTTAACTTTAGGTAGCAGGTGTATCTCCAATGGGAAACCATTTCAGACAGATGCTTCCAACTGAGAAAGCGCGACGCCGACAGGTTGAGATTTCAACAGGTTGAGGGACCAACAGCTCCCCGCTTGTGAGTTAGAACAACAAATACTGGACAGCACAGCTCTCATAGTTGGGCAAAGAGACAACGCCAAACCAGCACATCAATTCTATATTATGTTTTGAAGATCTTATTGTGATTATTAAACGTGCAATGGAATGCTGAAAATGCCTGCACTCATGCTGATGCCGAACTGCCTGATCAGTTGTGCTTCCATCCTAGCTCAAGGAGTTGCATATTTCAGTGTCGTCTGTACCTTGATGGAGATTTATCTGCAAATACATTGCGACCTGGTTGTTCCTGTAACTATAATACGAAACTACGAATCTAAACAATGCGACATGAAAGCTTGCCAAATGGAATAAAGCGACATCGCATTACTAGACAAGTGACTTTCTGTACATCTCTGTTGCAACCTTTTGAAGATTAAATCTGTTTGAATGTTGTGCTGTCTGGTCTGACAAGTTCTTTTGAAGACGTGTAAATGCACACTTATTAGCTAGAATTATATTATATTTAATTACTTGCAGATGGCCACGAAAACGAGGAAGCTGGCGAAGGTGTCGCAGAGAAAGCTCAATCTGAACGCGAAGAAGGGAGAAGCCGATCGACGTTTTCTGACGTCGAAACCAAAGCATCTGTTCGCTGGAAAGAGGAAGATGGGAAAGACGGACAGACGTTAAACACGAAACGACGACGATTCAAGTGGCGGGAAAACATGGATCCTGAAGAATTAGAGCATAGTGTTGATGAACAGTCAATATTATATTTGCTGTTTCGTTTTGGTAATGGACCCCAGATTGAATATTTCCATGTACTTAGTGTTGCAAATGATAATAAGCGAAGAAGTGCCGCCACTCCTTATATGGTGTAAGGTATCAGTTGTGTAAATATGGTTGATGCAGAGCTGTCATTTTTCGGAGTCTTGATTATCACAGTGAATTACACCAATATGAGTACATGCTCCACTTCTTGTTTCTTTGGTTGTATTTGTATGTGCACTTGTTATAGCGCCCCTTCAAGCTCTCGACTACAGAGCGGACACTGACTGTATCAGAGTTATGGTGTAAGGTATCAGTTGTGTAAACACACCAACCCTTCGGCTGCAAGGCCGAAACATACCCACCACACCACAGTGCCCCATAGTTAGCAAGATAATGTGGAAGACTGAGAAAGTATGATACACGAAAAGCATTGTGTGCAATGAAGACACTATGTTGTAATGAAGACACTATGTCAGGTAGTTGAGTAAATGTAAGGAAATGTGTGCATCACAAAACTTGAATACCGGGCTGGTCAAAATGTGGTTGTATTTATGCCAGTCTATTGCATAGCAAAAGGAAATTTATTTATGCCAGTCTATTGCATAGCAAAAGGAAATTTATTTCTAATCAGTGGGCATTGGATTGAAATTGCCCTAACATTGCTAGCTCTGCCTAAATTTCTAACTATAAATAAGCTTTGAGTTAAAATTGAAAAACACTCCATAATTATTACCAAATTCTACAATAAGTTTCTACTCAGACACAGTGCTGCACATATTGAGTTGTGTCGTATACTTGTCTCAAAACTCGCTTCTTCTCATGGGGCCTTGCGCGCAGGGTGTGCTTCTTAACAGTTTACCCTGTTAGAGGTGCTTTATAAATGCTTAAATACAATACTTAATATTTTAATGACAAGACTTTACTCTGACTGGGAAAACAATGAAGCTCATCATTTAATTGTTGAATATAAATACGCCACAGTTATCAACATAATAGTTTCACTTAAAACCAAGATTTATGCGAGATATAAAGTCATTTAAAAGTTCATGATAGTTTTTAGCAATATCACAGAACTAAATGCAATTAGAGCAGAAGAAATGAGCCATTTGTGAGTTAGACTGTTTTTCATTGTCCAATTGCACAGTATTAACCCTTTAATGCCGGAGGGTATAGGATTTCCCATACCATTTACTACCATCTCGGCATTAAAGGGTTAAAGTATATGCAACTATTCACAATAATTAGAAGCAATTGATTTTTAGATTTTCAGTTGATCTGTGAAATGCATCTCAACTTTAACTCTTCTCTGTTTTCCGTCCTCTAGACTTCACTTTCATTTCCTACATTGAAACAGAGTGAAAACATTGATGACAAATTTTAAGCACTAAAAAATGACAAACATTTTCGAAGGGGCTGTTTGGTGAGACAAAAAAATGCTAGAAATCTGTGAATAAAACAGCTTCCTAAGGCTAGTACTGAAGTATTTTTTTCAACCCAAAACTGATTTTTGCCATGCTCAGTGCCCCCCCTTGAAGAGGTGCAAGAAATTATTGAATGAATGAATAAAAATCACACCAGTGACAAGCTGCAGCATAGTCACAGGGTGAAATGAAATGCGTTTATTGAAAATTGATGTGGATTAATTGTTCTGAGGTTGTTGTTTTTTTTAGCAAGAGCTGCTATATAGATAGAGAACATTTCGCAAAAAAGGTCATTCCGAAAAGGTATGAACTGGCCATAACACAAGAAAGTTAACTGATAAAGGCGGTCTAATGCAGGATTTTACATCATACATAATTGATTGTCCAGCGTCCTAACCAGAAAAAACAGGAATGCCTAACAGGAAAGTCACGATTGCTGCTGTGGCGTACAGATGTAGACAATACAAAGACATTCGCAACACAACTGGACAATGCGTCGACAGCATAACATCTCCGTTGATGAGATTCTGTCCGTTGTCTTCGTGAATATCATTTCCCAGGAATTCCTTTTAAAAATGCATCCACACAATATGGTATTATAATAGATAACGTTTAAGTAATACATGTAAGTATGGTAGTCATAGTCCTTGACGCAGTGAATACAAGCATTGGACAGTTCAGTTCAATTTCACATGGTAAAACCCACACACATACACACACACACAAGCGACAAAGAATAATTCCAGAACTGATGTGCAGGACTGATGTGAAGTCACGCTACACAGTACACAGACTACGCTATTTTAAAAATAAGCTTAACCAATCTAAATTCTGACCAAGCCCAAAAACACACGTTCACCAAACACTGTCAAACAGTACGCAACCTTAACTTCGAGCATCATTTGCATATATGCTAGTAGGCCTACTGCCCCATAATTACTCCTTGTAGTTACAATTTTAAATAGTGCCACTTCAAGAGAAACGCCCGAGGCACTACGTCCTGGAACATCGAACTACATGTATTTTTGAAAATGAACATTTTCTAGCACTAATGGAGAAACACCAAGAGATCATTTTGCAAGTTGGCTAGACGATCTATTCCAGAAATAGTGTGCAATGCATGCAGGCATTTTTATGCGGTGCTGTGCACACTAGAGTGGAGTGAAAAAATGAAGTTACATCTGTGAATTAATTATGAAGCAACAAAATTCACAATAAGATTGCATGACAAATCAAGTGTAACAATAAAGTTAATATACCGTTTGGGATTAAAACAGTCCCACAATCCTCTTCCGTGATGAGCAAGAAGTCGGTTGAACAAGCGCAGGAAAATTCGATAAAGTCCGACATTTTCGACGTCGGCTGTGCACCAAGTGCTCCGAGCGATGCCATGCACCTTGTTCTTCACAATGTTTATCACCTGAATAAAAAAAAATAATGTCAAGTCAAGTCAGAATACTAAGAAATATATTAAGAAAAAGGACCAGGCAAATTTAGGGGTGGCTCGATACAAAGACCAGTAAACTGCTATTGGTAAGAAGTAAGCAAAACGATATGTAAAGTTACCTTTTCTCTTTTATTCGTGTCCAGATGCACAAACCAAAACTCAGCCATCTTGGGCTTATACAATTTCCAGCTTTCACGAACCTGTAAACGAAACATTTAAGTTTTGTAAAGCAATGTATAAATAATAAATAAACAGGTTTTCAGTACTCCCACAAATATAACTAGAAGTGAAGGTACACAATTATTATTAGTGTTGACAGGCAGTTCGAAATTTTAAACTATGATTCTCTAAATTTTAATTTAAATGTTTTAGCACTGTTAAAGTTTGACTATGCTGTTACTTGTGTGGCGCGGTGGTGTAGTGGTGGCGTTGTTGCCTTGGACCCGGAAGGTTCGAGGTTCGAATCCACCTCACCGCGTAAGGACCTTGGGCAAGTACTTCACTCACAATTGCTCAGTGCTTTGACATGAAACTCCGATGCATTGTCCGCTCTGCATTCGGGAGCGCCTCTGAGTAGCGGGAGATTGAAAGGGCGCTATAACAAGTGGACATACAAACAAATATTAGTGTTGACAGGCAGTTCAAAATTTTAAACTACGATTCTCTAAATTTTAATTGTAATGTTTTAGCACTGCTAAAGTTTGGCTCTACTGTTACTGAACATGTTCACCACCCAGTACGAGATATCTCGTACTGAATCCAGTCATTTAACATGGCGTGTAGGCGGTGAACGTGTTAACCAACTGCTAACCTGTCACTCAACCAATCAAATCTAACGCGTCATAACATAACTAAACCTTGTTGATTAAGGCAGTTGCAGCCTTTTCGGTTTTTCCTGGAATAGTTATCTGCATTTCATTCAGTGCTTTCAATGTTCTTGCTGTCAGATCCTCACCAATGTCAATCTGAAATGTGAAACAGCCGTCACATTTCATCAGTTTAATATAGCAAAAACATATCAAAACTAACGTCATTTCAACTTAATAATGATATTGATTGTAGTTTGATGTTGTCAGCTTGCAAAGCGCCATTGAGAAATGGTGCTATATAAAATTGTAATTTGGTGATTTCATGTCATGTTGAAAGTGCCTTTGAGGTGTGGAGGAATGCAAACTCAGTTGTAATTACAAGTAAAATTACAATTCAAACCAGAGGAAGCAGGATTTATGAGAAGTTTGATATACTCAGCACATCATTCTAGTTCTTTCATTATATTTATATAATTTGCCTGCTTTCTACCAGTTGCTTAAGACCTATCTTTTTAGCTGTGGCTGGGAGCACCTCTGAGTAGGTTTCTTGAAGGGGCGCTATATAAGTTTTCTGAATCAATGAATTAATGAAAACTTACAAGTCCCCGTCTACTTCTGGCTTTAAATGTACACTTCTTGTAAAGAGGACATTATTACATTACAATTGCGTCGCATTACATTGTATCATCTTTACCATAAAGATTAAACAATAGCAAAGCAGAACCTGTTGCATCAACTAATACCATGGCAGAAAACTGAGGTATTCACAAGGAACTTTTAAAATGTATTTGGCACATAAAACCTCCTCAGTCTTAATGCAATGATCTCAATGACAACAATTACCTTGACAAGTTTCGATGCATGCAATCTCTGAGTTCCGTCATGTGTTGGACCACATCTTATAACTGCCTGCAGTCTGTCTTTTTCCTATTGGTTAAAAGCAAAAACACCAATGTCTTTCAATGATCAACATTTTCATCAAAATTTATTTTAATTCGCCAAATTTATTAGTGGAAAAATAATTATAAATGAACTACTAAACTAACAGTTTCGTTCGCATTTTTGCATCATGCCTAGTTAGTCAATTGTGAGGTATGTCAAAGTACTACTAGGTCCTCTTTTGTTTACATCAGAAACCACTCATACTACCTTCGCTTGTTACATGCTAAATGACCCTGCAATATCAAAGATGATTAGTGTCGCCCTCCTCCTTTATCCAGGCTTGGGACTGGCACTAGCAGAGAACAACCAGTGGCGGAGTTCCACTCATACTGCGTGAATTGCTCGGTATATGGTGCTCTCACAAACACCACCGCTGAGCTAATGTTTGAGGAGCAGCAATTATTTTAGTTTTACATGAGAAAGTACAAATTAAAGCACTAGCCACTTTATTAAAGTTCTCACATTCCATCAAATTAACACTGTGACTGGACAGCCATTAAAAAGCTTTGACATCTCTGGTCTACAGAAACTCCACTTAAATTAACGGAGTTCCATACAAATCTGAGTGTACCCGCTGGAGAAGAAACTGTTTCACTTCTTGTCGTCTTTTGTCGTCCGGTCCAGGAATGAAGACATTCGCGGATTCCATAAGCTTCAAATATTTCTCAAGACTGTTTTTGTCCGACGGTGGAAAGATCTGCTTATACCCTCCGCAGTTGTTTCCAAAGCGATGTGTCTTCGCTGCCATCTTTATGCGGTCTAGAATGCTAAGCTAATGTAAAAACCACAGACATTCATTCTGTCTGTAGTCTGATATGTTGTAAAAACAGAATTCTTACAGAAAGGCATTACATCCTATCCAGACAGAACCAACCAATTTATCCAAATTCAAGACACAGTTTCTGTTACAGTTTTTGATAGCACATAAATCAATCAATCTTATTTTGTAACCAAGACAAAACAAAATCATCAAGCTTACACATCATTACAACATGGCTACAAAAAGGGCCCTGACATAGATACTGTTAAATAGGAATGCCAAACTACGGATCAAAGTACATGACATATGGTGGCCTTAGAACTAGGGAGTTCACACAGGGATGGCAAATCATACATGAACAAAAGAAGAAGCAAGGTGAAGGACATAAAAAATAATTGCTCAGTGAGGCTCTTTTAAGCATATTATCATTAGATATGCCTTGTTATACCAGGTTTTGGGACAGATTGTTGTAACGTTATTTATCAACACTTCATTTAATTACTCTCCTTTCATTCTCTATTCTAGGACTATTGATTCAAATCACATTAATTTTATTTACATAGAAACACAGCAGTTTTTTTAACCCGACATTTCAATTTTGTTCTTCAAACATCTTAATACTAACAATTTCTTGTTTCTTCATTTCTTCCTCCGTTCGCTCTTTCTCTTCCTTCTTAGACCCAGTTCCATCCTTCGCGTTGATGCTAAGTTCAGCAAGCGCTTTTGAAGCCAATTCTGCCGTCATGACCTTTGGCCTCGACTGTTTTAAACTGAATAAGAAATATTTTGATTTTTACATTGTGTTGAGCAGAGTTCATTTTTAGAAACAATATTCTCCATAAATGGCAGATTGAAAGCGTCATCAATGAATTCACACAAGTGAGAACAGCGGCGGTGACAGTGGTTGGTGTTGTTGGTGGTGATGGTGGTCCTTACGATCATGATATTCACAATAATCATGATGATAGATGGCTGGCAGCGATGATCAATGATGATGATGATCAGCAAATGATGATGATGATCAGCAGTTATTAGTGATGATCATGATGATTTATATGATCGTGACAATGAACCTGGTTTACATATTGTTCATTGCTGATGATATAAACAAATTACCCAAACAGTAGAGTACTTAAGTACCTGAGGACAACGAGTTGCAAGGCATCGTCAAGTATGCCAGACTTTACTTCCTGGTCTAGAGCATCAGAAACGCTGAAACTTGGCGACTGGTTCACCTAACAACCACAGCAATTAATTTTTAGCAGGATTTCCAAAGCCACATACCTCAAGGTCAAGTCCAAGAGCATCACCACTGACTGTAAGATATCAGGGAGCTGCTTTCATTAGGTCCACCAATTTAAATTCCAGTAGCGCAGCAGAGGTGTGCAATGGTCTACTGATTCAATTGCTAAAGCTTAGGTCGGGGATTCAAATCCTAGCAATTATAAAGTGCTCATTTAAATGTTTTGTTCTCAGCCACCCTTGACGCGAGGGTCGGCAGCGTCGTGTACAATATCCTCCATTGTTGCCTATTCTCTACTACCGTCGTCAATTTCTTCATTTATAGTTCCGTTCATGATCTGATGTTTTTCATCCAGTCCTTTCTTGGTCTTCATCTAGCTCGAGCACCTGGTAATGTGCCTTGTATCATCTCCTTTTCCCAGTGTAAGAATTGTGGAAAAATAACTGGGGCAGGGGGTTGGACAATGATCCACTTGGAATTTGGGTGTGAAAAACATACTTTAACATGGGGCTCTAAGAAAGACTGAGGGGTTGAAACCCCCAAACCCCTGGCAATTCTCACCCTGCCTTTTCCAAGCATTCCTCTAAACAGAGACAAGTTGGAATCGTTCTATGCTCCTCATCCTGATAAAATACTAAAAACTTAAAATACTAATAAAATACTAATAACTAATAGCATATCATCCAGAAGGTGTTTGCACCATACTCTGCAGGTCTTTAAAACTTCAGACCTCTTTAGAAGTTCCTTTTGAGAAGTCTCACCTTAAGAAGCCAGGGGTTGAGGTCTTTATCGATCAGGAAGTCAAAGCCAAGAATTTCAAAGCAGACGCTTTCGTCTTCTTTTGGTTTCGTGAATCTGCACAGCTTGTAGTTCTCGTAGAGATGAGGATGAGCGAGGATTAATGTCTTAATGATGATGTCTGTTATGGCCTTCCATAGCTCTGCTGTATCAACCCTGCCTTGATGAAGCCGTTCTGTAAGTTGGCGCAAAGAACATCTCTCATTCATTTCATCGGTTATGTGAATGGCGGTCTGATCCTGAACACGAAGCAACATACACAACAAAGTTATATTTAGTTCCAAAATTTTTATTTTAATATATAAAAACGTAAAAATGAGATTGCTTACGATTTTAAAAATGATGGTGATGATTACGATAGTGATAATGATGATAATCTTGATTATCATGATGATGGTGCAATGATGGCTGTGATGGTGATGATGATGATAATGATGTTGATGATGATGACGACGACGACGATGATTATGATGATGATGGTGTTGGTGATATGACGATGATGATGATGATGATGATGGTGACAATGTTGATGATGATGATGATGATTATGATAATGATGGTGTTGGTGATATGACGATAATGATGATGATGATGTTGAAGATGATGATGGTGATGATGATGGTGACAATGTTGATGATGATGGTGATTGGTGATGATTATGATTATGACGACGATGATGGTGTTGGTGAAATGATGATGATGATGTTGATGATGATGATGATGACGACGACGATTATGATGATGATGATGACGGTGCTGATGATGATTCAGTAGCTGATGAATTCGCACCAGGTTCGTTTCACTTGCATCCACGTATGGTTCCTTGGCAAGACAGGCCATTCCATCAGAGTGCAAGTAGATGTGGAGCGGATCACAAGAGGTCACGAGAACAAAGCAACGCAGGTGGAATTTGAGTCTGTTGATGAGCAGAGGTTGGCTGAGAAACTCCTGGATAACAATCTCATCAGCGACAGGAATCTTTTCAGCATCCGCAAACAAGCGAACCCTAAAAGAGCAAAATAAATTAAATGGTATGCGTGGAAACATTTAATTGCAACAGACACATTGATTTAAAATGTCTTGCAACAGATGAAGTATAATTCAAGATATTTCAATTCCTCCATCCATTTATAATATAATTCTGAACAAAGTAACAGATCACATATTTGGTATTACAATGATCAACACAAAATCACTTAAATTTGTTGGCATTATGATTATGGTCACATAAATCAAAAACATGAAAATTTCAAAGAAAGAAATTTATATGTACAATAGGAATTCTGAAAGATGTAAACAGCAGGAACTCTAACCTGGTTTCTTTTGATTTCACGATTGGTTTGGTTATGTAAATTTTCTTCTTTCCTTTTCTTTTAAGGTCTTTATAGTAAGCTTGGAAGTGTTCAGCATCTTCTGGACAAACCCAACTTCTTGGGAAAAACCCATAGTCATTTGGAAAACGACACTTCAACCTGTGCAGGAAAAAAGAAAATACGTTTTGGCAAACAATCTAGCGACTTCTTTTAAATTTAAATCAATATATTTCGATGACTTGGTCAGCTGCATTGGCTTCCTGTTACAATCCTGTACTATTCAATATAAAATTTAAACTGTCCTACAGGTATGACCTATAAAATGGTGCCAATATTATTTTATTAAAGTACTAGTGTCGTGCCTCTTACCTATAATAGTTGACCCACCAGTGTTTTACAGGCTCATTAAAACCCTTTTGTGTCACCGTGGTTGGACTGGATGATGTAAATTGAAAAAAAGAAGTGGCTGCGAGTGGGCTTTTTGAAGGGGTGCAATATAAATTCCTGAAATGAATAAGGCAAATGAATGGTGCGACAACATGATTTTCTGAATAAATGAAGACAAACATATATATAAATTATATATACACTGTGTCCGGAAAAAAAACAACCAGTTTTGTAAATATGAAAATAAATAGTAAATATTCATCGATTTTCACAATTCAAACACCATTTTAATCCTGACATATTTCTCTAACAATTGTGAAAATATAAAAGTTCCAGTCCAAATAATGACGTCATAATGACGTCAGTTGCATCAAAATGCATATAGCCGGCCATTCATGCATGGTTCGGTTGGTATTATTGGCTTTTGGTAAAACGGAAATCCATTTAATAGAACCAGAAGTGAAAATAAATGCAGCTTATTAGAGGGATTGTCTGCTCTATAAAAAAGTGGTGCCTGATATCCGAGAATATTCGGAACAATAGCCTACACATTTCAACAAAATAGCGCTTCAGCTCACTGACTTCGTGAATCTGTTGATCTGTTGACTAAAAAGACTCGGAATTCATTCATCTTAATCTTTGGCCGCAAAACGGCCGCCCGCTTAAATCCCACTGATAATAAGAGTTGGAGATTGATGGAGGAGAAGGTGCAGGCTACAAGACAAGGATAAGAGACATTGAAGAACTCCGTAAGCGAATTGTTAACGCCTCGGAGGTTTTGATAAGCTGGTTATCGATGCTGCTGTTGGGTATTAGCGCGACCCTTTTGACGCTTATGTTGAAGCCAAAAGTGTACTCTTTGACCACAAATTGCAGTCTGACATAATTCAAATATAAAAATAAAATTAAACTTACATTTATTATTGATAAATTACATGATAAAATATTGAAATTGTGGATGATTTTGCGCATTTATCTCTTAAATTTGACTTTTTGTGCAAATGACGTCATTATGACGTCATTATTTGGACTGGAACTTTTATATTTTCACAATTGTTAGAGAAATATGTCAGGATTAAAATGGTGTTTGAATTGTGAAAATCGATGAATATTTACTATTTATTTTCATATTTACAAAACTGGTTGTTTTTTTTCCGGACACAGTGTATATATATATATATATATATATATTTGAACAGCAAAAGATTTGAATACAATAGGAAGTTCAGCCAAATATATTACAATATTATTACATGGAAAGGAAACTGCTTGCCTGGCCATATTTTTCACCAGACCGCTCCTGCTGCCGATTTCTCCCATTCCGGCGAAATGATTGATGCGTTGATGGCTGCCGAGCGCCGATATTTTCTCCAACGACACAAATGAGTCGTTCCAGATCACAGAGCTGAAAGATGTGAAGAATTTAAATATCAATAAAAGTCTGCAACAGCAACAAGTTTCATCCTGATGATCAAATCAAGGTATCTAAATTTGTGTCAATGCTAATTAAGATGACAATTGAAGAATTTAAGAAGTTAAACACCAAATGCAATTAAACTAATTAAATTGACCCAGAAATTAAAATAAACTGAACGAAATTAATCTACGGCTCCTATAAAAAAGTTATATGAAGAAATAGAGGCTGCAGAGTAAAAGTTATAAACACACAAATTATAAAGCTTTGAGTATTGCTAATTGGTAATTAATTTAGCTGCCATTCAATCAATCAAAGTATACTGTGCTGACATGGCTTTTTATTCGTGCGTTTGTCACTTTTACTGTGTAGCCTCCAACTTTTTCATATAATTTTTCATATGCATCACTTACAAGTCAGCCTCCTTGGAAGCAGCAACTGAAAATCCAGCCGTCTGTATCATGTGCTTGACTGTCAACAAAACATAAACACATTGTCATTATCATCACAGAACAGTTCTGACATAAATACTGTGTTAAAATAAACCTGTGAACCTTCCTTTCATGCATCATTGATTGTTGCAAAAAATTTATTTTGCTTTACTACTGTAAATCAAAAGGAAAGTCCCTAAATGTCTACTATATCCACCAATTACTCAATCATTCTGTAAGTCAGTCAGTCAATCATTCAATATATTCATTCACTTGCATAAAAAATTCACACAGATCCAATTACTCTTTACAGGCATAAATGCAATTTTCTGAATTTCTCGGTAATCCGCATCTCACCAATTTTGTATTTAGTTCCCGTTATATCAGCCGTCAGGCGAAGGCCCGGATTGGACAGACTTCTTTTAGCCAATAGTAGAACATCATGAGCCAATTCTTTTCTCCTGCTTCCAGAAGAGTCTCTTGTTTCCTTTATCCCAAATTCCGAGTGTCTTCCAAGACTTTCGTCGGATTTCCTATTTTCATTAACAATCTCGTTATAACTGTCCAGCAAAATGGATTTCTTTCTATCTCCTATAATACTGTCGTCTAGCAACGTTGACCGTCGTAAACCACCAAGTTCAACGTCGTGAAGTTTACGATGAGAATGACCGGGTCTTTCCAGGTTTTCGTCAAGATCAATGGATCTTGAATCAAGCAGAGAACTTCTCTGATCCTGACTCAGAATTGATTTCCTCTCTGCTCCCGTCAGCAACTGTGAATTCTTGTCTCTGTGGTTGAAATCGTTTTCGATGAGCAACTTTCGTTCCACGTCTGAGGGTCTTGTTCCACGCAGACTTCTTGAAGGCATCTGAAGCTCACTTCTACTGCCAGTCGTATCGCTTGTTCGAGGTGAGGAATAACCATACAAACTCTCATTCTCACTCCGCTTCAGCTTCGAAGTTGTTCTGTCCCGATCCAAGTCAGTGTCACGAGGAGAATGAGTCAGCAATCGACTCAGAGACGATTCTGGTCTCTCTAACAGCTCTGCATCTCGTAGCGTGTGGCTTTCTCCATTTGCCTGATGACCAAGGCTGGCTCTGTATTTTGTGGAATCCAATCCAACGCCTACAACAGAATGCCTGCTTTCAGGGAATTTGTCAATATCGTCATCCATCCTGGATTTAAAACTAAAAGATCGGGAACTACTTTCTCTCGGCTGAAGACCTGACCTCAGCACATCTTCCTCTTGGCAACTATACAATCGTGGACTACTTTCTCTCGGCTGAAGAACTGACCTCAGCAAATCTTCCTCCTGACGACTATGGGATCGGGAACTACTTTCTCTCGGCTGAAGACCTGACCTCAGCAAATCTTCCTCCTGGCGACTATACAATCGCGGACTACTTTCTCTCGGCTGAAGACCTGACCTCAGGACATCTTCCTCCTGACGACTATACAATCGCGGACTACTTTCTCTCGGCTGAAGACCTGACCTCAGGACATCTTCCTCCTGACGACTATACAATCGCGGACTACTTTCTCTCGGCTGAAGACCTGACCTCAGCGCACCTTCTTCCTGACGACTATACAATCGGGAACTACTTTCTCTCGGCTGAAGACCTGACCCCAGCAAATCTCCCTCCCGGCGATAACTCTTCGACTGCGCAAACGGATCTTCGCGAATCGTCAGCGATGATCTTGACAACGCAATCTTCTTATCCACGTCATTTAAATCAAGGCGATCTTCATCTCTGAGCTTAATCAACGACTTCGGAAGTCTCGGACTCTTTTCTTCGTAATCTGATGCCTTTCGAAATTTTGTTTCGCTACCCAGTTTCTCCAAGTCCCTGGACCTGCTGACCCTAGGAGACAACGAGGACAGACCGTCCTTCAAGTCCGATGAATATTTCCGATCGCCGTTCAACCTCGTCCTGCTTTTGTCAACTTCATCGCTGAATCTCACAGACGAGCGCAGTGACGCATTGTCCCGGAAGCTGTCTGCCCCTTGCTTGTCCACTCCGCTGGATAACCGGAGGGTTTTCTTCGTGAGACTGAACTCACCACGCGGTGTCAATGACGACTGCAGACCTAGCAGATCTGATCGATACTCTGCCTGGCCCTTCCTTGCAGACAACTGGTCTAAATTGATCGGGTCCCCGATACTCCCAAGATGCATGGCTCTCTCGTACCTTGGACTTGAATGATTCGTCTCTGTATTCAACTGAAGCTTCAGCCTCAGGTCGTCGTCGTCACCTTTACCAAGCGAACGAAGTTCATCATTCTCTTGCAAACCGAATCTTCTAGAACCAAGCGATGATTTCAAAAATTTCGGTCTCTGACTGTTGATGTCACTGCCAAAATCACTGCCATCTCTCGTCAGCTTATCAAGAGAACGTAGTCCTAAAGATGAAACGCCATCCTCAAAAATGACAGAACCACGTGATTTCGATCTCGAAGAGCCAGATAGAAGACTGGGACGCTGACTGCTTTCGAGGAGCAAATTTGCATCGTCTCTTTTTCGATAAGAGTACGACAAATCGTCATCAAGTTTCCTTGACGCTGGTGAGGACTTGAAATCAGCAGCCTCTGAAAAACAAAGGAAAATTATTTTTGAAACAAGACAGCAGGTAAACTTTGTAGTCTTTTAGTTTTTCCTACAGTTTATCAAACTTTGAGTTTAACACAGTAACCGATCAACTTTCTTGTGCAAGAATATTCAATTCAATTCAATTTGTTTATTTATGACACAGGAAACAGAGGATAATTGATGCATTCACAGTAAGTACACGCAGCGATTGACTGTAGTTAACATGCAATTTGTTTTACAGTATGATCATCACTGCGTATGTTAGGGAGCAACGGGCTACCTGGAGGGAGTAATCCCGCTGGATGGGGCCTATTTACCAAAAAACATATTCATTGTTTTAATATGGCAATAAAAGGCGAACAAATCATATATGACAAGTGCATGCTTTCAAATGAATTAGAATGACCAAATTCACCAAAAAAAGTCTGCTCTTATAACGAGTAAGTTCGCTGCATGCCTACATTGCTTAATGTAGCATATATAAAAACCGACCTGTTATCCACTTTGCTGAGGCGTAGCTAGGAGAAGCCATCGATCTAAATTTCACCAACCTCTTAGGCCAAAGACCGAGGCGTAATAAATATTGTAATAAATCAACTTTAATTGGTACAACAGCTGGTAACTTTACTGCATAGAAAGGTCGTCTATTCCTGAAATGCTCTAGTTTACTCTTTCGCACTTGAATCACAGAGCACTGTGGATTTTACGTTAAAAAACGCAAAATATTCACATGTAGAGAGCACTTATGTCCCGCGCCATGTTGTTATACACTGCGCGTCATTAGCAACAACGACTTGTGATCAACGATATTATATAGCGCCATTAAAAAATTATTATTGCCACCTTCTTTCGCCAGATGACCACACGAAAATAAATAATAATAAAAGTCTTTTTTCTTTAATAAGCGGGTTCACCATCTCAGTGACCTTTCGAGTGCGCGTGCGCAGTAGTCAAGGTCACCACTACAATAGACGGTGTATATACCAAAAGTTTGGAAACTTAATGACTCGCGCACTGCGAATTTGCAATCTTTAAATAATACACCGTCTATTGTGTAGTGACCTTGACTACTGCGCACGCGCACACGAAAGGTCACTGAGATGGTGAACCCGCTTATTCAAAAATTAGTCGTTCCAGAATACAATTTTTTTAAGTCTCCGGATAATGTTTTTAAATCCCGAGGAATCTGAGATATCTCGCGTAAAAAAATTTAAGAAATTGCTTTTCATTCCCAGATTGTGTAAAGGCTGATTAACCATGTTAGGATTTCCGAAAAAAATGTGAAATTTATATAAAATTACTACAAATTATAAAAATTAAAAGGGGGTTCTAGGCTGCTGCAATCTATCGAAAGGAAATGGAAATTACCATAGAGATGTACGCTATATATGTAAAATATATAGGCTAGAGAGAGTATGGCCTATCTCCTCTGCATAAAAAAGTGAGGTCATCAACGACCTTATATATATATATTAACGGTAATCACGCCAGTGACGTCACTCTGTGCAAACGACCAATCACAGGCGATTCTTACGTCGCCATGTTCGCTTTAAAATTATTTACTTTTCCAGCTGATCTAAGGTGTAAGACTGTGATTGGTCGGGTCCAATTAGACAGTTCGGGTCCAATTAGACAGTTGTGATTGGTCGGGTCCAATTAGACAGTTGTGATTGGTCGGGTCCAATTAGACAAAGATTTCAATGTATAGACGTGATATTCCCTCTAGCGTTATATTTATTATAATACATCTCTATGGAAATTACGTAAAGTGGCATCTTTAAACGGAAGTTCAAATCCTGCCGCGCAGTTTTAAAATTCCTCTCGCAAATTAATTAATTATAATTATTAATTTACTGTTTTATTTTTAATCGTGGTATTATTTGAATGCAATTTTTTTTACTTAGGCCTAAATAGCTGTGATTAATGGAGCGTTTCGCCCCTCATGTTTCTGTGGAAATCATTGATTTCGCCCGACCAATACAGAATAACAAAAACATTTACATTACTCACATTCCGGCAGAAAATACGAACGAAGGAGAAATCTGTGTAAGTTTCTGAATAATTACATAGACTAATTTCCCAGAATTGTGGTTCTTGTTTCTAGTTGACGAATATTACCGCAATTAACATCATGCGTAGCACTGTGGCGGATCGGTGTAGAGTGCTCGGCCTTTAACGTGTAGCGTTCAGTTTATAGTCGAGGCACGTACTGTTTGAAGACCTTGAGAAAGTCCCAAAGTTGTTCTCAGTTGCTCTGCGACTGCCAGTGGTGTTCTGTCGTATGGTCTTGTGCACTTCTGAACTTTTGAAGGAGAGCACTATCAAATGCTGTTGTATGATGTATTGCATTGTGGGGCGTTATCGTGTAAGGGTATGTTACGTAATGTTAGTTCCTTGGAGCCAGAAGGTTGCAGGTTTTGATTGATGCATTTTGCATAATTGTTTGCCTTGCTATAGAAATCAATATATCACCTGATTTGGTGTTTGTGATTTAATGACTCTAAAAAGTGTGTTACATGCAGTGCAGTTTTCTTTATTACAGGATTATTTATATAATAAATTCTCAGAATTTGGCTTGATCTATGGCATTCGAATCTTCAAATCAGGCTTGAGTCGCATTGCTGGTCAAAATATCTTAGAATCAAACGGTAAAACTACAAAGGTGCAAGATAGTTCTGTTGAAGGTTTGAGAGCTTTTCAGTATTTTTCTTTTGTGTTAAGAAAATTGTAAAAGGTTATATTTTAACTTTTGAAGACATCAGTAATCACTCTGCATGTGTTGGAATGAGATTACTGTTTTTTTTATTACTGTGACCGTTAGCACCATCTAGCTTGTTTGTTTTATTGTAATATCTTTTTCTGACTTTAAGAAGGTTTCGACTTTCAGCAAAACGTGTCATAGTGGCACGCTTAATTTAGATTTTGCTATTGTGCTGAAGAGATGCTTTTTCAATTAATAATTTTATTATGACGTTCTGCAAATTTTACTAAATATTTGTTAATTTTTGTTTGTATGCACTCAATCAGTGCAGCCTTAATATTAAATTAGATGCATTTTATAAATAAAATATATAAATTTATAATTTTGTAGTAATATACTATTTACAATGAGAAAAAAATTCTCATATGTTTATTTAAATTTTTCAGATAAGAATCAGAATGGTTATTATGCATTCGTCAACTTCTATTCACATCTCAGTGCTGCTAAAGCAAAAGAAAAGCTACGTGGTAGATTGCTCATTGGTAGCCACCATCTCAAGGTATAGTCATTCTAAGTTTCTTTTCGTTACTCTACTTTAGTTGTCACTAGTCAGTGCCAAACAGTTTAGTAAATTTTAATTTGTCTTATATTTGCTTGTCTTCTTGAGCTTAAGACGCTGACCGCCAGGTACGAGTTAACTCATAGTCTCATATACTTCAGCCAGTCATTTAACATGGCGTGTAGGCGGTCAATGTATTAAAGGCCTTGCCTGAGCTTATTGAACATTGTTCAATCTTAAATTGTCTATTTTGGTTGTCATGAAATAGTGTTGAGAAGACTATAATACATGTCAGTGAGATGCATCTGCCTACTTATGGAGTGTAAAGTGAATTTAATAAGTTATTTTTCTTTCGGGCAGAGCAAGTTATATTTTCGTTTGAATTGTTGTTTGCATTGTTAGAGATGTTGTATAATTTGTGTTTTCAGATGAAGTATCCTACAAGAAAAGCTTCTGCAGATACTCGACAACCTTTGTATTACACACAATGCTACGAACTTGTTAACTATTATCTTGGCTTTAATTCTTGGTCGACTTCTGTTCAGCTGGTAAGCAGTGATGGTTTTTCGTGAAGTATATAAAAAAATTATACTTAAAAGTTGATTCAGTTTGCATTAAACTGATTATAGATTCTCAAGTCAAGGGCCATGTGCTAATGTTAAAGACATGTCAGGAGCCAGTTTAAAGGTCCCACCCGTGATTGAGGTGTTTGTTAACTAACGATTGCGAACAACTGTTTACAATGCATCTAACAGTAGTTTATAAATATGTTGGTAAGAATTTAACTATGTAAGTGACAAAATATGTCATTGTCGTGGCTGATGTGATGGTTTGTGTCTACAGTTGCAGGAAAGAAAGTCGGAAAATGATGGTGATGGCAAGCTTGTCGTCGTGTGCTATGAATGTCGGGTGCAGTTGAGTCTTACGAAGCACGGTCTGTCTTGCTCAGGTCTCGGTTCTGCTCTTCAGTATTGGGACAAAACCGGTGAGTGAGGATTTGAAAAATTCTGTATAACAGATCTTGTGAAATGTTAATGAGCCAGTGAGTGGACACTTTTTGGGCATATAGGACTATAGGTGTTTTTGCTTATATGTTGCCAGATGTACTCTTTTTTTATCTCACACTTTGCTCTGTTTTGTGCAATATAACTCGGTGAACTTTATTATTTACTGCTTCCTATGGAGCAAGGAAAGGGACCTGGTGGTGTGGCGAGGGTCACAGGTTCGAATCTACCTCAAGCCACTATGTAGCGACCCTGGGATAAGTTGCTCACCCAGAATTGTCTGTGAGAAGGCAATGGGAAACCACCTCACTCATCTCATCCACATGTGACTTAAGAGCCAATGGACCTGCCTTCAGGCAGAGAACTCATCATCATCATCATCATCATCATCATAGTAGAGCAAGGCTTTCTATCTTTTAACTAGGGATGTCAAATTAAATGCTCTAAATGGCTCTAAATATATATATATATATATATATATATATATATATTAGAGCATTATTCTGCCATTTATGTAAGTATATTTATGTGTCTATATATTGCAGTGCTGTGATGTATCTGTTAAGCCATTTTATATGTGGCTTGTTTTAAATCTTTGAATTTACTAAAGATGAAATGATAATTATTGCGAATCTTGTAATAATTAAAATTGTCTTATAGACGTCAGGAGTCGGAGCACTGCCATCTGTCGTGCGAAGAAGCAGGCGTACCAGTTCGCCGTGCAGGATGCATTCAGTAAACTTCTGATTGTTGTGACGGACAATGGAAAAGTCTATCCAGAAATAGACACGACAATCGATCGACATCTTGACGCAAAGGAATTGTTCGATATCTTGCCAGTAAGTGGAGGCCACATATTAATAATAATGATAACAATGATAACAATGGCAAATTCTATGGCGCCGTAGCACTGCCGTGCAGTTACAAGGGTGAAGTGATTAGTGCTATACAACACAAATGAAGGTAGACACGAGGCAAGCGTATCGCAAGACTTGCTGTTTACTTCCCAGCTTACGCCGGTACAAAATTATACTGCTTGGTGACAGAGGCACATGTGCGTAAACAACTTACCCAAGGTCGTTACCCGACGTCGAACCCGCAGCCTCCCGCTCCGTGAGCCGACGCGTTACCGGTCTGTCACCAGGTCGCACGGAAAAGTGAAGTGTGGCTATTATGTTCTTGTACACCTTGCTAAGTACTGGTCATCAGTTAACCCTTTCCCGCCAGATCGGGTCGCGGGTGACCCGATTAACCCAATAGGTATCGGAACAATTCCGGCGGGAATGGGTTAAGTAAAGCTCATGTTCACTCTATCCAATGCTACGTGAAGCTATGTAAAGTTTTAGCCAGTTTACAATAGTAACTTTGGCCTAGAAAAAATAAATTGTTCTTATTCTTATATTATTCTTATTCTGAAATTTAATTTCGACGATGTAGAATATGCAGGAATAATTAAACCTCGCTGCTTTTATGAATTTTTTTAGATTAACGTTCTCGATGGTGAGGCTGAAAGCCCGTGCTTAACAGACGATGAGAACAATTTAGTGGAAGACAATGACAATGATAACAATGGCGACATTGATGTCGATTCTGTGACAGAAATAGATGAAAATAATCGTAGAATTTTGGCTGAATTAGTCGCAGACGAGATTGTTTGGGACTGAAAAGGAATATTAATATTTCAATATTATTTTAGGTTAGAAAATTAAAAGGTGCACACTACAGTGTTCCTGTATTTGTTGGGAAAATGAGGTCTTGATTAATTGCCAATGTATCCCAACCTGATGACTTGACGTCTAACAACAAGTTGTGCTTGATGAGCCAGAAAACTCTAGGATTTTTCTTGCCCCCACGAAAGCAGGAATTTGATACTATTATCCTAGTTGTAGTGCCAGAGACATCTTTCTGGAATAAGTTACTTATCAGCCTCCGTAACGAACTTCTTTGTCTTTCTTTGCCCCTTTTCTGCAAGCATTTCAAAACCATTCTCTTTGATTCTGCTTTAGCGCTGTCAGGTCAGGAGCGCCTCTGACGAGTTTCTCTTAAAGTGGTGCTATATAAATTCATGATTACGATGCATGCATGCATGTTTATATGTGCAGCAAAACTTCAGTGTTTCAAGCTTCTAGTTTTATAAATTGACAGTATGAATGGTCCGGCCACAGCCAGTGCAAACACAAACATAGCTCTGTTTTATTGAAAGCTGCTTATATTCAAAAATTAATATACCGTGTAGACGTGTACTTTTCCGGGTAAATATTCTATTCAGTCCTTATCCTTTGGGAGAAATTGAAGTTACAGGACCAGTCAGGAGCTGATTCTATTGGCCCAGTTATAGCTGACTAATGAATAGTTAATAAGCAGATGTTTTGTTTCCCGACCTACTCCAGCTAAGAGACAAGACATGATTGACATGTATGTCTGGTCACTGTCACTCACTGAGAGGCTTAATTGTTGCTGTTTAACGACACTGTCGTATCAAGTATGATTATATTGGTGTCGCTCTCCTCTTTTCACCAGACTTTGGACTGGCACTGCAAAATTTTGAGCATTTGCAGAGTTTCGTCACTGACAAGTTCAATCCATGTTTATATTGATTTCACTTTCGTACCGTGGCCTCATTATACTGAAGCTGAGATGCCAACTAATGTTGGCAGATACCAAGAGATCTTCGGCTGGTATAGGGCCTACCAAGATCTGAATCTTTGGCTGATACAGTGTAATGTTATGTGTTCCACAGGACTCGGTCCGCATCCAGCAGACAATGAACAGATCTAGAGTTCGAGACCAGTCGACAGCTAGGCCACAGCGTGCTAAGCTTCATCGCACGGGATTCGCACCACGTGTAGAGCATGGAAGTCTAGATATTAGGCATACAGAGCAGTCCTTTGAGTAGGCCTATCCGGGCTACCCCATTGCTGGGTCAAAGGTAGATAATGTTCTGTAGGATATAGGCCTAAGCTCCAGCGTTCGGCTGATCCTTTTTGACCTTGAGTTACCCAATGTGCACATCTGTTGCAGTGCGCGACTGTAGACCTTATGCTGTCATTTCTTTGCTGTGGGTGGCTTTGACTCTTTGAGTCATATGACTCCTTAAAATATGTACTGTATTATAAGGCCATAGCCTACCTACAACAGTTTGATTTTGAAGAGTCTAAGTAATTTCAACCGGCTGACATGAACCGAATTAATAATTGATGATCGGCGTAAGTGCACACTGATCGGCCAGATTCGGCCTAGTGGTTGTCAGAATCGCAAGTTAAGTAAAAAAATCTCAAAATGAGAAAGTACTTGTAAAGACACAGCCCTATACATAGGCCAATTACTGCATGCTTTCCTTCTGGCAACAGCTATCTATAAACAAGTACATGTAGGCTGCATCTGCTGTCCCCATATTGGGCGCACATGGGCCCACCACACTAAATCCAGCCCTGCAGCTGGTGTGCGTATGCTCGGCTCTTTGTGTGGCGCTAAGAAATTTCGGAGATTTACAACACATTTGGGCCTACTTTACATGCGAATATAGTCGGGTTAAAGTTAACGCACATATCAGATCTATTGCCTAATTATTTAGGACCTCATTGAAGTTCGATGTTGGCCTTACAAAGTTTTACTGTAAGCCTATGCTATGTGGGCCAATTACCACGAGCGCACAAAATAGTCTACAGGCCTAATTGTATATTATTTTCGACACCGTATACTAGCCTTTAATGGTTGGGTAGTTCTTCACGCACAGTCGCTCAGTTTCATAGACCGATGCTAGTTGGCTGCTTATAAGTTGCTTTAGTTAGTGCCTATCAAGTAGCCTACTTACAAAATAATGCTTTCGGACAGTGATCGGCCTTACACAGTCATACATGTATATATTATACCAAGCTTATGTGACTAATGTAAATGAGTTCATGTTAGACCGAAGGCAGTTTGAGTTGGTATTATGTGGAGCAGGGTACTTCTGCGCAACATAGGCCTACCAGCCCTACCTGATAGAAGCCCTGTCCTGCCCTTAGCATTGCTGAGATTTCTGCAAAATCTAGTTTAACTATAATTAAATTTTGTCAGCATGGTTAGGAAATGGGTGGCGTGGCCGTGATTTGAATTATATGACATTACGGTGTGCCAATAGAAATGGGCGTAGTTTAAATTATCAGGTGCTGGGGTGTTAAGCCCCCTCTCCCACAAAGGCCCACTGGCCCAGAGTAATTTTTCACCATGAAAATGGTAAATTTTTCCGGGTTAGCCCCTCCCCTCCCCGGAAGAAGGCCCAGACTGGAAAAAATACTGGCATTTATGAGATTTCTACCGGATGACTGAAAAAAGGTCAACTTTTTCGGGCAGAGAAACAAAGTTTTTTTCTGCGCCGCTCGATCTGGACTAAGTCTCCGCCCCAACCAAAGCCCAAGTTTGAAGTCACCCCTCTCCCCAAGAACGGAGACCAAACTCCGCCCATGCCAATAGAGTATAGGCCTAAGCCGTCTAACTGAACACTATATCTTTCTCAGTTATTGTAGGCGAATATATATATATAGGCCTAATTAAATTTGGTCTGCATGGTTAGAAGTAGGCCTATGGGTGGCGTGGTAGGCTACGTCTAAGGAAAAGAGAATTTAGAGTGCGTATAGCGCGGGATATGGCTATTATCAAACGTAACAGGTGTTCTCACTCGACCCACCCATTGGCACCCGTGACCCATCCATTCCTGTAGTAGCTCATCCAACATCCATCAAGACCATTGGAGTTCTTACGGGCGAAATAGGCCTCCTATTAGCAGTTTTAAAAAATGATTCGCAAGATCCTCTGCTGTGGTTCTGCCACACACACTGCAGTACGTCGTTTGAACCCTCAAGTAGCAATATAAGGGACCTCCATGAAAGATCTCCAAACAATTAAAGCGCCTCTAGAGCCACGGTCTTGACATTATCTCTCACGAAGTATGCTCTCCTGCATGGAGGGGCCTAGCGAGTGTAAGGGACAAACCCGCCTCTATAGATAGGGTTTCACTATGAGGCACATTAGACCCCCGTGAAGATCTCCAGGCAATCGCTTTCAACCACAATCATAATTATCTTGCATGATGTAACCTATAAATTATGCTGCATTGTGAGACCTGGAGAGCGGAAGGGACAAACTCCACTTCGGAGGCTTCATGAAGAGGTAACGCGTGACAGTTTTCAATTGACTGACATCCTAGGCCTACTACTACTACTACTACTACTACTACTACTACTACTACTACTACTACTACTACTACTACTACTACTACTACTACTACTACTACTACTACTACTACTACTACTACTACTACTACTTGCATGCATGCTGCAGATTTTTAGGCTTATAACGGAGTCGCCAATTAGCCTGTAGCCGACATCCGGTCTTAGAGTTCTCAATGATCGAGGTGGTAGTCAACTTTGATGAAGAGGGATTTGGAAAATGAATGCCAAACGACATCGGTCTCTGCGGACGACTTCGAGGATTTGTCCATCATTAAAACGATGGGGAGGGAGAGATGGAGGGAGGGGCAGCTTGGGTGCTTCTAGCAGAAAAGGTTTTGTGGTCGACTATGATGAAAAGACTGTATCGCGGTAGAATAGAACGGTCTTAAACGACCAATTAGAGGGAAAATGCAACCGGTGCCTGAATGAAGAATCGCTAACAGCAACACAATTACAATTTGCATGCATCGACGTGGAAGTATAAGGTTGAGGACGAGGGCAGACCTACAATTATTAGATAATCATGTGATGGAACGGCAATTATATAACGACAATAATTATCTAATGCCATGGCGTGATTGACGACGTTGGAAATAAAGATTCATGAGAGGACGGAGAGCGTGCGGTTCGCTGAACGCCTCGCGATGGAAGCCTATTTGAAAGATATTTTGTACCACAATAGACGACATCGTCTGGAACTCGCCTCACCCACGAAACGGGAAACGACGCGTAGCTATAGATGACCGTCAATGGCTTTAATAACAATCAGTCTTGCAAGCTGCAGATTTCTTTATAGTGTAAGGTCGCCAATTAGCCTAGTCAGCAGCCCTGAACGGTGTGGCGTCCATCGAGGCTGGGAGCTATACGATGATGAAGGGTCTCACCCTATCAATTCACTGACACGCGAACGTGACCGAGGCTATGATTCGTATATGGGCGCTATAAAACGGTGTCTACTATATACATAATACATTTTGTATTCGCACATTCGATAAATCGCCGAGGGAGTTACATATAGCGATCTGTTTTGTGAGCCATTGATTTAGAAAGTTAAAGCTAAGAAAGTTAATCGATTCGTTCAGCAAGACCTTTTATGCTCATTAGTCGAGGAGAATGAGGTGGAGGAGGAGGAGAACGTTTCCATCGCGTGGCGGCGTCAGCCTCTAATGCTATATTATAATAGACGAATGTTCATTCGTTAAATATGACACGTTTTGCTTGTCATTTTGTCGCGCTTCTGCTAGTTTGGGGCCCCACAGCTTTATTGATCAGGGCCCCACATTTGTTAATCCGGCCCTGGTCCGATGGAAGATAACCGACCAGCCGACGCACTGGGTTGGCACAAGCTGCTGCTGCTGCTGCTGCTGCAGGCCCTGGATGACTGATGGAAGATAAGCCGGAACGGAGGGAATGAGGGTGCCGGTGACGTTCGGCGACGTTCGTAGATGATCGATCAGTATGATCTGTGGGGTGCGGTGGTGTAGTGGCTATGTTCGTCGCCTTACAGCCGAAAGATTGCAGGTTCGAATCCACCTCAAGTCGCCGCGTATAGGACCTTAGGCAAGTCCTTCACTCGCAATTGCTCCGCGCTTCGGCGTGAAACTGTGATGCAGTGTCCGCGCTATAGTTAGGAGCGCCTCTGAGAAGAGAGCTTGAAGGGCGCTATAACAAGTGCGCATAGAAACAGTGTGATTCAAATCAATATCCTTCACAAGGATGGTGTATGCAATATCTATAGATACTTGCTATATACACCGTGGTTCAAAAAAAACTAAGCCAAATTGTTTTGCATATATCTCTAATACCTGATGACATATCAAGCTAATATTTTCCAAATATTTTGAGAAGTGGACCAAGAATATGATTCCAAAATTTCATGAGACAAAGTTGAACGGATAAAAAGATATGAATATTTAAACTTCATATGCCGAAATTTCAGTTTACAAGCAATTTTCTGTCAGATTCAATAAAATATTTTCTTATATCTCTAATACCTGATGATTAATCATTCTAAAATTTTCCAGATATGTAGAGAATTGAACTAACAATATGATTCCAACAGTATGGTTTTATTATTTAATTAATTAAGATGCTCAAAATGTCCTCCTGCTTCCACGCAAGCCTGGAAGCGCTGGCGCCATGCATTACGCAACAGCATCGTCAATTATCCTCTGCAGGATCCAGGCCTTCCCACACTTCCAACAAGCGTTGGTTGCTTCAGATCGTTTATATCGTGGATTGCTGTCTGGTAGACTTGTTCTTGCATCACGCTCCACACTTTATAATCGACAGGATTCAAATCTGGGCTGTTCGAAGGCCATAATGTGGGAGAAATGAAGTCTGGCGTCAGCATTTCGATGGTTTCCTTGCCTCTGTGGGCTGGCACTGTTCTGTTGAAAAAGAAAACAGCATTCTGGGCAGTGGGGCTATAGATGTCTGATTACAGGTAAAAGATGTTGTGACAGCAGAATATTGCGATAATATACTCCGTTAATTTTACTCCAGGATCCCTGAAGACCAAAATTGGGAACTATCAAGCATCGAAACCGCAACGAACACCACAACAGACTTGCTGAAAACAGAAAATTCTGGACATGAAGTTTAAATATTCATATCTTTCTATCCGTTCAAATTTATGACATGATATTTTGGAATTCTATTCTTGGTTCAATCCTCTAAATATCTGGAAAAGGTTGTTATGATTAATTATCAGGCATTGGAGATATAAGAAAAACAGTTTAGCTTACTTTTTACTGAATCTGGCTGAAAAATGCTTGTAAACTGCAATTTTGGCATATGAAGTTCAAAGATTCATATCTTTTTATCCGTTCAAGTTTATCTCTTGAAATTTTGGAATCATATTCTTGATCCACTTCTCTAAATATTTGAAATTTTTTAGCGTGATATGTTATCAGGCATCAGAGATATATCAAAAACAATTTGGCTTAGTTTTTTTTGAACCACGGTGTATAGGCCTATGTGATCAGCCTAATTAAGCACACAGCCGTATTCCAACTTTTTAGTAACTGGTATATAGGCTTGCACCGATATAAAAACATCAATTTATACACTCTGGAGTATATTAATAGCCTATGATAAATGTATTATGAATACTAATGACAAGTTGTTCTACCGACAATATTGATACCAACTATGGATTTATGGCTATCGTGAGTACGGTGAGTGCATGGTGACACTTCATTTGGGCCTATTGGACTAAGTTGAAGGAGTAAGCGCCTATGCGTATAGTGAGTGCTAATCAATGATGTAAGGGGCCAAAGTAAGTTAAGTGGGTGCCAAATAAATAAGTGAAGTTATGCTAAAATAAGTGAAGTTATGCTAAAATATGTGAAGTGCGTGCTAAAATAAGTGAAGTGGGTGCTGAAATAAGTGAAGTGGGTGCTAAAATAAGTGAAGTGGGTGCTCATTGTGCCGATGAAAAAGTAATTTCAAAAAGCAGTTCGATCGAGGTATAGGTGTAGGCCTATATTGTAAGCCCAATGAGCGTATATGCAGGCTCAATGAAAGTAGGCCTATGTAGGCCCAGTTACAAAGCGATTTTTTGTTTCTTCGCCATTGCAACTTAAGAGTTTGATTAATACTGACATTAACAGACAAATTTCTGAACTCAAGAGTTTAATTAGCAAATTAATTGACTTATTTTTAAACGGGTCTTTCAAGCAGCGCATTTTGAAGTAATGTAATAATCTCATAACCCTGTCAGCGTTTCATGAAATGAAACCGATTTATTAACAGCGATATTATGGTTTGTCTCGAGTGATCCGCTGAAAGAGAGAGGACAAGTAGGGAGGGCTGAGTCCGACAGACGGAGAACATGTAGCCTAGATCTCTCAGGAGGTCTTTTATAAGAGCTATCGTTATCGTAGATCAAATTGTGAGGAGCGGCTGCAGAATTTGGAAGTGGAATGAAAACCGAGAGGCAGAGAGAGAGAGAGAGAGACAGAGAGAGAGAGAGAGAGAGAGAGAGAGAGAGAGAGAGAGAGAGAGAGAGAGAGAGAGAGAGAGAGAGAGAGAGAGAGAGAGAGGTGTGGCTGAGGAACAGTGGTAGAATTGTTCGGTTGGATGGTGATGGTGATAGAGGCGTGAAGGACACTGCAGATATAAGAGATAAAATTTGCAATGGATGTGGTGAGGGAATTCCGGCCAATGATGTAATGATCGAGAAGTCGTGTAGTGTGGTTGTGTTTGTAGAGTTTGGGACTACACGGACACGAGTGTTCTCTGCTATTTGTATAGGCATACGCTGCAGGCTTAAGTGTAAAGGTATTGCCCATACTCTCAACGCGAGCGTCGGATCCAGTGCTAAACTCCGGTGATTATTGCAACTCTCAGCCCATAGGTAGGTGGCATTGCCATACATCGGCGGTAGGTGGGCTTGGTATTTCCACCGAACCTTAGGTTACCTGCGCAGTAAAACCAAAACTGCTACTCGTTTTACTGCTGCCCTCTCGGGTGTTGAAGGCTGAGTTGATTGACCTTGCGGGCCAACGGGGTTTGAATCCACTTCCTTCCGCTCTTTGTGCAAGCGTGCTGCCATTCAGTTGTTACTCCGCCGCTATTTGAATAGTCTACAGCCATACACGTGTTTCATGTTGAGAAAAATCGATGCTGCAGAAAAATAACCGCAATAGTCGAATTGAAAGTGGACAGTTGGAATTCGACGAATGTCTCAAAGACACACGGTGGTATGTATGTATGTATGTATGTATGTATGTATGTATGTATGTATGTATGTATGTATGTATGTATGTATGTATGTATGTATGTATGTATGTATGTATGTATGTATGTATGTATGTATGTATGTATGTATGTATGTATGTATGTATGTATGTATGTATGTATGTATGTATGTATGTATGTATGTATGTATGTATGTATGTACATGTATGTATGTATGTATGTATGTATGTATGTATGTATGTAGACTATGTGAGGAGTGAGATCTGTTGGAGAGGGTTGGGTCTATGTGAGCACGGGCGCCCGTCTGCACATAGGCTAGAAACAAAAGAGCATTCTCTTACCCCTGGAAAATTTACACTAATTATTTACACTACAACTTTTCGGTTTTGACTCATTTTCTTCGCACTAGACTCGAGAGTAGGCCACTAACGAAACTAATTCGAAACAGAAATTTACGTTTATAAACCTTTATTTAAAAATACGCATGTTGTTAATTTTCTGCTCTGCATTTTTCAGGCTCTTGCTTACAAAAGTTAACCGTGAACATTGTGTTTATATATAATATGTATATATAGCCTATATATATATATATATATATATATATATAGGGTTTCAGGCCATGTGATGATGTGGGAGTAGCCCAATAGCCTGTTTCGTTTCAGAGAGTTAGTAGGATTTATATATAAATTTATATAAAAATATTATGATGAAGTGAGATCAAGTGGAATTTTCGTCTACGTTGTATGTGGGAGTGAATTTCGTTGGATATGGTCTAAGCTTATGCTGTGTTGTCAGCTGGAGTTGTTTGCATAGAACTCTAAGCGGACTTTTGAGCCACCATCTCCATCTGACCTGGATCTCCGCTGCTCCAAAGTGGTATAATAGACCTAGACCTAATATTGGACACGTACATTAACGATATAGGCTATAAGCCAGGCAATCGGCGCCTAGGCCCTAAGAATAGCCGACCCTGTCAGGACCTGACCTACAATATAGGACTTTTATAGGTCCTATATCATATACAGCGAGTATAAAACCACACGCGCGCACACGCACGCTCTTATGCATTGGCGTCGTCCTCCTCGACAGCACTTGGACTACGACAACAGTCGACTAAAATACAAGCGCATGCTTAACAGCGTTTACAGGAGTCATTAGAGCGAGAATAGATGGAGCCAGATGTCCCGTATTCAACCAATTCGCCACACGTTGCTTGCGTTAACGCCTCTTTTATGTTCTTGGAAGGCCACACTACTACTTCATAAGGTGCGTCCGTCCGTCTGTCTGTTTGAGGTGGTCGTCTTGTACTTTATAGAAGAAGTCATAAGCAGCTGCAGCTGTTCCCAAGAACGCGGCCGAGCGTGTCTGTGATGCAAATTATAACTCGGGGCGCATGAGACAAGTATTTGGATATCCCAGAACGTCAACAACGCGGGATTATACGTTGTAAGAAGCTGGGGAAAAAACTCGAGCAATTTGGCTGGTGAGTGGTTTCGTCTTTGTTTAGTGCTCGTGTTTCAGGTCTGTCTACGTGTGCATCTCGCATCTCAACCGTTCAGAGCGTCGAGTCCAAGGCCGTAGCGATGTGAGGGGTGGGTGTTTTGGCACTTTTGGGTGTTTGAGCACCCCCTCCCCCGAAAAAAAATGTAAAAATAATAAAAATGCATTTACTTGAACATAATGTAAGAACTACAATTATGTGCAATGTATTGGCCGCCCAGAACCCGCAGAAAATCGCAAGTTTTTTAGAAGAAGAAAAAAGGTGATAAGAAATTTCGACGACTAAAGAAAAAATGTCGTCAGGAAATTTGACCGAAAAAGTCGATCAACTCCCCCAGAAATCAAATCCTGACTGTGGCCCTGGTTGAGTCATTGACTATCTAATACACTTCGGTAATTATTTAAGTAATATAATTACAGGGTCTGGTAGAACAGAAAATAATGTCGGATACGTATTGCAACCTTCGTGCTGTGCACCCCACAGGCTGTTCGCGGTCGCGGTCTATATGCTGCTGCTGCTGCTGCTGCTGCTGCTGCTTGTCTTGTTTCTGTTCCTCAGTAGGCCCCTATACCAAATCCTTCTGGAAACAACTCTTTGCTAATTTATGTGTCGTTAATTCATTTATTGCCTTTGTGCAAATACTTTCATGTAGGGCATGCAGGACTGTAGTCAAAGGGTATACGCGAGTAGCCTATACAGAGTGTACTCACCTCACAAATATTTATGTTGACTCTGTTGAGTAGGCCAATAGGGGAAAATGACCTGCAAACAGGGCAACTGCAGCCTGTAGTAGGCCTACTATCCTTTCATTTTGCCACTACAGCCTTGACTGTAGGCCTAACTGAAACTTAATAATTGCATGTGCTACAACGGGCAACACCTTTAGCCTATAATCTCATAACTGTTATCAAAGCGGCGATATCACAATGCATTAGACAGCAGTTAGTAGCCTAGACTAAGATTGAAAACCCTAACACATTAGATAATATTATTAATTAAGTCGTGTTTTATATCAGACTTTGCCCCTTGAACGCAACAAAGTTCTGACATTGATGTAGGCTACCGCACATCAGATGGAACCGGAGAGGCTCAGATGATCCATAACATTCTAAAATATAATTATTATCCTCGACCTAATTAAATAATTAATTAAATAATTAAATAAATGATTAATTAATTATGACGCATGTAGTTCTGTGATCGTGTATGACAGTATAAGGCCCACAATGAACAATCGGTTCGATGAGCAGCTGGCTACGCAACATGGATAAAATAGAGGTCATTTATTACAAATCGATTTGGTTTAGTGGTTAGCATGCGGGGTTGTCAGTCGAGAGTTCCGGGTTCGTATTCTTCTTCTTTATCATCATCATCGTCATCATCATCATATTCTTCTTCTTCGCCTCCCACTTCTTTCCCTTCCTCTTCTTCTCTTTCTATTTTCTTCTTCTTTCTCTTCTTCTTCTTCTTCTTCTTCTTCACTTTCTTCTTCTTCTTCTTCTTCTTCTTCTTCTTCTTCTTCTTCACTTTCTTCTTCTTCTTCTTCTTCTTCTTCTTCTTCTTCTTCTTCTTCACTTTCTTCTTCTTTCTCCTCCTCTTCGTTTTCTTCTCTTTTTTCTAATCTTCTTGTTCTACGTCTTCTTCTTCTTCTTCTTCTTCTTCTTCTTCTTCTTCACTTTCTTCTTCTTTCTCCTCCTCTTCGTTTTCTTCTCTTTTTTCTAATCTTCTTGTTCTACGTCTTCTTCTTCTTCTTTTTCTTCTTCTTCTTCTTCTTCTTCTTCTTCTTCTTCTTCTTCTTCTTCACTTTCTTCTTCTTTCTCCTCCTCTTCGTTTTCTTCTCTTTTTTCTAATCTTCTTGTTCTACGTCTTCTTCTTCTTCTTCTTCTTCTTCTTCTTCTTCTTCTTCTTCCTCCTCCTCCTCCTCCTCCTCCTCCTCCTCATCACCTTCTTCTTTTCTTTGCATCTTTTGCATTCCTTGCAGCTTCTTCACATTCTTCTTCTTCTTTTCGTTTTGTTCTTCAGAGTGAGGACCAACCCAGAAATATTCTTCTTCTAGTCACTCTAGTGCTACTTCTTATAATTATGCATTCTTCGCGCTTTTCTCCTCCCCTCCTCCTCCACATCCTCCTCCTCCACCTTCTTTCTATGTCACAAGATTAGAGGATATACAGATCGGTTGGCCAGCTCTTGACTTTTCCTATAACGAGTCCAGTAGACGTTGCGCGCGTCAGTGACAAGATTAGAGGATATACAGATCGGTTGGCCAGCTCTTGACTTTTCCTATAACGAGTCCAGTAGACGTTGCGCGCGTCAGTGACATGATTTCAAGTCAGCCGTGTGCTGGTATAGCCTTCATTGGCCGAACAGCTTACCTATTATAATACAGACTGCACGTGGGTATAGTTGACGGCTGCGCTGAGTAGTATTCCTATGTTGGTCTCCATTCTGATTGGTCTAACTTCCCGGCTGCTAGGAAACCGTTTATATTCCTATAAATGCCCAGCATTTCTTTGGAATGCAGTTAGTCTCGTAGTCGCTCGTCTTGGCTTTTCTCTTGGTGTTGTTGGTGTTGGTTATCATTGGCGTGAAAGTCCGGGTATGAATATTGGTCAACTCAAGAAAGAAAATGAAATGAAATGTTGGGGTTTAACGACTCTTTTTCATATCGAAGATGATCAGCGTCGGAGGCAGAGAACAACCTCGTACTCCACGTTTATATTGCGACTGAGCCACCCGCAGTAAAGATCCGACCGGGAATCGAACCCGGTCCGCCGGCGCGGCGAGCGGGCTACAACCCACTCGACCACGCAGTATCGTTATTGGTTATTTATATTGCACGTCTAGATTATTATTGATTATCATTATAGGCTAAACTTTTTTATTAACGAGACCCTTGTTATAAGATTATTTCTGAATCTTATGATAAACATCATTGTTTCATTTGTTTGTATGTGCACTTCTTATAGCGCCCCTTCAAGCTCTCCCTACTCAGAGGCGCTCCCGAATGCAGAGCGGAAAGCTGGCAGAGGTATACGTATAGGAGCCTGTAACTTCCATTTTCATTATGGCTGGCAGTGAGTCCACAGTTGGTCAGTCATTGCCAGCTGCTATATATTGACGAAGTGAAGGACAATTAATTATCTGGACCAATGAGCGTATATGTCTGAGATAAGTTGAATGAATGGGTTTCTTCCACTGCAGCATCGTTTCATCAACTGCGTGATTGCTTGTCCATCATTGCCTTAACTGATTCATCCAATGAGATTGCCTTTTATGTTGCGCTGCTTTCATTTGCGCTGACCGATTGCATATGGTCTAATCGCACAGCTTGCAATATGTTAGAGAATGGGCCAAGCACTACAGTAACTACTGCTGCGGCTGCTGCTACTACTGCTGCTGCTATACTACTACTACTACTACTACTACTACTACTACTACTACTACTACTACTACTACTACTACTACTACTACTGCATTAATTGATTTATAGAAACCTTTAGGGAACAAAATACCCAGGTTTTTAATTTCGTGCACTGCATATAATTATGTATTTCAAGTTCTTGTTGAAAATGTAGCCGTGACCGATGTGCTTTGCCCCACCTCCCCTGAAAAAATGTATACGGGTTCCCATGCTCATTGCATTGGCCTATATGGCTATTGACCTGATGTGGACTTGGTCTTGGAGAGCTGTCGCTTAGCGCACTATGACAAATAAGAGTTTCTAATAATTAGACTTTCGCACCATGCAAGCCCAGAAAGCAGACCTAGTACATCTCTTTGAACTCCTTCAGTTTGTTTACAACAGTCCTTAATGTTTCCTCCTCTTGCACAACGCATTAATAACAATCGCCCAATGAACTTTGTAAAGGGGTCATTGCCATGTTTCATCAATGTTGTTGTTCTTGTTATTATTGATTGAATGTCGTTTTGTTTGTCAGATGGAGTTTCTTTTCCAGTCTGACTGGAGGTTCTAAGGACCAGCTCTCAGCTGCCGCAGGACCATTTCCTCCGCAGACTCAATGATCATCCAGTGGATGCTATTGCCTTGTCTCGAATGATGCAGAATCCTGCGTATCACAAGCGAACGATGCGAATGCTGCTGGTAATATATGATCTAGACACTGCTGTGGCATCCCGAGAACATATCGATTACGTCTGACTCAGATGATTGATTGATTGATTGATCGACGCGGATGGATCGATAACTTTAACCAGAGTGATTGCTGCATCTTCGGACGCTCCCCTCGTCGTCATATCTCAAGCAGAACACATCAGTGCCAGTTACCAGACTGCAGTGTCATGCGCTTAGCTCGAGAGTAAATAGCGCTGTATAAATTAGGAGTTTACGATTAAAATAGCGCTGCATAAATTAGGAGTTTACGATTACAAGACGTGTCCGACTTCAACAGTGTACTGAATGATCGTCAGCGTGTGACCAGAGATCATCATCAGGTCACGACAGCTTCACAGCATGATCTGCGGTCAATCCTCTTCAGCTGTCGTTCTACTTCTCGCTCTGATCATCGTACAGGTAATTACTTATCCATATTGTTGTCACGTCGTCATATTGTAATTGCACATTTTTTATAGCGCCACTTCAAATGATGCAAGTCATGGTCGCTTCGGATCTGATGAAACAATATGAGAATCGAATATAGATGGGTTTTCATGTGCTTGCGAAAATAAGGCATAAATGGAAGCGCAATGGCGCATGCATGCAAGTAGTACACCGTACACGTACATGTAGGTCCTACAAGTGGCACATGTAGCTAAAACATGTAATTTGCACATGTATAAGTAAGTTACACATGTATGTAAGTTACGCATGTAAGTAACATATGTGGGTAACACAATCATGTCATGTACGTAACACATGAAAGTAGCACATGTAAGTATAACATACATGTATGTGACTACACATGTACATGTATGTAACGAATGTAGGCCTAAGTAGCACATGTCGGTCAATTTTAAGACGGTTCTTTTTTCTCTCCATCCTATGTGTGTCATTTTGGAAATACGTACCTCTTACACATTCTGTTAATTTCTATGATGAACTGTCTTTATAGCGCCACTTCAAATGATGCAAGTCATGGTCGCTTCAGATCTGATAAAACAATATGAGAATCGAATATAGATGGGTTTTCATGTGCTTGCGAAAATAAGGCAAAAATGAAAGCGCAATGGCGCATGCATGCAAGTAGCACACGTACATGTAGGTCGTATACAAGTGGCACATGTAGCTATAAAACATGTAATTTTTGCACATGTATAAGTAAGTTACATATGTATGTAAGTTACGCGTGTAAGTAACATATGTGGGTAACACAATCATGTCATGTACGTTACACATGAAAGTAGCACATGTAAGTAACATACATGTATGTGACTACACGTGTACATGTATGTAGCGAATGTAGGCCTAAGTTGCACATGTCGGTCAATTTTAGGACGGTTCTTTTTTCTCTCCATCCTATGTGTGTCATTTTGGAAATACGTACCTCTTACACATTCTGTTAATTTCTATGATGAACTGTCTTTAGGGAAGTTTAGGCAGTGCTTGCATGCTGAAGTCCCGGCAGGACTAAACATTTGATAAATAGCAATTCCCTGGTCGTATAGTGCGCTGCAATTGAAACTGAAAGAAGATAAACGAAAACAAAACAGCCAAACAAAAAAGCCAAAAATCAAAACTAAAAGCAAAGTCAGCGTTTTATAAAATGCTTAGAAGTCTGTAGACAAGTTTTGAGATGGTCTCCTATCGTTTCAGACGACGACCGTTAAAACGACGAACGGAGGATGGTCAGTGGGCATCAACGAGACGTATCCGGCGGAAGTGACTTGTCGCGACCGCATGAACCACCTTCCGGTCGACTCCTTCCGTGTGACGACATGCGCCAACTGCTACCTCTACCTCTTCATGGATGATCCGTCCAAGGTCCTCTTCCCAGAAGACGGATGGCTCGTCCACTCGAACATCAGTCGGATCGAGGCCGATATCTCTTCAGAGGAGTCAAGGACGGAGATCTGTTCCACGCTGACGGAGGAGGAGTGCCAGAGATGGGAGAGCTGCTGCAGGGAGGCGGAGAGGTGTTGCAATCGGCAGAAGGAACGTCCTGTCCCTGTTGCCGTGGGACCGGACGGCGGACATCCGACAGCGGGCAAGCCACTGTGTCCACAGACCTGGGATGGGTTCGGATGCTGGGACTACTCACCGCCTGGAAGAGTGGCTTCCGGTCTGTGCCCCGAGTACATCCAGTATGCGGTTCCAACCGGTGAGTACATGTAGAATTGTAGATGGAAGCACGTCTCAGTCATCATCATCGTCGTCGTCGTCGTCATCGTCATCAACATCATCATCATCATCATCATCATCATCATCATCATCATCATCATCATCATCATCATCGTCATCATCATTGTATTTATTGTTGATATACGTGCACCGTCGTTATCATTCTAATCAGCTTCGTCGTCGTCATCATCAACACCATCATTACCATTATCTTATCACTCGTCATCAACCGTCTTCATCATTATCGTCGTAGTCATAATTTTCATGATCGTCGTTGTCGTCGCAGTCAGCATTATCAGTGGCAGCAGCAACCTTGGCATTCGTCTGCAATATGGCAATGATGATGACGACGACGACGATGATGATGATGATGGTGATGATGAAGATGATGATGATGATGATGATGATGGTGATGGTGATGATGATGATGATGATGATTACGATGACGACGACGATGATGTTGACGATGACGACGACGATGGCGATGACGATGACGACGATGACGATGACGATGATGATGAAGATGATGAAGATGATGATGATGATGATGATGGTGATGATTACGATGACGACGACGACGACGATGATGTTGACGATGACGACGACGATGGCGATGACGATGACGATGATGACGATGACGATGATGATGAAGATGATGAAGATGATGATGATGATGATGATGATGATGATGATGGTGATGATTACGATGACGACGACGACGACGATGATGTTGACGATGACGATGACGATGGCGATGACGATGACGACGATGACGATGATGATGATGATGACGATAGTGACGATGACGATGACGTTGACGTTGACGATGAGGACGATGATGATGACGACGACGGTGTATGCACCGCTATCGTCGGAATCGGTTTTCATGTGGCAACTGCCGATGCTTGGCTTTGTGCTTAAATGCTGCAATAATGCAATAGCAATATGAACAGCGTGATGTCATCTGTTAACCAAATCGTCTGTCTGGCTCTACGCGTGTGCGGGGGCCTTCCACCGGGAATCTTGTAGATTTCTGTTCTAATGATATTTATGCACTTCAAAGCTCTCGTCTTCGACTGTCAGTGCTTTGTGGGGGTACATTGACATGCGCCATACAATACGGTGTCCATATATTTATGTAAATGTAATGCAATACCATATATATATATATATATATATATATATATAATATGGACACCATATTGTATGGCGCATATATATATATATACATATACACGTATACATGTATATACGCAGCAGTATAGGCTTCAGTATGCGTTGTGTTCATCGCTAAATCTAATGCATCATCATCATCAGAATAGCGCAAGCAGCTGTTCATTATGCAACATTGGCGCCTATGGTCACACAATTCCTGGCTCTGTGGCACCGTGGGCAGACGTATATATATATATATATAATATATATATATATACTCAGTTGTTCACGCAATATTTGTCTGTGGCTTTGCATCTGAATGATGCTTTCTAAAGCTGTCGTTGACTTAATCTGCTATAGACGCAGAATTCTCCAGGGGTTGTAAAAAGGACAGAAGCAGCTACTGGCAAAAAATGACCTTATAGATCACAGAACGTATAATGTAAGCACTTAAAGGACTACGTAATAAGTTTTGTAAATCTTATGTTGTGTAAACGATGAATCGCATCTATCTGTACATTGCCTTCTATGTAATACTGGCAATTATCTGTAGTCTGTATACATAAAGACGGCATAAGATATGCAACAAATTGCCAACAACGTTAGATTTAATGCACGACAAAGCGGTCAACAGCAGAGAATGCAAAGTTACTCGATCGCTCGAGCGGTCTCTATAGTCTATCCTAAAAACGCGTCTTCACTCTCTCACAAGAACTCATAAAACCACTGAGGTACATGTACCAGTCTAAGGGTCAGTACGTGGTCATCTGTCGAGCGCAATAATGACCTACACCGAGAAAAATAAAAATAAAACGAGGGAGGGAGGGCGGGGGAAAGGAAAGCGGGAGGGAGCAGAAAGCGGGAGGGAGTGAATGACGGCATTGTTATTTGGCTAGAAATGCGGCTTGTGTTCGTTCATCTCTCTCGTGCATTTATGGCGACTCGAGAGAGATCTTAATTCGTGGCCTGACGACGAAATTAGATTCTGCAAGCCGCCACCGATGTCAAGAACTGCAAGAGACGATGTATTGCCTCTTTTATACCTGAGTTGCATTGTGTCCGCCTTTTATATTATACTCTGCTTAACTGCGTGCGTGTGTTTGTGTGTATGTGTGTGTTTGTGTTTGTGTGTGTGAGTGTGAGTGTGCGTGTGTTTGTGTTTGTGTGTTTGTGTATGTGTGTATTTGTGTTTGTGAGTGTGAGTGTGCGTGTGTGTGTGTATGTGTATGTATGTGTGTGTATGTGCGTGTGTGCTTGTGTGTGTATGTGTGTTTGTGTGTGGGTGTGTGTTTGTGTGTGTGTGTGTGTGTGTATGTGGGCGTGTGTGCGTGCGTGTGTGTCTGTACAGTCTGCTGGTGTCAACATGTATTTACGTGTTTCTGTGTAGCAATGTGTTTCTGTTGTTCCTTTTGTTTGTCAATCCCCCTCCCACTAAATGGTTTGTGTACAAGCTTTGCAGCAATCGGCATGCAGTGGAAAACAGCGGACGTTCGAAATGACTGCAAATTACTCCACCAATTGTTGAGACTCTACTGAGCTGCTTTTTTGCATGGAATGAATTGAGACACGGACGGACGGACGGACGGAAACCTCTAAAAAGCTTTTTGCTAGGGGTTCACTGTATCCAACCGCCTCTTATCCAGCTCCAGCCATCCTATCCAATCACTCTCCGTGATTTCCAGAGTATAAAAAACTATACATGTATGTATGTATTAATTTGTATTGTATGTATTGTATGTATGTATGTATGTATGTATGTATGTATGTATGTATGTATGTATGTATGTATGTATGTATGTATGTATGTATGTATGTATGTATGTATGTATGTATGTATGTATGTATGTATGTATGTATGTATGTATGTATGTATGTATGTATGTATGTATGTATGTATGTATGTATGTATGTATGTATGTATTGTATATATGTATGTTTGTATTGTACGTATGTATGTATGTATGTATATATATATATATATATGTATGTATGTATTGTATGTATGTATGTATGTGTGTTTGTATATGCATGTATGTATGTAATACTATGTATGTATGTATGTAACCTATGTATGTATGTATGCATGTCTGTCTGTCTGCCTGTCTGTCTGTCTGTCAGTCTGTCTGTCTGTGCGTATTTGTGTTTTGTGTGAGTGGGCATAATGAATTTTAAGCATGATCTATATATATATATAATATATATAATAGATATATATTATATATATATATATAATTATATGTACTGGTTCAGAACCTATTTCTTTGAATCTGCATGTTCTGAATAGAACCGTAAAAATTAATCGACGTGTAGACAAAAATCGAGATAATTATATCTGCTGCGTTGACGATGTTTTATATCGGACCCCAGATGGCGACTTGTCTTAGTTGACCTTGTTTTCTGTCACCTGCTGTCGCAATTACAATCCATCGTCCACGGAATCGGATTCGCCGGTGCCATTTATATGGAGCCTCAGGGGGGAAATTCAATGGAAATCTCAGACTCTGTCTGTCTGTTTGTCTGTCTGTCTGCATCTCTCTTCCCGTCTGTCTGTCTGTATGTATGTATGTACATGTATGTATGTCTCTCTCTCTCTGCGTCTCTGCTTTTAATACAAACATGTATCTATTTTTGACTGTCTTGCGCTGTCTCTGTGTCTCTGTCCCTGCCTCTATCTTTTCTTGTCTCTGATTTCAACTGAATTGTATAACTGTCTTTGTCTTTATTTCTCTCTCTTACATCTCTCCACATCTCTTTCTGTCTCTCTGCCTGTGTATATGACCATATGTTTCTGTCTCTCTGCCTTCTATATTATCAAAAGACGGAGAAATTCAGGCATTTTGAGTATCGGCTGCTTCGCATCACATGGCCAATGTTTTAGAAGCCTATGATAGCCTACAAACTGTAAAAAAAATAATGCGACGACCAATCAATCAAATACTCAAAATGTTTTATTTTGCCACCAAATTAAACGAGTCGGACGTAGGACATATCAGTGCAACTCTGTTACAGAACAGGAGGTCCTAAAGGGATAAGAAGAAATCCAGTTAACTGCATGAGAACACCAAATTATCGATTGAATTTCAGATTATGTGGTGACCTTAAACTAGGTCTAATAACTTTAAAATAGGCTACACTTGCGACAGACACATGCATAGAGTGATTAAATAAATAAAGACAAAGCAAAGGAAATCAACATAAAGTAAAAACAGGGAAACAAGGAAACAGAAAGAGAAATTGGCAATTGCTGCTATAGATTACCAGACAGTAACATGGAAACTTTTGGATCAAGATTTAAACTATACTGGGGGAATTCAATTAGCTTAGGCCATTATACATGTACGTCTCTAGGCTGCTACGTAGTTGTCACATTATCATACTAATCCTTTGATTACTTGTTTATGAAAATTAATAACAAATTTAGCAGCAAGAGATCTTGGCAACGAATGTCTAAGTGTCCGTAATAAATGCATTATCAACGCATTGATGTACCGATATGAAAACATGAGAACTCTCAATTAGATGTCATTTAAGCGCAAGGCTGTATACAAGATATTTATTGTCTGGATTATTGTCTGTTAAACAATAATATTAGAAATATGGCTAGCATAAACGCATTTAACTGTTTATAAACGCTCGCACTCGCAAACACTACACTTGTTAAACTTTATCCCAAGAATGTTATTTAAAAACATGTACTAACTGTCTTGGCTGTACGTTTTAAGCCGCCATAGGCCTACTGTCAATTTTGCTAATGTAAACCTACAGCGTTCTGTCTCTTGTTTATTGAATTAAACGAACATACATACACTGTAGGCCTAGGTCTATGCACTACACTTCTGTATGTATTGCTTTTTAAAAACTAGAGTTGGAAAATAATTGTGATTGGGTCATTTCACAATCCAGTTAGATTACAACTGTTGGAAAAATGTTTTGGGGGATTGACCGGGTCGTTTGACTCTTCATAGGCGGGGAGAAGTCTTCAGCGTTCTGCTGTAAGACTTAGCCGAAATGGTGTAGACCTATACCCACGCTCCTCTCAGTTTAATAATTATTTACACCGAAGAGAATCAGTTGTACATATAGGCTACAGAACATCTGCGTCGTCCTTCCTATGTTGTTTCTCGTTTCCGACGTCTTCTTAAATCTCGTTCTAGTGTTCTTTGGTCTGACCGCGCTGAGTCACACTGCGAAAGAGTCAGACGTCCATTTTGCCCGCGAGAATAGCTGGTGACAAATGTGCAACTTTCTCAATGGGCCATGGCCGAATTTGCCCCTCTGGAACCGCTTCTGCTTCTGCGTGATTTAACATAATTATTATTATCCCATCGCATGACTTGGCCTGATAGTCACGGCTTGACTTGGACTACTATAGCGCGCGGAGTGTTTAGTATAATGGGCAATTTTGGGCATCTCAGCCGATTGCGCACCACGAAGAGGGTATTAACCACTCGGTCGTTAGGCCCTATGTTCTCCAGACAATGGATGCATGCTCAATGATTGCTCATCAACAATTCTTCGAAATATTTATTGTTGGTTTCGTTCTTCTTGATTTGTTTCCAACAGCAGCCGTATCCTTAGGCAAGTCATTTTCGCTGTCATCTGCTCATCTCTTTCTGTATTTTCATTTATTTATCAGACTTGTGTTCTCTGTATTGTCTGAATTTATTCAGAGAAGTCGTATAAGGAATGTACACCCAACGGGACTTGGTATCTTCATCCCGAAAGCGACTTGGAATGGACGGACTACTCCAGCTGCATCAGCCTAGAGGTGCGATTATGTTGATCATTCATTCATTCATTCATTCATTCATTCATTCATTCATTCATTCATTCATTCATTCATTCATTCATACATTCATTCATTCATTCATTCATTCATTCATTCATACATTCATTCATTCATTCATTCATTCATACATTCATTCATTCATTCATTCATTCATTCATACATTCATTCATTCATTCATTCATTTTTTAAAAAAATTATAGCGCCCCGTGAAAAAATGCTACTGCGGAGCGCTCCCAGCCCAACCACGACTAAAGAAAGTAGACATGAATGATTCAAAAAATTCGCAGGTCCATATTATGTTATTGGGATGGCCAAAACTCCATATATAGCGGCATGTAGGCCTAATGACAAAAATTTCAATGATGACGATGTTTTAGCTCCATTAAGCTTACAATTTGTATAATATGTAAACGACGGATTGAAATTGGTAATAATTTGTATTGGTAATGCATGGTTTCTGTGCTCGAGATGAGCATCCTATAGCTCTCTCGCTTCGTAGCTCAAGTTCACTCCCTACAGTGTACCTTCAATAAACGACTCAAAACTCATCATTTCTCCTTGACATAATTGAAGCACATACATGTACGTTACTACGTAGATCTTTAACTGCATATTTCGCTGGCGGCTGACTATCCGCGCCTCAGATTTACATTTCGGTGTGACCTTGCCCGCGTAATAAATGTATGTAATAATAATAATAATAATAATAATAATAATAATAATAATAATAATAATAATAATAATAATAATAATACGTGTAGCCTTATGTGTACAATGATGAATAATAACGTTAACCTAGACATGCATGAATGAATAATGCAGGCCTGTATATACGTAGGCTACGAGTGCTCATATAAGGTATGTGCGCTTATGTATGCATATTAGATCTATATAGGCCTACAAGTTTGTGTCTCATTTCTTGCAGAATCTGAGAAGAAGTACAATTACCAGCATCGTTTGCAACGTAATCAGTCTGGTTGCACTCATCCCGTCAGTCACAATATTCATATACTACAGGTTCGTTTTATTACATACATGCATGATCTGTTATAGCGATGTATTTACATCAGAATTCGATTTTAAAAACAGCGGATTCTAGCCTGTAGAAAGTTGCATGACGAGAAATTATGTTGCTGTTTAAGCAGACAGAAATCAAAATATAATCTGCACCAATGGCGGAGAGCTCCATGCAGCTTCGAATCCACCTCAAGCCGCCGCATTATGCCCGAATAAGAACATTGAGCAAGTCCTTCATTTGACTGTGAGCTTCGGTGTGAAACTCTGATGCAGTGTTCGGGGCTCCGGGCTGTAAGGTCATCGGAAGCGCCTCTGTGTAGTTTTTCCTATGATAAAATCAGGATTTTATTTTGAGATTATCAATATTATAATAAACACTTATTTACTCTGTTTTACTTATGACATTTTGTCAGGTGACATTAGTCTTTATAGCATTTTTGTTCGTGCAATTTTGTCCACGACATTTTGTCATGGAACCTCTACATGTATATATGCATCTTAAGAGATGTCATTAAAACGCTGTCACAGTTGAATCTGCAAGTCATCAGATCCGCATCTGTAAGGCATCAACCTCTGCAACCAAGCAACTGAACCAAGACCCGTCATCATCATAATTACATACTAGGATGCGTTGTCTGTTTCGTTGTTCGTTCGTAGACCGTTGCGTTGTCAGAATCGAATCCGACTCCATGTCAATTTGTTCCTGTCCTTCATCCTCTACGGAATCGTTGCTCTTCTCTGGGATGTCGTCATCGTTCTCGACCGCATCGACAGGACGTCCAGCATTACAGCTATGAATCAGAACTCGGTATATTTATTCATTCATTCATTTATTTATTCATTCATTCATTCATTCATTCATTCATTCATTCATTCATTCATTAATATAGCGCTGTCCAGTTTAAGAAGCCATTCTGAGTGGGCGCTCCCAAGACGACGACGACGATGACGACGACGAAGACGACGACGACGATGATGATGATTACGACGACGACGATGATAATGATGATGATGATGATGATGATGACGTGCGTGCGTGCGTACAGACAGACATACATGTACATTGTACATAGGCATATCAGATTAGGTAGACAGAAGGATGGCACACTGGACTGAAATACAGACACGAGGACAATGTGGTCAGATGTATAGATAGAAGCCGACAGATACATTGTCAGAGAGAGACCAGATAGGCGGATGCATGCGCACTGACTTGAGTCCTTACAGACAAACAGACAGATAAACAGACAGGCAGACAGACGAGCAGATAAACAGACAAAAACACACGCGCAGAAAGATCGGCATTCAGACAAATATTAATAGTGGACAGCGGGAATCAGACATGTCGGATGTCTAATGAACCGGAAACCTAATATCAGTTGCCATTAGAATGGATATTAGAATTTCACTCAGTCACGGAAGCACTGGATTCCGGCAATTTCGCTATTTACCGCGAACGCCGTGAATTCCCTCGAATTGCCGTGAACTGCCGTTATTTCTGTCAAATTTTGTGAAACTAAAGCAATATATACGAGGTCAGGAAATGACATCAATTTGACATGCTGGAAATATAACATTAAATTGCAACAAATTCGCCTCAAATAGGCTTATAATGATGGTCTACAATTGCAGAAACTTATGTTTGCACACGCATAAGTAAAGTCTATGATGACTCTGACACTTACAGTTGCCGTGTCACCATGGTAACTGACTTGATCGTCTAGCTTACTTGAGAAGCACGTTTACATTGACATTAATTCCATACATTATTATCTACGTTATTCTTTAGTCGGATCTTAGGAAATAGAAACGTGATTTCATTCAGTGAATATGCCTCCATTTTCGTCCATTTCCAAAATTATGCTACCGTGAATTTTTAAACTGTAATTTTGCTGTGAATTTTAAAAATGTTACCTTAAGTTTTAAAAATGTTGCCGTGAATTCTTACTTTCCATTGCCACAAATCCAGTGGTGTAGTGGGGGGGGGGGAACGCGGGGGAACGCCGTTCCCCCACTTTTTCCCAGGGATAATGGAATAATTATAATACTACTACTAGGCTAATAATAATATTATTATAAAGAGCGTTCCCCACTTCATTTTTTAGGACTACACTACTGCACAAATCTCTCATAGTCTTCAGCTGCAACACCTTTTGGAGGACATAATGAAGCTCATAGAGATGATAAATAATAATAATAATAATTATTATTATTATTTCCATAAAAATTATGGACTTCATACGGTCCCGTGTGGTAGGACAATGTTGAATGTCTATGTGAACATTGTTGAATGGGCTCTTACATCTTACAAAAATTTAATGTCGTTCCTATCGAACTGCATAATTATGTAGATTATTGCGAATTGTATGAGTGATATCGAACTTAGGAGTCAGTTAGGCTAAAATACTCTCATTCTATGTTCAATTTAATAAATTTTAGGCCTATGCTGAAAACTAAACAATTTCGGTCTTCCATTGTAAGCAGTTGCATACTAGAAAGCGAGTTCCTACCCTGTTTAGGCTGCTGCTTTTGCAGAGCCAGTTCAATGATATAATTACAATAATTATGTGCTGTGCATTTCGATTGTTACAAGGGCGGATGTAAGATGTTGTACGTCTTGTCTCGCTACTCACGGATGGCGAACTTCCTGTGGATGGTCTGTGAGGCAGTCTACCTCCATCGACTGCTCGTCAAGGCCTTCGAACCTCCGAAGAACCTCGTCTTCTTCTATATCATCGGATGGGGTCAGTAATACTCAGTATAGACAATAATATGCGTTTATGTATGTATGTATGTATGTATGTATGTATGTATGTATGTGTGTGTATGTATGTATGTATGCATGCATGCATGCATGCATGCATGTATGTATGTATGAATGCATGCATGCATGCATGCATGCATGTATGTATGTATGCATGCATGCATGCATGCATGCATGCATGCATGCATGTATGTATGTATGAATGCATGCATGCATAATGTATATATGTAATTATGTATATATTTACATATGCATGTATGTATGCATGCGTGTGCATGTATGCACGTGTAATTGCCATCATGTATTCTTGATGATCCAACGAGTGTAGCCTACGTAGTTCAAGGACTCATTGAAGTTTTTCTCACGTGGCCATTTCGAATTCGCTGCATCAGTCAGAGAGAGGGAGAGAGATAGATGGAGAGAGGTCTGAATAACCAGTTCTGTTGAGTGGATTTCAATGGCTTTCGATCGACAAACGATACTTGATACAATTAAGAGAAAGCTGTCAAGTTCTTCAACCCGACGTCGAATGTGCAAACATTCTACTTCATCTGCTCTTGTATACGACCCTTAAGCCGAGTCTGCATACAAGCGAGCGAACAAACACACGCAATTGCTTTGGCGCTGTGTGCTCTGTTCGGTTGGAGGGGTGCTCGTTAGTCTAGTTGGTAGCGTGCTAGGCTGTCGCTCGAGAGGTCGTGGGTTCGAATCTCCGCCAGGGCAGAAACGTGTCTTGAGATTTCGTCTCAACTAGTCAACTCAGTTTTAATGAGTTTGCAGACTATGCATACACCTCAAAGTAAGCCCTGAATGGTCACTTAACCTCAGCTTTAATAAGTACGTCGACTACAGACCTCAAGCAAGCCCCGAGTGGTCACTTTACTCCTGCCAGTAATGAGTGCAGTGTTTATACACCCCAAGCAAGCCCTGCATCGTCGCTTATCTCGGCTTTACTGAGTGCGTTGACTACAATACATTTGTGGATGGAAAGATGAGACGGCGTGGGAGAGGACTGGTCACCCGCCATCATATGCCGAGGCTAAGAAAATGGAGTCGCTAACAGTTCGTACTCATGGCTACCTCGGGGCTTGCTATAGGGGAGTGCAGCTCGTCTTTCTCTTTTCGACTGAAATCGTTTCACTGCTGACCCGAAAGTCAATTATGGAATTAGGTGCGTACGCATTTTGAGCGGATGGAAAGTCTTAGGGCCATTAGGCTGACGAAATAGTTCTTCGGGAAGACTAATAATTAGTCTACGATACGAGACTGGCTAAGTCTACATTCGGTCACACACACACGCGCGCGCGCACTCTCATACACACAATTCAGAATTCCGTTTTCGCGTTTCAACTAAATCGCAACAGCTGTCAATCAAAACTTGACATGAGCTTAATGAATATTCATTAGGACGCTTAACCTGCTGCTATGAATGATGGGAACGACGACTTTTCTAACGTCGTTCGTTTGCTCAACGATGTTCTGACTCAGCTGAACAAAGCAATTGCTGTCTTAGTTCAAGACTTCAATGAATAAATTCTCGTCAGATATAATAGAGCATTATAATCTAGAATCACGGAGTAGGTTACTGGGTTAGTGAAGCGTCCCACGCCTACAAGATGACAGGACGTTGGGATAGGCACAATCATGCAACCTGATTATATAATATACTGTTGTTTATTGTCCCTTTGTCACTATACCTCGACCTCCCCCGGTCACTACTCATCTCAAGTTCTCCAAACGAGTCATTTCAAACACTGCCCTACGCCTTTTAAGATGACCTTACTCTGATTCCGCTCTTTCCCGTTCCTTCCCCATTCTTGTTGGTCACCCACCATCACCCTCCTCAGGCTCCTCTATCCATAACTCCTCGGACTTTCCATTCAAAATTAAAGCCTCACCTCCTTAAGTACTCTTACCCGCGACCCACCTGATATTTCACCTGCCAGTTCTCAACCTAAACGCCACGTACCCACCTTAACAGCTACTCTGCCACCTCTGATCCTTTGGTAACCGAACAACCTCTTCGACGACTCTTTTGGACAACCCTTCTGACTAGACATAGCGCTCGTGAATAATCTGTGCAAGCCCTGCGCTATGCTTTCGAATGGCGCTTTAGAAATTTGGAGATTACGATTACGATTACGATGGGATAGCGGAGCACGGATTCACATTGGGATGGCAGAAAAAGGGAAACTTGTTTTAGAATTACAACATTCTTGGCTAATTAGAAGAAAATATCTTTTAATGTGATATTTCAAAGATAAAGTAGCCTAGGTATAGTATAACACCAAGAGATTTGGATGAAGCTATACTTGATTAATAGGATTACCGTCAATCGACTCTACACGAAGATTAGAATTGAAAATGGGACCTGAATAGATTATGCTATTGTTTTATGAAGGATGAGTGATTATGTATTATTAATAACACTGCACAACAAGCATTTTGCTACTGGAATTCTGTGAACTGTACCTTACTAAATTTGATGTGCTGATTCCAAATCTGAAATCCGTTTTTGTCCATCACGTCTAGATTTTTAGTTGAAATTAAATTATAGTGTATTGCAAATGCATGCAATAAACGAGCATTTCGGTTAAACTCTTGCATGCGGTTTTTCTCAAAAACCTTACGTGATACAACAATTCTGAGCACACCATCGTGTTCAGCACATCAAATTCTATATAAAACAGTCAAAAAAATTTCGGTAGCAGAAAAAAAGTTAAAATTAGTTGTCCAGTGTAATAATAATAACAATGACGATTTTTATGGCGCCTCACATACAATACTAAACTGCAGGATTTATAGGCCTTGAGGAATAAATGAGTCTTGAGTCTGGATTTGAAGGAGTCAACTGAGCCAGCCGCTCGCAGGGCGGGAGGAAGATTGTTCTAGCATCTGGGTCCGGTGCCACTGAGAGGGCGCGGTCACCGAAACGGGTTTTCATCCGCCGTACACGAAGATCGCTTTTGTCGAGCGATCTAAGTCGCAACCCGGAGGCGGAGGAGTGAGTCCCAATGCAGTCATCACGCATATAATCCGGCGCAGCTACGTGGAGGGACTTGTGATAATCCGAGAAAAACAACTAAGAACTAGCAGAGATTGGCACTAGGCCTATATATCCGCCAAGCAGCCACAAACGGCGCTCCTTACATCAACTAATCCAATTAGCAATTTGAATTAGTAGGGCATTCACTAATTTGACATAGACATGCAGGTTAGAGAGCAGCTGCTGTAGGTTTAGGCTAAAAGATATTTTTGTGTCGTCAGCAAAATGGACGAAGGATACAAGTGGTGGGGGTGCTATAGTTTGTTATAGTTTCACTTTGTTTTAGACTATTTAAGGCGTAGTCTTCTTTTTTTTATTTTAGTCCAATTTTATAATCGCTTCATGACCAATGAAAATGTCTGAATGTTATTATAAAGTCAGCTAATGGATCATGAGAAGAATATACTAAATACCTGGACTTGACTCTGAACAGGCTATTCACGGACGTGCCGACACTATAGGCCTACCCGAAGAAGACTGCATTGAAGATCAGCAGAGGTCTAAGTAGCTTGACATGAGCCTCCTGCAGTGACCAGGCATCAAGAATATAATGCACCCTTGATCTCTGCCAATAAGATATGAGTGGGCAGAGTAGGGAACGCAACTTGTCGTTCCCTGGTCATTTCTGTCTGTTCATGCATGGACTTCAACTTGCTTCGTCGACTCTGGTTCTGTGGCATCTACCAATGGTGGAGGGATTTGTGGGTCAATTGTATCCTGAACTGAACAGGAAGCCAATGCAGCTGATGTGGTATGACTGAGAAACTTGTTCATAGTTGGATGCGCACTACGCAGCACAACCCGAGCTAAGCAGTTTTGGATGCGTTTCAGCCTACAGAGCTCGATGGCTGAGAGACCCACAAGAACCGAATTAGCATTATCAAGGCAAGAGGAGACAAGAGAACAATGACATAATTATATTATGCATGGTCAATGGTCATGGCCGACCTGATGTGACGTATTGCCCATTGTGTGACAGAAACACGATTTACAAATGCTTTTTATGTACGGTCGTAATGTGAGCTCATTGTCCAGGGTGATATTTATCACTCTATATATCTTTGCTCTTTATTGCGCTACTAGGCTATACTATGATATGGGACATTAGTTTAAGCTATAGTCTAGTGACAGTGGAGTCCGGCTACCGCTGCTTTATGGCCACGTGCAATTGCAGGTATACCTTTCCAACTGAGAATGATCGAAGACTTGTGTTGCTTGAAACGATTTGCGATGCTTTGTTCGAATGTCAGTGTGGTCACAAGTGACGCTTGTTTGGCTCATTGTTGTTGTGTCAATGTCGTCAGCACGTGAACATTCGTGAGCAGAATGTGAATCGGCCTGTTATGTAGTTCTTTGAGGTGGCGAGCAAAACAAACAAAATTTGTATAGGCCTACTATGGGAAAGGGGAGATGGTGGGAGGATGGAGAGGAGAGTGGAGAAAGAGCAGAAAGGTTAGAGGACCGTTAGAGTGAAGAAAAGGGTATAGGATGAATTGTATCGGTCACAGCTGCTGCGTGTAGTTAAGGGTTGCCAAAGGTAAGCCCTTGGTGGCACAGTTTGGTCGCCAAGATCACAACCAGTCAGACAGTCACACCAAAGCATAGAAATTGGTTAAAATACGGGCCATGCAGTGTACTGCAAATTCAGACCGTATATTGACGTTCCAGAATCCTGCTGTAAGGATAATTGCACACTCTCTTACTTTTCTCAGTTCAATCCCTTATTCCACATCCTATAAGCATACACGAGTATCAAAATGTATTATTCAACCCAATTTTTGAACTAGTCCTCAAGTTCAAGTTTGCACAATATTTTATCTAAACACTTTGACAATTACATCATAATAGTTGACCGAACTAACTCTCACAATACACCGTGCTCATCAAACTACATGTATGTTGTCCCTTATATGCACGGCATACCCTTTTGTTTCCGGAGCGAACAACCACCAGGTCTTGGAACCTCGTTTGTGGCATTCTTTGTCTGTTAAACTACAAAAAGGCAAATCCCACTACCGTACACATTCAAAAGAGAACCAAAAGTAGACTTCTTCTTAAAATACAATTAGAAATAACTCTCTTGGAAATAATGGGTCTTTATCGAACAAAACGTTCCTGTGAATATTATGTCCATTAGGCCTATCTCAGTCGCATACCTCAGTATGTATTACTGAGTTCTTTAATGTACATGCATTTTATTTAATTCGTATGATTTCGCAATCTCGTCATGAAATTTGCGTTTGTTCATTCTTGTTTTGGGGTACTTATTTCAGGGCTACTTAAGTCGCTAATCATTTGTCTAAGCCTACATTTACTGCTGAATTTAATTAATTCTATAGCTGCCATTAAATGGCATGACCTTAGTGGGACATTTTAACGTTGACCGAATCGTGGTTAAGTACTGCGGCGAGATTGATATAAGCTTTTAGCTTTTTCCGGGCTTCCTGTTGGTTGTCGTTGCTCTGTTCTTCAGTGATTTATGCTGCTCTTCTGTTTTGTTTCTGACGCAATAAATAACTACAATTAATAGACTTAAACAACAATCCCCTGTTGTTGGGCGGATCACCTCTCGAAGAAGCAGTGCACTCTCTTGTTGCAATGCTTTCAATTCGTTTATTTTAGTTAGTGGCTGAAAAAGCTGCTGTTATTCAAGTGCTAAGACTATACAAACAGCTTCAGTGTCGAAAGAGCCAAAAGAATTGTAGGCCTACCTAAGCGAAAATATTTGGCGCACTACTTGAAGGAGTAGTGCTATATTTTTGCAGCAATTTCGGTTTAGTTTACTTTGGTTAGTGGCTGAACGAGCTGTTATCACATGAGTGTAGGCCTAATAGTGTTGTATATAAACAGCTTTAGTGCCAGAGGAGCTGAAAGGATATTCCTAAACGAAACATCTGGCATCTAGAGAAATAGCTGATGACATAATAAGTCTCTAACACAGATAAGTCATGGAATTTCGTGGGGAACAGTTGCCGATTGATTAGAGAGGTCGGGCTGTAAGGCGCAAAGCATAGGTTTGAGTCTCTCCTTTCAGACAGTGACTGTGGGTTGATACTTTTAGCAAGACCTTCACTCGACTCCATGGATGCTCTGACGTATGTTGCTATGTGCACTTCTGCATGCTTTGCATGTTACGGTGAACACCATCAGATACAGTTGTATTGCAGCATTGTATTGTATTGTATCTATAATTTATAAAATGCCTCTCACAGTGCACATCGATCAGAGGCGCTCCCAATGCGAAAGACCCAGAGAACATAAATAAGCAGGTTTAAGACGGCGAAAAGATGTGATTCGGGTACCAAATAATAGAGATGGACTAACAACATTGGAGAAACGGAGAAAACAACGGAGACCTTATTAAAGCCTACAATTGAGAGGGCTGACATAATAATAACTGTACCATATAATTATTGTGATGTACAGTATTGGCCTCCAAGACCCGATATGAGAGCTCACGAGTCACGACGCTTCTCCATGCCCCATAGTCAATTGATTCGGTTGCTTGTCGGCTCGCCCAACATCGGGCAAACACTTACCAAACCAAAATCCTGGCTACGGCTTTGGAACTTACATAGGGCCTATAGTGCCTGTGATTCAAGCTTGACAAATAGCATTTTAATCTCTATGAATTATTACTTTTGGTCTCCCTCCCTGCCACTCCTGCAGGGTGGGTTATCTTTTGACCCACAATCGGATCGGGGCTTTTTTAATGTTCAGCCTCGCTTTTTCGGTTTTCCAGATGTTTGCGTGACTGTAGGAAGAGCGGCCACTCGAGAGCATTCCGATTGCCCGTCGTCGCCATACTCCAAAATGGACGCTGTGTTCAAAACACACTCGAGAGCTTGCGCCTCCTTCTTGACGTTTATTTAGCGCTGCGTTATAAGAAACCCTCTAAGACGATGCTCGCTGTAGATAGCATAAGCAGCGATGCTATCGTTGTCGAGTAGCGATAAAAGTCGTCTGCTTGTAGGCGAAGAATAAAACTCAATCAACACGATTGACTCGTGTGTTTATACACGCTGTCCTGTAAACAGTGGCGTGTTTTTGCTACTAGGAAGGTTATTTTTATGTTAGAAGAAAGAGTTGGCTATGTGGACTGCAAATTCTACGCCACTTGTAAAACTTCAGAACTAGCATTGCACACAGTCATCTATGGCGAGAACGATGATGAATAGCTAAAATTGCCGTATCGTGTAATTATTATGATGACGTGTGATTATATTCTTATTCCGATGAAGATATGCACGGCCAAAATTCAACATCGTCGTTTAATTTAAAGAGACTTTATGGAGTCTTTCGTACATTGTTATACACTTCTAACTAACTGTATATAAAATTTAATGTATATAAATGTATGCATGCATGCATGCATGTATGCATGTATGTATGTATGTATGTATGTATGTATGTATGTATGTATGTATGTATGTATGTATGTATGTATGTATGTATGTATGTATGTATGTATGTATTTATGTATGTATGCATATATGTATGTATGTGTGTATGCATGTATGTATGTATGTATGTATGCATGTATGTGTGTATGTATGTATGTATGTATGTATGTATGTATGTATGTATGTGTGTATGTATGTATGTATGTATGTATGTGTGTGTGTGTGTTTGTATTTTTATATGTGTGCAACTGTGCATGTATATTGTATATGTGCGTACGTATGTTTACACGCGTGTGGTATTTTATACAGCGCATTCTAAGAGTCACTTAAAGCGTTGTGAACACGGTCGTATAAGGTATTTAAATATTATTGCCTTCTATCTAGCACGCGTTCAAACGATTTTAAAAGTGCTTCATAGATCCTTCACATTCACAGCAGTAGGCCGACAAGAGTAGGTTACAAATCAACTTGATTTAATTTTTTAATAGCTCTATATATAAAGCACTCAATGATTTTATTATGTTGAATCAGTGCATAAATTATTTTTATTTTATTTCAACGTCTGTTTCAGTCTTTCCATGGATTCCCGTGGTCGCCTATACTGTCCTGCGATTTCTGTTTGCAAATACAAGGTAGGCCTATAGGTCATTGCTTCTTTGGTCTACATTTTACAGTCCATTGTTACAAGACTATTGTATATAGCGACGTGTGAATTATTATCATATAAAGATAACAATTGACAATGGAATAAAAATAACTTGATTCGCCGAATTTGAAAGTAAATGTTATTGACTGTATTTCAAAAGCAACTTAAACTAAATTATATTGCTGGTCTGATATAAATGCCGCTGGTTTGGCTGTTATTGTTGTATAGGCCTAAATTATTGCATTGTTTAGTGCACAATTGCACATGGACAATTGGACATTACTCACGTCGTCACTCCTCCAGTGTAGCACAGTGTTTAGTGACTGCAGTTCAAAGGTCGAGACACTGATTATTGAAATAATTTACTGTTTCGCTATCGTTAAAAGTCGCTACCTATAAAATGCCTAGCCAGTCACCAACTGTCTTAGCACGATGATGCTGATGATGATTACGATGATGACGACGACGACGATGATGACGACGACGATTATGATTATGAAGATTATGATTATTATGATTATTATGATGATGACTATGATGGCTATGATGACCATGAAGATAATGTTAATCATCACGATGACGATAATCATCATCATCATCATCGTCGTCGTCGTCATCGTCATCGTCGTCATCGTCATCGTCATCATCATCATCATCATTATATGTCGAAGACTGTGTTCTACCCATTGATTCACCCAAATGATTTTCTCGGTCAGTCAATGCACCTAAACCTAAGCCATGCACAATCACCAAAGTTCTCAGCCATCAAATCACCAACTTACCCACTCACACTCACCCTACATGCACCTAACCTCTTCAGGCCACTCACTCACTTGCTTACTAACTCACTCACTCACTTACTCAGTCATTTACTCACTCGCTCAATCACTCACTCTCACACCAACTCATTCGCTTTCTCGTTCGTTCAGTGGAGTGTGCGATGACAATCATGAGGCACTCCGGCTTTCATCAAAGCGGGTTGTATTTCGACAGATACCACTTCAAACTCGCTCTCATTAAGGCCTCAGTCTCTGCCTCTGCCTATGTCTCTGTCTCTGTCTCTCTCTGTGCGTCTGTCTGTCTCTCTCTGTATCTCCCTCTGTCTCTCTTTCTCTCTGTCTCTCTCTCTCCCTCTGTCTCCCTCTGTCTCTCTTTCTCTCTTTCTCTGTCTCTGTCTCTGTCTGTCTGTCTGTCACTCTCCTGTATATATTTTTAGATATACATACATTGTGAAAACCATGCGCATGCATATGATATATGGCTTAACTACTACACAATAATTATTTAATTACCGTACGCCTTGCCTGGGCCTGTCTTCAGTAAATTCAATTGCAATACAAATTAATGTTTGACACACATTCCAACCAGCATGTCGTGTTTAAATATCTTTAAAAAAATCAAACTAGGACGCCCCTGTGATTTACATCGTTTAATCCGGCCTGCTATTTAAAAATGTCGCTTCAAATAATTAAAATTTAAATCTTGCAAGCCATGGGAACAAAGTAAAAGTTTAATCCTGTCTGCTAGAATAAATATTTCCATTGATAAAGATGATGATGATGATGATGATGATGATGATGATGATGATGATGATGATGATGATGATGATGGTGATTATGATGATGGTGATGATGATGATGATGATGATGATGACGTCAGATAATTATGATCCTGTTGTTTATCGCAACAACGACTAAGACAATTATGATGATTATGACGATGCGACGCTTCCGTTGTTGATGATGTTGTTGTCGTTAATGATGAAGATGATTCATTCATTCATTCATTCATTCCGAAAACTTATATAGCGCCTCTTCAAGAAGTCTACTCAGAGGCGCTCACAGCCCAGCCACGGCTAAAAAGATAGGTCTTAAGTAACTGGTAGAAGGCAGACAAATTATTCCGAGGTAGCGAGCGTAGCGCAAGCGGGAGCCCATTCCATGTGGACGGGCCAACAACCGAGAAGGCTCTACGCTGCCTGGTAGCAGAGCGGGTTCGAGGGACCAGCAGCTCCCCATTGGCCGAAGAGCGTAAAGCTCGACGGGAGGCTATGTCGGAGACAGGGCGACAAAGATCAGATAAGTAGGACGGAGCACAGCCAGTGAGGCACCGCCAGACAAGTGCTGCTATTCTGTATGAGATGCGCTGCGAGACAGGAAGCCAGTGCAGAACATCACGCATGTAAGCAGAGACCGGGGCAAATTTTGGAATATGACCAATAAGCCGAGCAGCAGAGCGCATGACCCGGTCAAGACGCCCTATTAAACTAGATGGGTGGCCAACAAGAACTGAGCAGCAATGATCAATTCTGCTGGTTACGAAGGCGTGAACAAGGACCACAGCGGCATCATGAGATGATGATGACGACGACGATGATGATGATGGTGATGGTGGTGGTGGTCGTGGTGGTGGTTGGGGTAGGTAGTGGTAGTTGTGATGACAAGAGTATATCACCGAAGAGTTGTTTAACATAGCTGTATTGTGCAACTCGTTGCTATATACGACTGTTGCAAGGTTGTCGATTTTGGGGGGTTAAATTGTTGTGTTGGTTGTTGTCAATTGCAGTTGTTGGATAAAGCCATTTGGTTCTTGGGAATGGCTAATCTATGTTCCGAATCTCTTGGCTCTGCTGGTTAGTATATAAATATTATAATTTATTATATGAACATCGAGAAAGCATTCGGCTGAAGCATTGTAATGGTGTTAGTATCTTGTTCTATTGTTTTGCTTCTCAAGATGGTAACGATGAAAGTAATAATAATCTACTTTTAAATTGTCCCGCGGTCGCTAAATTATACGGGAATTCTCATACATTGACCACAATAAATTACCGTTAGACCCTACAAAGTTGCTATAAATAATTACTAATTATTGTGCTAGTCGCAGACATATTATGTCTATGTCCGCTTAATCTGCTCTACCGTCAGCCTCTAGCATATACGGAGTAAGGACTATAGTTTACCGTATGCTCAATGGCTAAGCAGCAGTCTTCCATCTGAATATTTAGGTCAATGGTTTCGTAACGTGTCTTGCGACATCGCTGACGAAATGAACAGAGTAACGGCATGCATATTAGTGTAGGCCTACCTGGGAAAACTTACTTAGGTCTTCATCATCAAGTGTTCATCTCGCGACTTTTGGGCCACTTTTTGACGTGACCAAACACTTCCGAAGTTTGGTTACAACCGTGAGACGAAGTGACAATGATGTCTGCGTGAAGATTTCGCATGACAGATCACGCCTCTGAGCATCGCTCGTGTTCCAAAGAGCCTCCTTCTACTCATTCTATGACTTTTAACATCGTTTTCGGTGGCGTTGAGAGCGCCTCTGTCAAGTGTCTACATGTACGTATAATAATATGTAGAATATTTAAAATTAAAATGTAAATTATGATTTCATCTTTGGCGTTGATGTCTTTCTTCACAGGTGAATCTGATTGTTCTTCTTGACATCTTACGCATTCTCGTCACACAGGTTCAGTCACTTCAAAACGAACTGAACAGCAACAGGTATAGGCCTTTGTGACTCCTATTATACCCTATCTATGCCCGCCTCATTGCAGCCTGTCTGTTCTGTTAGTAGTTAAGATTTGTGTATTCTGTGACATGTGCTTATGTGAGTTGTGAATTGTTTCAACTACAATATTGCACACTATAACTGCTCGCGGTCTGTCAACCGGATTGTTCAATAAGTGAAAAAAATTATATATTACCTTATGCAATCGTACCCGACCTGCTTCAATAGCTCCTTACCTTTCCTTGTCTGATCCATGCATGAGTGCCAGCACATAGAGGAAAGAGGGAGTATTGACTCGTACTGTTTAACTACTAATTTCTGCATTAAAAAAGTAAAGCACTAATAATACACATAGTAGGCCTACACGAAGTGAAAACTGTGAAACTGTCTCTGTTTTTCTAGCAAGTGGACATGGTTCCTCACTTGACATAGGCTACCTCTAGGCAATCCCTCTGACAAAACGCAACGCTCGCGGCTCGTGAATAAGCTGGTGTCCTATAATCTTAGCTTTTAAATATGACGCTTTAGGAGTTTAGATACCGGGTAGCAAAGCTCGAGGGTACGTACCATACGTATTCTATGCCGGGTAGTGCGGGTAGTCTATTCCGAGTTTGAAATAACGATTACGATCACCTTACGCAAATATCACCTTCTTGGTCTTGCTTTACTTTACTTACCGATAAGTAAGCCTAGGTCATCTTAACCTTAGCTTGCCTACCTTTCTTGTTTTAGGTTACTGGTGGACCCCTTCCCACTTTAACCACATCGTGACGACACAAATTATTTGCTTACAAGTTGTTTTTTAATTTCATTATTATTGCAGAAGAGCGTTGAAGGCGATGTTCATACTGGTTCCGTTGTTTGGTCTCCAATTGTTTCTTGTCATCTATCGACCACCGTACCAGTCTGTGATCGGTCGCCATTACGAAATGATCGCAGCTTTCGTCGTCAACCTCCAGGTGGAGCCACGTGGCAATCTCTTTAATTATTAATAAAGATCTAAGACAATAATAATATAATTATTATAGGCCTATATATCTACTAGTAATCGAAAACCTTTTCTGGCAAAATTCTTACAGTAGTATAGGAAATCTATAGGCTACAGAGAAATGGAAAGTCGTGCAAATAATGGATGGCCATTAGGTTTCACAAACTGTAGGGCCTACAGTCTTGCAAGTCTTATAGACACAGGCTACCGGTCGGCCTAATCATCTATCTGATATATATATATATTTATATATATATATATCAAATAGATGTTTTGTTTTCCGACAACTTCTCGCTCTGAAAATATACACATTTGAAAATATAAATATTCGTCTGTTTTCTGCTTAGATGTAATAAACTTGATTGACATTCCGCATTTGTTATGTAAACAATGTGAATAGCTCTCCTCTGCGTTAGAAGGGTGCACTTCAACTATTGACGAAACCAAAATAAAGACGTTCCTATTATCCTACCACCTTTTTTTCATTGTGAAACTAAAGGCATGAGCTATAGATAGGCCAAAAAGATTCACAGCAAAGATTTTTAGTTAGTAAAAATACATAAGCAGTGCGAGCTATTTAGGCAGCGAGGCCAACAGCAGCGGTGCAGCTATTCTGGATAAGCCTTCTGTTGGCCAGTACGTGTAGACCATACTGTATGTAGGCCTATAGTTTATCTTACCTTATCTGACAATTTATAAAGCGCTTCTTGCAGCAAGAGCCTTTCAGAAGCGCTCCCAGTGCGTTCATCTCCGAGAAAAAAGGCAAGTTTTTAGACGAGAGAAAGATGAGGATACACTACCAGAGAGGATGGCAGAGCGAACTGATGGGGGAAGCCCATTCCATAGAGAGGGACCAATGCAGGCAAATGATCTGGATTGCGCCATGGCGGTCCTGACTCGCGGGACAAAGAGGTCAAGCCGATCAGAGGACCTAAGAGGACGCAGCGAAGTGGCAGAAGGGGGGCGAAGTATCTGATCACACAGATACTTCTTATCGGATCTCTGTCGCTCTATCTCCGACTTAGTTTATAATTATTATACGGTCAGGGCCGTAAATCCCGGGGAGGGAAAGGAGGGAATTCCCTTCCCACTTTTCGCCCCGGGGAGGGAACGTAAAGGAATTCCCTCCCCACAATTTTCTCAGCTGCGTCACAAATGTTAGAGTCAGTAGCCTAAGCTGTGAGCGACTGCACATTGCTCAAAACGTGGATATAAGATTTGGTCTGTGGAATCAAAAGCCGCACAGTTAAAAGAGGTGTAGACTAAAATTAATGTATCCATTGACAGATTAGAATCTCTTCTTAAGTTCTTTATTAATACAAAGAGAGAGGAATTTATGACTTGACGCGCCCAATATAGGCTATCATCCTGAAAGACTGCAGGGAGGAAGACAGCTAATCATACACACACGTGTGTCTTTTATTCTGGTTCTCTGCCCCTAGGCAGGTTCGGCTGTCCAATGTCGTCACTCTTCCCCTCCCGCTGGGTATTCTCCTTTAATGTATATATATATATATATATATAACATACATAGGCCTACATGTGCACCCAAAATGGACAAGCTCCTAAACACCTTTGTGACTTGGTGCACAAACCCTCTCCGCAGTACCTTCCCCCCCCCCGCTCCGGTCTGCTGATCGGTCTGCTTATCGACTTGATCTCCTAGTCCCTCAGGGCAAGGACTTCCATGGCCCAACACCAAGCTTTTGCCATTGTAGACCCTTCTATGTGGAATAACCTAACCCCCTTTCTCTATCCCTGTTATGATCTAATTAGAAGGTGACATCTTCAGTCATTCATTGCTTCAAGTCTTTCTTCTTTCATCGCGGCTTTCACACTGAGAGTGAATCTAAAATCTAAATAGATAGTACTGTAACAGCCGCTTTGTAAATTGTCATATAAGTTTACAATACATACGTGCACTCATGGTTCATACATACATAACATGTGTAGCCTACATAAGTACATAGGCCAATCATAATTATTGGAAGCGAGGGCTCTGAGTTTTGAAAGGAAGAATAGTGATAGGTCTATCAGTTCATCTCGAGACCACGTTATTCCGCATATTCGACTGAAGACCTACAGAGGATTACCAATAAATTTGAGCAAATAAAATTCGTGAATAGATTTAAGAAGTCTCATCTCTTTCGTTTTACCAAATGACTTCAAGTACGATGGTGTGCTGGTAACTGGTAAGTGCTATGAAAATAGTGCAAATGCGCACTGACTTCTCTATTAAGAACAGCTTTTCACATGCATAAACAATTAGCCATTGCCGAAAAATCTGTGCAGCAGAAAAGTGACTAACAGCATTGTATAACAGCGTTAAATCATCCTGATCAGATTTCTGTCATTTTATATCTTCTAAGTTAGAAATCTGATTTGTTTGCAGTTTGTATTTGTAATCGCAATGACAATCTGCAGAGTACTTCAGCACCCACAGAAGCTATAAAGATGAATGTATATAGGCCTACGCCTACTAAACCATACAGATGGAGAAGTTAAATCGAAGAGAAATATAAGCCACTAAATAGGCCTAATACTTTCAACTCTTTCCGTTTGGCAAGAGAACCTCCAGTGACTAGTCGTGTTGTTCCCTGTACTTCGAACATATTATAGGCTATGTGCAGTAGGCTTATATAGTGAGAGGTCAGAACCAACAATTTTTAACACTAACTTTGGGGTGGGTTTTTTTAGGGAGGTAGGCCTATAGGCTTACTATGCACACAATCCAGAAGGGAAAATTTTCCCTCCCCACATTTAGTAACCGATTTACGGCCCTGTATACGGTGATTGTTCAGTGATTTTTGCTCTAAATCATTTTCTTGTCATCATGGACTTGGTAGCAAGGTCTCGTGAGGACATTAATGAATTTTTAAGTATGCATTTAATTAATCGTGGAGGCGTGTAATGTATTAATAGACTTACCTGAAATTATAATCATACAGGGGTCAAGTCTTGCAAAAACTTCGCAATGACATTTTATTAGTCGCTATGAATAACTTGAAGGGTTGTTTCCTTTTCAGGGACTCTTTGTTTCACTCATCTATTGTCTCGCCAATGGAGAGGTAAAGATTTCCAATTAAATTTAGAATCGTAGACTAATTAAATACAGGCTGGTCGGTCTTCACAAAGCGCTCTTGTAGAAACCTTTCCAATAAATTTAGGATATTATTAGAAAAAACAGCTTGTGCTAAGACGCATATTTGTCCAGATCTGTCAGATCCGAAGCAAGTGCTATATAAATGCTGCGATTAATTATATGTAATGAGCACATCACGGAATGATGCATGGATATCTGAATCCCGTTTATCAAGACAATGAAATTGGTTGCTGGTCATGGATGGTGTGGCCAGGATATTTTTAGGAAGATGTCTCTAAAGAGATCTTAGTCAGGTTTTTTGTTTTGCAAAGTTCTTTAAAAATTGAGAAACATTTGGGTAGGAAGTCAAGGTGTATCAACTTGCAGATCCAGCGCGTTAAGAGAGTCAAGTCCCTGCATGCTTACTGGCCTCGATCCACCATAATTATGGAACAGTATGCCGATAGCATGCGGTTGACAGTACTGGCCCGGACCACGTCAGGATGCCTGGCCATGGAAAGTCCACATGGGGTCAAAATACGATAGCCCTGGAGAGATTACTTGGCACGTAGCCTATTGAAAGTCGTTGAACACAGGGATAACCGAACATTTCGGTTAGCTCGACACCCAGTATACATATATTCAAAGACATAAGCTTTTTCATGTCAGGCAGGACTGGAGGCTCTGTAGAAAGATTTATTGTGCTGTGTTGCATGATGTTTGTAAATTACACTATTAGATTAATTATTGTCAATAAAGCTGAGCCTTTTAGCAAACCTTCCTTTAAGTTTTGTCTATTGTACATAAGCTTAATGTCAAAGCTGTTAGTTGCTGATGAAGCTACATAGTGTGCATCTTAGCAAACCTTATATTCCTCTATTGGTGCAACTGTACACAATTGTTAGTCATCTGGGGCCATTATTATTTCTAATATATGTAAATGACCTGACGACTACTTCCAAAGTGTTTCACTATATATTGTTTGCTGATGACACGAATGCCTTTATATCTGATAAGTCAATAGAATCATTGTTTGAAAGAGCTAATCATGAGCTCATCACCATTTCTTCCTGGTTTAGAGCTAACAAATTATCGCTTAATATTGATAAAACAAACTTTATTCTTTTTGGATCCCGCCGTAAACTAACGCCAGTGTGTGATTACAGATTGACAATGGATGGTCAAATGATTATGCCGACTGAATCGTGTAAATTTTTAGGTGTGTATCTGGACCAGCACCTCACCTGGAAAGAACACATTAAGCAGATATCTAAAAAAATAGCAAAACATATTAGCGTGCTATCAAGAATCCGTCACTGTCTCTCTCAAGCTACATTACAAGGCTTATACTATTCCTTAATTTTTCCATACTTGTCATATTGTAACATTTGCTGGGCCTCAACTTATAGTTTTTATTTAAAAAAATTGGAGAGTTTGCAAAAACGTGCCATTCGAACTATTTTCTTATTATGCTGGTCTGTCAGTACCAAACCAATTTTTCGAACCTATAACATACTACGATTATCAGATATATATAAGTTTCAAATCAGTTTGTTCATGTTTCGCTATCATCACAAATTGTTGCCTAGGACATTTGATGGTTATTTTTGTCAGGGAATTGCTGTACATAACCATTTCACTAGAACTCTGTTACACTACCGCACCGATGTTGCACATACTAGGATGAAATTATTTTCGATTAAATGTTCTGGCCCTATGATATGGAATAACCTCCCAAAATATATTACACTTATACCCACCATTAACATGTTTAAGAAAAAATTAAAAGACTGTTTAATCTCTGTTTACTAGATTTAAACAATTGGTCATAATTTGTTTTTTTCTTGTTTTTTGTTTTGTTTTGAAATCTGTGTGTCATTTCATTTCAGTTTACTTTTGTTTCATGTGTAAGATGTTGTGCTTTGCACTGTTTTTTTTACAATAGCCAAATGTTATTGAGAAAGGAAGGGTCAATCCAGCCTCAGCGGGTCCATACGACCTTTTTGGATTGACCCTTTGACTTATGCACCGATCACTCGAAAGTCATTGAATTTGTACTGATTACTGCTCTTTTGTACGTGTTTGATGCTTTGTCAATAAACGGCTTACTTACTTATCTGCTCGCAAGTATACCATCTTCTTTCCCTTCAGGGTCGGGGTTAATCCATCTTTGGCGAGGAGTCAGCCACTCGGATACTTCTCTTCCACTTGTCTCCGTATCCAATGTCTTAGTTCTTCAGATAATTAATTGATCAGCTTTAGGCCTTGCTGTATCGTGTCCTCCCATCTTTGCCTCTATCGTCCCCGACTGCACGCGTCGACCGTATGTATCTCTGCTTGCGTGATACCTTTGACACAAAACTATCTGCATGTGCTATAGTATAATTGATTGATTGACCTGTGGGCCCGGTAGCGCATTGGATAGCTCGCTGGCGTAGAGTCACAGTGCGAGAGGCAACGAGTTCGAACCTCATAGGACGAACATGCTTATAGGCTGCTATTATACAGTATTATAGCTCCGTGTATTGCAGGCTGTCTGTTCTGTTAGTAGGCCTATAGTTAAGAACTTAAGATTCATGTCTACTGTAATTTGCGTTGCGAATTGTTTAAATTGCCTAAATGTAGGCCTACACTGTAACCTGTTGCGGTCTGTCAACCGGATTGTTTCAATAAAGAATATTATTATTTTTTTACTTATTGATTAATTGGTTGATCGCTTGATTGATGAGATTCCGTGTCTTAGCCTATAATATAAGCCCATCGTGCAACTTCCCTTTTTTGTTCTTTCCATCCTCACAGGTCATGTCACATCTGAGCCGATCCTGGCAGAGACTGACGGCCAAGATCCACCGCCAGGATTTCGGGAGGATTCCCAGCTTATCTGGCGCCACTCATACGGAACTCTTCTCATTGACCAGCCGAAGAGACTCCGCCTCCCCGACTGGCTCGACCAATCACGATCATCGACGGTCGAGTTTAAAAACGACGGCTCTCAACGGCGGACGTAACCACGGCGTCACAGACGGTGGTGACGTCAGCCCTAGACGTCACGACGACGTCGTCGCTAAGCAACCAGACTGCGTTGTTCTGGTGGCCGATCTGGCGGCCATTGAAGAGGTGGATGAGGTTTTCGACTGAGCAATAAAGCCACATGTAGTAGGCACACGTCTCTTGCTCGAGTGGGCCTACCTACTTTCTGGCTGCTTTAAGTCTCGTGTAGTTTCCTGCAGTGACATCTCACGGCTGCCAGAGTCACTTACGGCCACCTCCTCCATTCTCCAGTCTTGAGACTGGCGCGGTAGGAGTATGAACTGCAGCCTTGGTGGAGTTCTCAAGATCCTATATAGTCAAGGGCCGTTTATTATTTGGAGGAATTAAAGGATAATGCTTGACCTGGAAGAAAAGAAGGAAGGAGTTAAGGAGGCGTTGAGCAATAAACACGTCCTGCTGACGTCATCACCAGACCATTCAACAAATCACTTGAGTAAAGTATTAGCGACAGAACATATTTGATGCGATTATTCAAAGAGAATTTCTTGGTAATGTAAACACGAAAGAGAATTTGAAAAGAAGAATGTGCCTTGTTGCGTAACACATCTGAATGATCTGATAAACTCATTAACGAGTCAATGGACAGATTATTTGAAACTGAAGCTTACAACAACGTTTTGGATAAAGTTGCTGCAAGTATTGAGTCAAGATTTTCTACGAATTGGTGGAAAAACGAATGAAGTTTTGAAGAAGACTTTAATGAATTTGAATTTCACTATAGCCTAAGACTAAGTTATAATTTCATCTGCATATTTTCAACAGTCAGTCATTAGTGTATAAATTATTATATTAACTTAAATGTCTTAATAATTGTGATGCCAATAATTCTGAGCGTAACTGCGTTCTTAGGAGCTAAGAACGTATATAAAAACTATAATAGTAGGCCTATTCTCTGTAGAAGTTAACAATAATTGTTAATTTGTTATGCACCCGTTCAGAGTTTCCAGCGCCTCCTCGGACCCACTGCCTTAGGCGCCCTTTTAACGGCATGGCCGTTTTACAGCGTTTTATATACATGTAACTTGTCGTAATTATTTTTTTTATCCCTCTCAGTGCCAAGATATCCACTTGAATTTCTCGGCCTCCAACTTTCCTCTCATGGCCAGAAGTCAACAAGGTGACCTGTCGTTTTGTCCATCGTTGTTTAGAGTGCGGACAGGGCACTATATAGGCCTAGATTGCGTTTCACACGATCAGCTTCAATGTACTTGACCCGGTTCGGTTGTCTCGGCTTCACAACCACTGCCATGGAGCATTGCAGCTGCATCTTCGATAAAATAAAATGGCCACTGAATGGTCTGACCACTTCACTCAAGTCTTCTAAACACCTCTTCGGATAACTACCTAAAGAAAGCTAAAATTTTCTTGCTTACTATTACGCAGAAGCAATGTAATCGTATTCGTAATCGTAAACTCGGAACTTCTACAGCGCCCACAACAGCTAAGTCGCTGCCCGCGGGAACCAGCTTATTCACAGACGTTCAATCATAGGCGTAGGGGGCATTTCAGGAGTTGGGGGGGGGCAAATGTTAAACTTTGCCCAACAAATCTGATGACTTTTTTGTCGTCCGGTCGAAATTGCCCGAAAATTTCTGTTACTTCTTTTGCCCGAAAATTCTGACGACCTTTTTTTGTTGCCCGGTCGAAATCTTCGGAAAATTTTAGATAGATTTTTTCCCCCTGGACTGCTTGCCCGAAAACCAGACTTGCCCGAAGAAATTGGGGGGGGGGGCATTTGCCCCTCTGGACCCCCGTCTCCTACGTCTATGCGTTCAATCAAAACAAAGTTGATAAGCATGAGAGATGTGTATAGAAAACAATGTATTATAGCTTTATAGGCCTACCGAAGACAATGTGCAATGGACCTTGTATTTATACATTTGCCAAAGACTTTGTATTAATGTACTATAGGTCTACCGAAAACGTGGTATTAGCCTATAGAACTTGTGTATCGAACGTGTTGTATTTATATGCTTTATTTTGCAGGCATTCTATTGTATTTATAAGCCTCCAGAAGACATTGTATTATATTATAGGTCTTCTATTGTAGGCCTATTATAAGCCTACCGAAGACAATGTATATAAGCCTACCGAATACAATGTATTATTATAGTCGTTTTTTTGTATAATAACCCTGTGAAGAAATTGTTTTATAACAGACCTTGTTTTGTGTTATCATAAGCCCACCGAAGACATTGTGTTCTAAACCTTCGACTAAAGGTCTTTTCGTCCCTTGGTAACTGAGTCAATGTCAATGCTCTCAGACGGAAAATTAATTTTTTCTGGTGTTTGGACGAACGGTGCATCATCTTAGGGATTAGTCGCCAGTCTGTCAGAATATTATTATAGTGATCATTCGTTTTCAGTCGGTAGATGGCAGATGCTAAGGCGAACTGAGAAGCCCGCCATTAACTCGTAATCGCAATCGTAATCTCCAGACTTCTAAAGCGCTACTCGAAAGCCAAGCGCGGGGCACCAGTCCGAAGGTGGTCCGGGTCTAGTTGGGGTTGGGTGCTTAAACTCCCCCAGTCTTTACTAGAGCCCGTAGTAAAGTTTGTTTTTCACACCCCAATTCCAAGTGGATCATAGTCAAACCCTTCCCCTAGTCAGGGCTGTTTTTAAGGAATTTTTAGAACTACACAACTCCTTCTTTTCGTTCCCATCGTCCATGATAAATTACTTCCAATCGGAGGACAATGACCTTTTTGCTAGTTATAACAGTACAGAAGTGCTTCTACAACTGCAAAAATCCATTTAGAACTGCACATTTTGTGTACAACTGCACGTTAAAAAAGCCCTGAGTCCAACCCCCAACCCCCATTTATTTTTCCACAATTTTCACACTGCTGTCCAGGGATGTAAGTGGAAAATAAGAAGTGCCGGTATGGATTTAAAAACCATTCCAGGTTTTTCTAAGGGAATTTTTACAAGTGTACTATCTCAGCCTCTAACGATTAGGGGGTCTGGGGGAGCGTCGTAAGCTCCCCCAGCGGGGTCTGGGGCGGAGCCCCAGCCGACAACGCATTTTAGAGCAATTGAAGTCAAATGAGACCTGTTTTGGCAATACATTTAAGTGATTATTCATTCACCTAAAATTGATTAAAATTTGAATTTTATTTAAAAAAACTGAAAACTTAGGCGTATTACTAGGAAATAGCATAGGCTACACCAAAACGTGCAAAATTGTTACTAGACTTTATACTATGCCCTAGTGTTTTTAGCTTTAGGCCTATAGAAATATACAGATAGAGCAATCAGAAACTGCAGACAGTGGAGAGGAGATCTGCTATATCATATGATATCGTATAGTCACTATAGTGTGAATCTGATAAACTAGTATCATAGAAGTTTCCATAGATCGTAATATGGATGTGATGATTCCTTCGTTGTTCGATCAGGACAATGTGTGTCATCAGCAGATCTGCGTCCTTTCTTAATCCAAGACACTACATAGTCGCTCGGCTTAAATTTGGACAGTGGTGGACCAACGCATTTCAGAAAAACCAGTTGTGCCAAGTGTGCCACATTTAACCTACTTCGGATAGGAGTTGAAATGTCGTTCATGACACTGAATGTCCTCTCGCACTCTGCTGTTGATACCACATATGTGTCAACAGCGTGAAACAGCTGTTGGAGTGCATGCCGCATCTTCGGAATCGCCGTCCCTCGGCTGTCGTCCCGGAATTCACGGAAGGCCAAAATGCAGGTTCTTTCGTCAATCTTCATTTTCTCACATAAGAACTTTATTTCTGCTTCGCCAAAGAGAGCATCGCATTCCTTGTCCTTCCAGCTGTCTTTATTTAGCACATCGATGCTGGCCAATAGGTTGTTGTATTTCTGAATGTTGGCCTCACGAGCTTTTTCGCTTGTGCCAACGTTTGAAGATTCTGTGGTCTGCATGCGACGGCGAAGATTGGCGGCGAGACTCTTAAAATATTGTCCCTGTCGAAGTTCGATATCTACTTTTGTATTTGTGCCCAGACGAATCCCTTTGAAGCTGTTTTCCGCAATGCCTGCCTTGGCTTCTTTAAGATATGGACCAGCGTTGTCAGCCATTGATTCCAGGACGCGTATTTGACGGTCCACAAGTTTTTGTGCCCGAGTTAAGGTCATATCACGCTTCTGCAACTCACGTGACAGGTCACCTAATTCAGTAAGTGCGTCAAGCATCACCCCAACATTATTGACGAAGCCAACAGCGGTGAGACGTTTATTTAGGCCACTGTACTTCTGACGGGTTGTGTGGTCTCTCTCTGGATCTGTGGATGCAGATAGAAAGTGTGCATATAGAGCAGGATAGTTTGTCCACACTGCTTTGAGTGTTCTCTCGCTGCTTGAAACCCAGCGTATGTCAAAAACGCGCCCTATTGACAGTATCTGGCTTTCCAGCAACGCTGCACATGCTTTAAGTTCACGCTTGTTCTTTGGTGAAGCGTGGTATGTTGTGTATAATTTGTCGATGAAAGACTGAAAATTGTTTAGCCCTGTAACTTCCTTGTTTGTATCACCAACTGCCAGCTCAAGTCTGTGATTAGCGCAATGCCACACAAAGATATCGGGAAAGTCTTTGAGTAACAACGTAGCTACTCCAGATTTGTTACCCAACATTGTCGATGCGCCATCTGCTGCAAAGCTTATAAAATGTTTTTTCAGATAGGCATCATTAAATCCATGAGAATCAAGACATTTCAAGAGCGACGCAGTTATTGTTTTTGCATCAGCACTTGAGAGCTCAACCAAGTCAAGGAAGAATGTTAGTGGCCCAGACTCATTGACAGCAGCACGCATACAGACAGTAAGAACTGTGAGACCACTCGCTGATGTTGACTCGTCAATTAAAACAGAAATTTTATGTTCGTTGACAATGATGTTGGCAACGAGTTTCTGTCGCATCTCATTCGCGACATGTGTGATGATATTTGTGCAAGACAGGCGTGTGTGAAGTATGCGACCCATGTCGATGCCGTTCAGTTGCTGCAAGTCAATGTCGTCTGGTAGATCAGAGAACGGACGCTCCTTCTTTGCAATTTTATATGCAGTTCGGAAAACTCTGCATGTTGTCTCGTGTTCGTTTTTGCTATGTTTTGCGTTTGCCTCCTGCAGTAAGTTTTTCTTTGCCGTTTCCGCAATCATCTCAGCAGATTGGTGAGCCTTACTGGTTTTGTGATCGTACATCTTCTTACGAAGTGACTGTTGCTGTTCACCGAGTGTACACCCAAATGGTTCAACACGGATGTTCACCCATTCGGTAGACAGTTTTATTCCTTGGAATTGATGAAGTTTTACAGATTTAGCTGAAAAACAAACTGAACAACCAAGCTTCCCGTTTTGGCAAAGCAACCAGCTGTATTCCTCGCATTTTGACACATATTGTTTGAGAGTCCAGCATTGTGGAAACGATGGGCTGTGCTCATCAATATCTTTAACATCTATGTTACTATCGCCTTTTTTGTCTGCGTGCTTACTCGATACCTCAGATACTGAGTTACAATTTTTGGCATCAGAAACGAACGGTAGTTTGTTGACATCAGTACTGTCTTCGTGATCAGATGCAGTTGAAGGAGTGATTACATCATGCGAGCAACATTGACCTACAGCTTGACCTACACTAGTAATGAGGCTGACGTAGTGTGTCTCTCCCACGAGGCCGATGTTAATGATCATTTCATGCTGCGTATCATTTCTACTTACACTATCGTCCTCATCAGTCTGCAAAGTTAGTTCGGTGACATGACCATTATCATGCAGGACGCGAATAGTTCGTGAAACACTCGCACCAACAGCACGCAACATGATCTCATCAACCCACTGACCAATTTTCGACTGACGCATCAGGTATGAGTCGACGTCCTTGTCACGATGGCTTATCAAGAACTGTTCATTCATGAGCTGTGGATGTGAACGAAGGAACGATACTGCTCGCTGCCTGAGACATGCTGTGTCAATGGATATACCCTGAGCAGACAGCTGGTGCACTACAGCATGAAGTCCACAGTCACCATCAGCCGGAACATCAAATATGCTGAAATTTTTCTCTGCAGCCACCTGAACGAGAGATTTCTTTGCCACTTCAAAGCTGACATATTCTTTGGGACTTTTATGTACTGTGATCACTTGTGCACCTTTAAAAATAATTTGTTCACCGGCGTTTAATGACACGTTTAATGAATCAAAATCCAGAGTTTGTAAACTCCGGTAGTCCTACAGAAATAGAACTTCATGCGTATTCCAAGATCGCTATAATAAGCAGTGTCTCAAGCAGTTGTAGAATATAAGATATATATATATATATATATATATATGCGTGTGTGTTGTCGATTCCAAATAGAATCCTGTATATATAAATATATAACTGGCCCAGTTAGCTACATCGAGGAACTGCTGTTGGTAAACTTCGGTACACCTTCAGGCTGTAGGTGGGACAGTCTCTGAGTAGTAGTGTTCTTGAAGGGGGTACATCCCACTTCTGTTTTATAATCAATATTTTGCATCAGTCATTCTCAAATGTTACCATTCTATAATTATTTTCCCACTTTTGTTTCGATACCCATATTTCGATAAAAATTGTATTTTAGGGTATTTAATTAGGTAGTCGTGCTATTATATAGGATGTGTTTCAGTTTATTTTTACGCTAAAATATATACACTAAACAGTTTGTAGTCTGTACTAAGTCTGTACTAAGTACTAACCTGGAAGTATCTTGACTGTTTTTGGGCTCGCAAAGGACAGTACACTCTGGCGAAGTTTTTTATTTGGAGGCCCGGCAGCCATAATAGTTAATAATAATTATAAACAAAATGACATTATTTAATTTAACAGTATTAGCGTAGTCCGCCACCTACTGCTACCGAAAATTAAGTGTATCGGCGAATATTTTACCGTTAAAACCTTGGCTGCAAGAGGTCAGTAAGTAAGTAAATTGTATGCTGCAGATATACAATAGCAAGTAAGGAGGTGGATTCAGACAAATGACTAACGCAAAAAACCATCCATTAGGCCACTTCGACAATAAAGCACTACTTGACTTGCATACCGTCAATACCGGCATGTCTTTGCGCCATACCGGTATGGCATTTTATCCTGGAGAGGTGCCGGTATGCTTTCAGCCAAACTGAAGAGGTGCCGGTATGGCATACCGTCTCATACCGTCACACTTACAACCCTGCTGCTGTCAACTTCACAATAATTGATAAGAGACAATCATGGTTGATGATGGCTTTCATCAGCTGCAGCTCAGTTTGCCTTCGTCTTGACTTTTCCATCGGTGACGGACACGAAGTAGATGGGACAGAAGATTATCATCCCGAACAGACTCTGCCCCATGAGGAAAGCGAACAGCCGGTCGACACCCCAATGGACGGGTAGAACGCGCAGCTGAGGCAGGAGCGTTGGACCGAAGAACAGCAGGAGGTAGGCGCTGATGATGAGGCCGGTGACACGAATGTATTGATGCACGGCTATCCTCAGCAACTCTGCACGACGCTCGGAGGTCATGTGGGGCCCTGACGGCCACTTCCACATGGCGAAGAGGAGAGGAGGAAGCACGAAGATACCCATCACCAACAGAGTGAAAAACACCTGCGAATTAACGACAAACATAATTATATAGTTAATAAGCAGTATTCAGTGCAATACTGTTTAGCGATATCTCGTGATGTCAGAGGTAACTGATGTCGAGTGGTAAAAATTCTGTGCAGTTCTGACTATTACGTAGGAATAGATACCTGACTACACTCAGCCAATCAATCAATCAATCAATCAATCGATAAATCAATCAACCTATCTATCTATCGATCAATCAGTCAGTCAGTGGCGTAGCCAGGAATTTATGATGGAGGAGTTTATGACCGGATGCTTGGTTTTTCTTATATAAGTGGACAAAATAATAACCTTTGAGAAAACTTTTTCCCTAAGCCAATGAGAAGGGTTTAACCCACAAACCCCTTGTCTACGCCACTGCAGTCAGTCAGTCAATCCAAAACTATAGCTGGCGGGAAAAGATAGAAGTGACAGTCACAGCAAGATAAGGAGACGTTTTAAAAGGATAAAACGGTCGCGAAAGAGGACGAAAAGAATAACTAACAAAACAAAAAAATAACGACCCGATGGCGTATAGTCAAAGTCGAAGAAACATTGGGTTGTGCAAGTGCCCCTGTTTCCCCTATGCATGCTGTTATCACCTGTATGTATGTATATATAATATATATAAATACGGCACCTGTGCCATCGTGTGGCCGATAACTAGATCTACAGGGTGGGCCAAAAAAAGACCCCCCATAAGATTTTTGCCAATATCTTCACCAAAAGTAAGAATTTCGAAATGAAATTTTACAGTCTTAAAGACAATTCATATTTACACCAGATGGCCAGATTTAATTAAAATATTTCAAACACAACAAAAGTTATACCACTTTTAGTGAAGCCACCCACCGTTTTTTGACGATTCAAAAACCCGACGCAACAAAAAGTAACACAAAATCAACTCAATTATTCTGGCCAATATCTTGGCCAGAAGTAAGAATATAAAAATGAAATTTTACATACTTAAAGACAATTCATACCTACACATGATGACCAAGTTTCATCAAAATATTTCAAACAGAACAAAAGTTATATCACTTTTAATGAGGCCACCCCCCATATTTGGACGATTCAAAAACGAAACGCAACAAAAAGTAGCAAAAACACGATTTTATTGAGTCTCATCTAAAATAATTGTTATCAAATAGCCTTTATATTGACAGGTGATCATTATTATTACTATTTTAAAAATAAACAGGGTACCAGCGTAGCTGCACGTCACTGAGAAGTCACTTAGCGAGATGACATCAAATTGTTAAATAAGGAATCTGTCAGATTAATTGGGGGTCCATCAAGAACTTTGCAAAGAGACTCAAAAGAAGTGTTGGCACTGGTGGTGGGCACATTTAACACAAGTTGTGAAGCACTACCAAGTTCATTTGACAACAGTTATTTGAGACGAGACTTAATAAAATCGTGTTTTGTTACTTTTTGTTGCGTTTCGCCTTTGAATCGTCAAAAAACGGTGGGTGGTCTCACTAAAAGTGCTATAACTTTTGTTCTGTTTGAAATATTTTGATAAAATCTGGCCATCGTGTGTAAATATGAATTGTCTTTAAGCCTGTAAATTTTCATTACGATATTCTTACTACTGGCCAAGATATTGGCAAAAAACCTTAAATTTTTTGCGTTTCGTTTTTGAATCGTCAAAAAACGGTGGGTGGCCTCTCTAAAAGTGGCATAACTTTTGTTCTGTTTGAAATATTTTAATGAAATCTGGCCATCATGTGTAAATATGAATTGTCTATAAGTCTGTAAAATTTCATTTCGAAATTCTTACTTTTGGCCAAATTATTGGCAAAAAACCTAGGGGGGTCTTTTTTTTGCCCACCCTGTATATGTAAACATGTGGATCATGATATAATTATATAGGATGTTTGGGCGTTACCTGAGACGAGAAGAAGTCGGTGATGTAATATTTTACACCTTTGCGCCAATCATCCAGAGTACCTGTATAATAATCAACAGCAAACGAGTTATTGCTGAAGACGACAAAAACAACGATTAGCACAAAAGTCAATGACTTGTAATAAAAGCTAATTGTTGTGTAAACAGTGCCAGATGGCACTACCCACTGTTTGTACTTATGTTCATTTTGTTTCTTTGGCAATAAATAAATAAATAAATAAATAAATAAATAAATAAATAAGTAGATGGCATGTCATAATTATATCTGTGATAGAGGAAAACGTTCTCAGTTTGTATGTGCACTTGTTATAGCGCCCCTTCAAGCTCCTCCTACTCAGAGGCGCTCCCGAATGCAGAGCGGACACTGCATCGGAGTTTCACGCCGAAGCGCTGAGCAATTGTGAGTGAAGAACTTGCCCAAGGTCCTTACGCGGCGAGGTGGATTCGAACCTCGAACCTTCCGGCTTCAAGGCAACGACGCCACCACTACACCACCGCGCCCCATCAGTGTTTATATAGAGCACGAATAAAATTAATTATTGTTGCTGGAGCCACAAAGACGTTGGCTGTGAGTCTGTTCGATGGATTAGAATCATGAAAATTTATATGTGGTCTTTGTTAGAGGAAGATAGCTCGTAGCCTACATTATGATAATGTAAGCACATGCATGCATATATACATACGTACGTACATGCACAGTTGCCCACTAACCTAGCATACGTCGGCTCTACAATATTATATTATTATTATTATGTCAAAACGGCAGTCTCTCTTCTGCCTAATCTCTCTTCTAAAAAATATGCTTCTTCGCGCAGGCCTTTCATATTGGGAACAATTTTGAATGGTTCACCCTACAAGCGGCGCTTTAGAAATACAATGCAATGCATGCATTCGTGCACACATGCATACATGTAGGGCCTACATACATATAATTAGGCCTATACAGGCATGCGTTCGTGTAAGCATAGATATATGTATATGAACCTGCATTGAGGTGGTGACTATATAGAGCGTCACTATTAGTGACGCTAAATAATTTCCAGGGTAAGATTACATTAGATTTTGTTGGATACATAATTATAAGTAGGCCTATTTTCATGTGCGTGCACAGACACTAACACTCAAGTAGTAATACATAGTATTTTATTATAGGCCTGTTGATTGTGAAGCTAGGCCTAATTAATAATAAGAAGTAACAGTTGTTGGCATTCATTTACCTGCGTATAGAAATCGATCGTAACCGAAAGTCAAGATGGCGAACATGCACGTGTAGGAAGCGGTCCAGTACGCATGTGCAGTCGCCTCCTCGTTCCTTCGTACGAGTCGAGCGCAGAGGACGAATCCAAGGACACCGAGGAGGACATTTGTGGAGGCAAAGACACAGGGAAGGAGACCGTGGAGGTCATCGAAACCGAAGAAGAACATCGTCTCCCAACCGGTGTGCTGCCAGAGGAGGTAGACCCCTGACGGTGAGAAGACCATCGATAGGTAGCAGACGGTGAAAACGAAGTAGTGGTTGACGATCACCGACCCTTCCCTCTTCAGTCTCTCGCCCGCGAGGGTGGCAAGGGACGCCCCCATGGCGAATGACCAGAACACGTCCACTTGAATCATCGTGATGATGTTGATGATGACCGCCTGGTGAAGGGAAGGCTGAGTGCTGCGTGTGTATTTCCGGTTAATTATACATGCAAGAAAAGCTAAAGATCGATACCACCTGATGAATGGAAGGCTGAGCAAAGCAGGTAGTTTCGATTAATATGTCCACTATGTCCACTCTAGATGTTCACTCTAGATGTCTACTCAACTGCAGTTCACACTGGACAATAAACCGACATCGTTCTGAGGATCATAAAAGCGAATATACAGCCTGGTTCAAAAACGCAGACTTCGGTCCTGTTTAAATTCGTCGTCACCAGTATTAAATTTCAAGTGATGCCACAACCAGCTGATAAGATGCAATTCGCATTATAGTAGCCTTACTAGGCCCATGAGAATGATGAGATTAAAGTCCAACCGTCATTGTATATCTATCAATGCTCTTCAAATGTTAATCATAAATCTATTGTTTGCATTCTCCCACATGGTCAGGTGGCTTAACACTTCAGAGACGAGCTGTATTTGGTTTCTCAGTCGTATAGGCCTATTTGACAAACTCTAGTCGCTAAAGAGTTAAATTACAGTTAGCCCTACACGTAGCCTATAACACAATGTTTCAATAGTGAAAGAAACATTAATTTTGCTGACAGTAAAACCAATCCACATTGGAACTTTTATAGTCTAAGCGTATTTTTATACCAAACTTGCCGCTTCTATGTGGCTTCTATGTGGCTTCTATGTGGCTTCTATGTGGCTTCGAAGTGGCTTCTATGTGGCTTCTATGTGGCTTCTATGCGGCTTCTATGTGGCTTCTATGTGGCTTCTAAGTTCTATGTGGCTTCTATGTGGCTTCTATGTGGCTTCTGTGTGGCTTCTATGTGGCTTCTATGTGGCTTCGAGTCATACATTTGGATAAT
>OX243813.1:46540192-46555192 GCA_945859605.1 Lumbricus rubellus | reverse complement strand
TTTCCAATTGCGTCTATCGCTTTAACGTTTGTTGCCGTAATAATGGCGATTATGTACTAGTGGCTCCACCGGGCGACGAGGAGTGTAACAAACGACTACATGATCAGTCGATTGAGTACAGAGAGCACTATAGAGGAGAAAGACGAACCGTGGGAAGGCCAATGAGAAGGGAAGTCGAATGCGTGAACAACTCAGCAAGGTTGAAGATGTTAGTGGGCCTAAATGTTTCTAAAAGTCTTTACATTAGCCTATACTACCACAGTCTTTACATTATACTACCACAGTCTTTACATTATACTACCACAGTCTTTACATTATACTATACCACAGTCTTTACATTGTACTTCCACAGTCTTTACATTATACTTCCACAATCTTTACATTATACTTCCACAGTCTTTACATTATACTTCCACAGATCAGAGGGCACCTCTAGACTTCAGAAGTCGAGGCTAAGCCCCTAATCGTATAAACGTTGAAAATATATCAATAAAGCTATAAGCTCATTGCTTATTTTATGAGCACTGCGTAAAGGCAGAGCGGTTTTTTCACAGATGAAAGTGAGAAATAAAAATAATTAATCTATTTGCCAGAAGTCCAGGGACTTTTATGGCATAGTAAGATGATGAACTGTTAGGGTGGGTCTCCTTTCGAATCAGAAAGAGAGATTGGAAGACGTATAGGACATGGATGGACCAGAGGAGGAATTCCCGAAATAGACCAGGCTTGGAATCTGAAAAATCAGATCTTCATCACATACGTTCAAAACATCATTTGTAGTCAGTCAAAGGTTTTGTCCACCATTTTGGTTTTTGGTTTTCTGGCAGTGTCACATTTATTTATTATGTGCCTTTATTTTCATCACTTTCCCTGATTCGGAAAATTGTAATTTACATTATGAAATAACATATTCATTAGATACAGAACTTTGCTATTAGCCAATTCAAGAATCTGGCCGCCATTTTGTCCGCCATTTTGGTTTCCAAGCAGTGCTATATATGTGACATTGGTTTCATCTCATTCCTTGACCTCGAAAATGTTGATTTACACCTTGAAATCATGATTATATTGTATACATGTCTTCACTTTTAGCCATTTTAAGATTTTGTCCGCCATTTTGTTCGCCATCTTGGTTTCCGTGCAATGCCACATATGCTACCGTAGTTCCATTGCATTCCTTGACCCCGAAAATGTTGATTTAGACTCTGAAATTATGCTTCCATTGCCTGTATAACTTTACTTATAGCAATTTAAGAATCTGGACGCCATTTTGTCCGCCATTTTGATTTTCTTGCAGTGCTACATATGTATCTTTGCTTCCATTGTATTCCTTGCTCCCTATAATCTTAATTTAGAGTCTAAAATCGTGTTGTTATCACATGCAATACTTTACTTATAGCCGTTTGAAGCAACTGACCGCCATTTTGTCCGCCATCTTGTTTTCCCATTGAACGGCCATAAATCCAGCTTGCTAACCGCGATTTTCGTTTTCAGGGGGGTCAAATTAGTCTAGAAACACCGGATAGCAAATTGTTACATGATTTGCTTCTAACAGTGATTTCTAGAGCCCTTTTAGAATTCCAAGCCTTGTCTAAAAAGGTGCGACTTTAATCTATGCGATGGAAAGCTTGACGTGTGATGTATAGTAGAAGAATAGCTTGAGGCGATCTACAATGGTGGATGAAGTGAATTAGGAAGGGAGGAGAATTTGTGGAATTCAGGACGGAGTTCGTTCCAGATCGAGATACATTATATATGGATCAGTTAAAGGACTAAAGATGAGTGGTGGCTGTTTGACGGAAAAGATTGAGGGGATGGGATGGGGGGGGGGGGTGATTGGGGAAAGTTCAGATGCGAGGTGGGTTGATGGTGAGGAGGTATAAAACAAATCAGGGTCGTAAATCCTGAGTAAAGTGTTGAATTTCTTTCTCCACTGTTGAACTTGCAGTGGGGAGGGAACGTGAAGGAATTCCACCCAACAAATCTTTTTCTAAGATGTTTCATAAATATTGTGGCAGACCAGACCCACGTGCAGCATTGCAAAGAAGTATACATTTTTAACGCTAACCTAGTTATTGTCCAAGCCATTCCAAGTTCCCCAAACTATATAAATTCCCTTTACTGAACTCTGCAGTGGGAATAAGTCTTTACCCGATATAGTAGAAGTTTGGAACACTGCTGTGCTCGATGAATCAATAATTAATTATTAATTAAGAATCTTGCTCAAAGCTGGTATGTGAGCTTCTGAAGGGAAGCATACTTCAGACAAACACACTTTCGAAGAGTGTGTCATCCTTCCCCATATACGTGGGGCGCGGTGGTGATGTGGTGGCGTTATTGCCTTGGAGCCGGAAGGTTCGAGGTACGAATCCACCTTGCCGCGTAAGGACCTTGGGCAAGTCCTTCACTCACAATTGCTCAGCGCTTCGGAGTCAAACTCCGATGCAGTGTCCGCTCTGCATTCGCGAGCGTCTCTGAGTAGAAAGAGCTTGAAGGGGCGCTAATAACAAGTGCACATACAAACAATATATCAGAGCCAGTTAACGGCACTGTTTTGACAAAATAGCAGATATACCACCTCTCTTGACCCTAGATTCCTATAGAATCTACTCGTGGGTGAAGCAAGCCGAAATCAATCAAAATAAACTTAATACGGCGACCTCTCAAGATCCCTACTCAGAGACGTCCCGGCCCAACCCACCGCAGCTCAACAATATCGACTATTTAGAAAAATAACTCACAACATAATAGTAGGCCTACATGCACAGAAACAAAAGTAGCGGCGCCGTTATTTAATTGTCTCATTGTATTGTCTTTCATTTTCAAAATTGACTTCTCACTTCGATCTCTAAGACTGCATGGCACCGTGAACCGACACGCACGATCGCACACTCAAATGATTCGGTCGAACGACAAATATCGACATGGAGTAGGATAGAATATATTACACGCTCACATTATAATAAAATACTCGAGTCGACTGAAATTCAAGTGAATGTTAGACAGATTGGTTTGACGAAAGACAGGCGATGTCTGTTTGCATTCTATGTTTATATGCGACGCTTGGCGTGTGGATCTGTAGCCTCGTGTATAATATAAAGCCAGGTCAAATGGATGGAATGATTAAGGATGTCTACGTTGCATAAGAGATGTATTCAAGCATTTAAGGAATGACAAAAACCTCTGAAATCCTATACTTAATGTGGGTGGGGGGAGAATAATATACGCAGTTTCAGATGCCAACGACACCACTGACACACGACTCGTATGAAGCTCCAAGCCGCGACCTCAATTTCATACATTGTACATGTACACATATTTACTTGTATATGAGACGTATACATCGGTCTATATACACGGTGAACAGAAAAAAACGAACCTCTCCTATATGCTACGATAATTTGTGTAATAATTCGTATATTTCGATAGAATTTGGAGAAAATTCAGCTTAAAGGACAAGAATCAGATAAATATCATTTGTTAGTTATAATGTGTGTTCAAAATATCTTCCTTCGGCCTCAAAACACGCGCGCACGCACGCACGCACGCACGCACGTACGTACGTACGTACGTATGTATGTATGTATGTATGTATGTATGTATGTATGTATGTATGTATGTATGTATGTATGTATGTATGTATGTATGTATGTATGTATGTACGCAAAACGTATGTACGTACATACGTACGTGCGCATGTACGTACGTACGTACGCACGTACGCATGTACGTGCGTACGCATGTACGCATATCAATATATAGCGCCTTTTTGTAACCCAGGAGAGTGTATAAGCTTATGATATGCTGGATGGATGTATAGCGTTGATGCGTAATTCGATGAAAACAATTTCCTGCCGCAGCAGCAGCAGCAGCAGCAGCAGCAGCATCGTCAACCTCATCCTGTCTCATGCATTGGACATTGCAATCGCCGCCGTGCATCATGGGAACGATGGGGATCGGTCGAAACGATGATAGACAGCTAGGGGATCGAGATTTGTGAATAAGCAGATGACGACCCGTAATGAAACATCCGTCTCTATAATGACCTACATGTATCTCATGCATTGGACATTAGTGATGCCATGCATGCATGCATTGCATTCATGCATTGCATCCATGCATTGCATCCATGCATTGCATCCATGCATTGCATGGGTTGGTCATTGCAATGGATTCGATCCTTCGTTATGTGAGAGCAACAAATTGGAGCTCATCTCGTTATTATACAGATCTCTATCTTCCCAATCATGATCGTCGTGATGAGGTTCATTGAGTGAATGCTCATTACAGCACTGCGTCTACCAATTCTCTTTCGCATCCAGTTTGATACGCATACGTAAAATGTATATAGGCAATTAGGCATGCATATGTAGCCTACATAATATGCGTGTAATACATATGCAATGGGCATAATACTGGATAGAAGGATACTGTCATATACACGTATCATACTTGACTGCATGGATAATGGATATAATGAAATTCCGTCATATATTCCATGCATCCTGTGTAATGCCCTGCCTTTTTCTGCAGTCTTGTCCTTTTATGCGCTGCGTTGTCCTGTTCCGTTCTATTGTCCTGTTCCGTTCTATTGTCCTGTTCCGTTCTATTGTCCTGTTCCGTTCTATTGTCCTGTTCCGTTCTATTGTCCTGTTCCGTTCTATTGTCCTGTTTTGTCTTTCCATATATTATGTCGTCCTATCATGTTCTTTTGTGTCCGGTAATAACGTCCTGTTCTGTCTCTTCCTTATCATTTGCCTTTTGATCGTCTATTATGCATGGGAGACTTGAAGCGATAATATAATGTCGAACAGCGTTTGCGTTGGACTTCGCTTTGCGTATACTTTATGGTCGCATAGACGTTAACAGCTTTGAAGACTTTGATGTGTGAAGCTGTGTATGCCGTTGGTTGGTGTCATAGGCCGAAGGTCAAGATTCACACCTATGGCAATGCGCTGGTATTTATCAGTGGTGACGTTTGAGTAAATAAAGATATCAACTAACTTCTCATGGAGAGATGAAACTCGAGTTTAAAGTAAAGGTGTAAATGTCATAATGTACACACTTGTTCACAATGTTAGTACTCATTAAACGGCATAGATCAAGTGAAATGATAGAAGGTCCACATAATTATTATATCAAACTGACTAAATAGTTGTTCGAATTTGGATTTATTAAGCGACTAACTTAACTAGCGAATAGTTGACCCACAGAGTACAGACCGACTGACTGACTCACTGCATGGTTGACTCACTTATTCACCCACTCACTTATTCACCCACTCACTTATTCACCAAATCACTTATTCACTAAATCACTTATTAACACACTCACTTATTCACACACTAACTTATTCACACACTCACTTATTCACACACTCACTTATTCACACACTCACCTATTCACGCACTCCCTTATTCACTCACTTTTTTACGACGATGGAAAACGAAGAAGAAGATTGAAGAGGAGGAGGAGCAGGAGGAGGAGGAGGAGGAGAAGAAGAAGAAGAAGAAGAAGAAGAAGAAGAAGAAGAAAGACGAGGAGAGGAAGAGGAGGAGGAGGAGAAGGAGAAAGGGGAGGACGAGGATGAGGAGGAGAAGGAAGAGTCCTGAGGAGGAGGACGAGTACGAGGAGGAGGAAAAGGAGGAGGTGGAAGATGCAGTGATAGCATTGATAGCAGTGATGGTGGAGGTGGTGGTGGAGAGTGGTGGTGCTGATGCTGTGGCGCCTTTCGACCGGAATTGTTATCGTTCTGATATAATTATAGTCCGACTTCCTCAATTAGAACGATGTGATGTGATGGGTGATGATAAGCGACGGCAAGCAACGCAAAGGCGTCGGAGTCGGAGTCTTTTGCATCTTGAATCGATTGCATTTGACTCGTTGCATGGTTGTTGTTGTTGTTGTTGTCGTCGTCGTCGTTGTTGTTGTTGTTGTTGTCGTCGTCGTCGTCGTCGTCGTTGTCGTCGTCGTTGTCGTCGTCGTCGTTGTTGTTGTTGTTGTCGTCGTCGTTGTTGTTGTGTGATTAGACGAATGCATTTGACTGTGGTTGGTTAATGATCGGTCGTGTGACAGAGGCATGCAGACGACCAACGCAATTTATAAATCATCAGCATTAGTACAACTTACACTGTTCTCCTGCTGTCCATCATCACCAACTGCCATGGCACCAGCGTCGTCTTTATATGTCTCTCTTTTTATGGATGGCTTTCTAATAATTACTATCCGTTCATGGATGTCTCTGTGCTTCTCTTAAGATATAAGATATAATATAAGGTAACGTATACGTCAATACATAGATCATTATACGTTTCTGGTCTTGTCTCTTCTCTTGACTGAGCGTCTGTCGCTCTCTAGGTCTTGCTGTCTCTGTCTAGAGTCTGCATCTGTCTCTTCCAGTGTCTCTGTTTGTCCTTCTCTTCCTCCTCATCTCTTTGTCTCAGCCATTCTGTATCTGTACGTCTGTCTATGCCTCTGTCTCTCTACTCGTTACTCCCTGCAGCCAGTTGTCTCTCTGTGTCTGTATAAATCTGTGTCTGTCCTTCTCTATACATGGTGTGCTGTTGCTATTTGCTGTCACAGCAAAGATGGTTGACTATTATTGCGTCGCGTTGCCCTCCCTTCTTCCCAGACCTGAGACTGGCACTGCCAGAGACCCAGAGTACGAGCAGTCAATGACGGAGTTTTTGGGACTGTGTGCTTTACTCTTCAATGTCTGTTATGTGACGATGTCAAGCAGTTGCCTAAAGCACTGTCTGTCCTTGTTTTTGTCTGCCTGTCTGTCTGCCTGTCTGTATGTCTACATGTCTGTCTGCATGTCTGCTTGTATGTCTGCTTGTATGTCTGCTTGTATGTCTGCTTACTGTGTGTCTGGCAGTCTGCCTATCTGTACGTCTGCCTATATGTCTGCTGGTATGTCTGAATGTTTGTCTGCTTATGTCTGGTCTATGTCTGTTTGTATGTATATTGTATAGTCTGCCTTCATATATCTGTGCGTCTGCCTGTCCGTCTGTTTGTTTGTCTGACATGACGAAGCTGCCATTAGGTGTTGAGATATTGTTCACCCATTGTGTCCATCATTTGACAACCGACCATAGTGGACAGTCCGAAGACCAGCAGATCGTCCCTCTATCCCTCCCTCCCTCCCTCGCTCCCTTCTCAAATGAAAGGTGGGCGCGGGTGATATACCCACGACGAAACTTACTATTGTCGCATTCAAAGCCATATTATTTGAGAATAAAACTGATATCCATTTATAAAAAGATAAATGATTTTATATTTGCAGATCTCTCTCTCTCTCTCTCTCTCTCTCTCTCTCTCTCTCTCTCTCTCTCTCTCTCTCTCTCTATCTCTATCTCTATCTCTCTATCTCTCTCTTTCTCTCTCTCTCTCTCTTTCTCTGTCTATCGCTGTATCTCTGTTTCTCTGTCTGTCTGTCTCTGTCTGTCTGTCTCTCGATATATATCCATTAGATATATTTATATATCATATGTCTAGCTATGTCTATGTGTTTATGCTTGCATTGTGACCGGCACTGTGTATGTGTCAATGCTACAGCTGATGTATAAATAAAACAATAGCCTTCTTCCATAAATGTCCCATTGTCTTATAGCAAACGGTGAGTGAAGCATAACAGAATCTGCGTTTATTTCCCAGTTGGCCAACTGCTTACAATATTACATGTGGGCTGATGGTTGGAAGGTGGGGGGGGTGCGAGAGGCAAGGGACTGGGTGGAGGCTGGACGGAACCAAACAACGGATGGCAATCGTGAGTAAACAATAACTTATCCAATTGATGAGTCGTCCCTTAAAAACCCTTGGATCATATTTGGCAAATGCTTTACTTATACGAACACACACACCCACACACACACACATACACACACACACACACACGCACACAGCACTACACACACACACACACAACACCACGCGCACACAATTACACGCCCGCACAAACACCCACGCACATACACGTACACACACCCACACGCCTATACGCACATCCACACACGTGCGCGCACCCACGCACGCACACACATACACATTATTATATAATAATAATAATTATAATGCAATTATATAGGACATCCATAATGATTCTGTAGATAATTTATGTGCTCACTTAGATTTGTACATGCATTGCATCACATGTAGGCAGGCAGACAGACAGGCAGACAGACAGACAGACAGGCAAACAGACAGACAGACAGACAGACAGACAGGCAAACAGACAGACAGGCAGGCAGACAGACAGACAGGGAGGCAGACAGGCAGGCAGGCAGGCAGGCAGGCAGGCAGGCACCTACGCACTGGTTAATGCTGGTTAATGCAGTTGTACAAACTGATTACAATCAGGTAATACCGTAACGAATGAGATTTACCCATGTTTTTATATGAATTTGTTTGATTGCTTAATAATTATGGTATTTAATTTCGAAGAACCGTTTTGGTCTTGAGAGTATAATAATAGGGTTATATAATAATTAATAATTAATTATAGGTCCTTCGTTTACAGCATAATGTATGCCATTGTATGAGAAGATGATGTTGACGAAATGGGCGTTTTGATTTACTTCTCATGAATCTGCTTTATTGCTTGAGTGCTGACTGAGAAAGTCGCTCATCTGAGTGGAGTCATTAAGGCGGACAGACAGACAGACAGACAGACAGACAGACAGTCGGACAGACGGGCAGACAGACAGACAGACGGGCAGACAGACAGACGGACAGACAGACAGACAGACAGACGGACAGACAGACGGACAAACGAACAGACAGACAGTCGGACAGACGGGCAGACAGACAGACAGATGGGCAGACAGACAGACGGGCAGACAGACAGACGGGCAGACAGACAGACAGACGGACAAACGAACAGACAGACAGTCGGACAGACGGGCAGACAGACAGACAGATGGGCAGACAGACAGACGGGCAGACAGACAGACGGGCAGACAGACAGACAGACAGCGGAAGAACAGGCAGACAAACGAGCAAGCAGAAAATGTCAACACAACTAACCCTACGCAAATCGAAACCCATGCAGGGCACCAGTATATTCAGAAGCGCCGCGTCGTGCCAGAATGGTTGTCCGGAGATGTCAAGGAAGGATCCGAGTCCGGATGCCAGACAGACTAGCTAAAGCAGACACAGAGTTGCTGCTGGGGGTAGGCAGGGAATCAGACAGACAAGCGGACAAACGAACAGATATAGCGAGACAGACGCAGAGAAGAACAGGGATAAAGACAGACAGCCACTCGTCAGAATACTGGGAGAAAAAGGTGAGCAAGATAAGATTAGCGACGAACTTTATAATTATAAAGATAATTATTTTTGTTGCTCTTCTCTCTGACAGAAGAGAGCCCCTCGAAACCTTCCATTCGAGACCCTTCCCTCGTGCGACCCTCTTTCCTCGAGACCCCCTCCCCTTGTCTCCCGTTCCCTTAAAACCTCCCCCTCACGGGAGGGAAGTGGAACAACGAACCAATTCGTATATTCACCAAGTAGGCTACCAGTTTATCGGCAGAGCCTATATACGCTTCATTGAATCCTTACAGAGACCAAGAAAGAAAATCTGGTTATATTCTGCCTCGTGGAAGTTATGACGATAATAACAATAAAGTTTTCAGCCGACTGGGTAGTCATGGCTATTTTTCAGCCTTTATACCGCTGCACAATGCTCTGCGATGTTATTGAAGATGTCATAAAAGGCGCTATAAAATTTTGTGTTTGTCGCCTTCGAGAGAGTATCAATTATATATAGGCACGCATTGAAAATGGCGTCTATGTGAATGTCGCCGATGTCAGAGATATGATATTTGTTATTAACAACCGTTTGAACTAAACAAAGAATGTTCGTCTCTATCCGTCCATCCATCCATCTATCCATGATCCATCCGTCCGTCCGTCCATACGTCCGTCCGTCCATCCGTCCATCCGTCCGTCCATCCATCCGTCCGTTCATCCATCCGTCCATCCATATATCCATCCATCTCTCAATGATCCATCCGTCCGTCCATCCATCCATCTATCCATGATCCATCCATCCGTCCGTCCGTCCGTTCGTCCATCCATCCGTCCATCCATCCATCCATCCATCCATCCATCCATCCATCCATCCATCCATCCTAGCCAAACCCTCTGACTCCCTATTCCATCAGTCTCCGTATACCCCCGACATACTCTCCCTCCCTCAAAGCCTAACCACTTTCTCCCTATTCCCTCAATCCCCGTCTCTGTCCCTCCCTCTCTCTCTCTCCCTCCCATTATTCTATCCCTCCCTCCCATTATTCTCTACCTCCCTCAAAGCCTAACCATCTGACTGTCTGACATCCTCTTCCTTGAGTCCCTCCCCCGTCTCTCTCCCCTCCCTCCCTCTCGTCATTCTCTCCCTCCCTCAAGGCCTAACCCTCTAACATCTTCTTCTTTTAGCCCACCCCTCCATCCACCACCCGTCTCGATGCCGCTACCTGTTTACCTATCGAGACACGTGATTCTTGTACCTTACATAAGCTGAGTGGAGCAGATGGGAGTTGGCGAGAAACATCAACAAGTGAAGCTGATACTGTTTATGACATCCAAACTCAACACCTTCCTACGCCTCACATTACACACGATTCACACACAATCACACGCACCCATTGATACATGTTGTACATGTGCGTATTGTAAACAAACACACGCATACGCACATGCTTACATACATGCTTACATACACATACTAACATAATTTTATACATGCTTACACAAATGCACATACATGCTTACATACATGCTTACATACATGCTCACATACATGCCTACATACATGTAGGCCTACATGCGCATATTATACATGTTTACGTACACATATTAATATACATGCCTACATGCATGCTTACATACATGCTTGTATACATACTTACATACATGCACATACGTGATTACATACATACTAACATACATGCTTACAATTACATGCATGCTCACATACATGCTTACAATTACATGCATGCTCAATTGCTCACATACATGCGCATACATCCATGTATACGCCCTACTGTATATATTCATGCTTACATGTGTTATGTAGAATAGTATGCATGCATACATTAATACATAGATACCGAAGTACGTGCAGAACTATACATGCATAATCATTCAAGTATGCATGCACACATACATAGATTCTACATGCATGAATACAAGTGTATATTACATTCACGCATGTCATGCATGAATGCAAATTATGCAATCGGCATATTATATAAATAATACGTAATATTATGCACATCCATAGATGGACGCATACATGTGTGCAATGTGCATGACATGACAGTCATCTTCTCCACTCAGGACTGTTGTGTTAAGGACCGGGAGGGACATTGGGACAGCCCATCGCCCACCACTCCTTTGCAATTGACGAACCTTGTCGTGAAAATTTGTCAAGCTGTTTGACAACCCGAGTGACGGTGTATAGTACAGTGAGTGGTACGCGTGGTACCGAGGACCGTCGGCTGCCTGGATACACCGTACCCGATGTACGATATGCATATAATGCTCCGGGAGAAGAAGCTATGTCAATGCTATTATATTCTGGTGCTATTTCCATCCTTTTTGTGCTTTTTGGTTGCACCATTGTGATGATGATGCCCGAAGGCAGGTTCATGCACAATGTGTGTGCGCGCGCGTGTGTGTGTGTGTGTGTGTGTGTGTGTGTGAATATATATAGCTCCATATATAATTTTATATATATATATAACGTCTTTTATGGAATCTTATACAAACCATAAAAGAGTAGATTAAAACATGTTGAGAATTGGTTAATAAAAAACGTATCTATCAGCGACTTCTCTTTTTTAGACTTAATTTTGCTCAAAGCATTCGACGTCTATATATCATCTGAATTACTATACGTTCACCCAATCATCCAATCACCCGAAGCCATCTATCTAGATTCTGATAGACTGATGTTTCATGTGAGGCTTAGCCATCCAGCGACGATGTACATGTTTTAAACTTTCTTTTAATAATTACCAATCACGAAAAGATGGACGGCAGTCTTAACGCTCGCTGATTGGTTTTGCGTTGGTCGTCTGCCATGACGTCATCGTCCAATCTATCGCATTAATCCTTCGCCAAAAGCCATGCTGATGGGATCACGTGTACAGCGCCTTTGTGGGATTAGGAAAAAGCGCAACATCAAGACAGTGTGTAATACTTACACACTCAAACACCCGCACAGACACGCTCACACGCACACACAAACTCACACACACACCCATGCACACACACACGCCCACACGCACACACACACGCCCACACACACACACACACACTCACATGTTCATAATACCTACAAGTGTATACTTGCATGAACAGGGCGGATACAGAAATTGTCCAAAGGGGGGGGGGCTTAGGTCGGAAAATGTCTTTGATCTTTGGCGGAAAAATCTATTAAAATGTTTTATATAGCCTACCATTTTTTGAAGCCAATGCTAAAATAGTTGCTTGGTGTTCTTTTAGTCGTAGCCTACGCCCTACGCTACCTTTTCTCTCTCACCTTTCCCCGCTGAATTGATTGTTGAATGCTTGTTGAAATCTTATGGGGGGGGGGTCCTGTGCACATTTCTGAATGGGGGTCATGGTTGGATTGGTCCCTCTGCATGGATCCGCTTCTGTGCTTGCATACCTGCGCTTGTAATTGTAATAGAAAATTCATTTGGACAGAGCCGCTCAAGGGGTAGCAGAAATAAGAGGCTTTCTATACTAGCGCAGAGTGCACCTCTGGTTTGTTTTTGTAAACTAGACGAATCACTATAGACTGTCACTGTGTCAAGCCCTCGCATACGCGTATAGAGCCAACCAACGGATTCCTTCAGCAGGCAACAGATGACTGTGATGCCTACGAGCATGCAATTGCAAACTGAACATTATCAAGGATATAATTATGACTGACCACAAAATAAGATTTGTCGATCTTCAGCTACATTGTGTAAATGTGCACATTTATATAGCGCAAGCGTAGTATGGTATCTCGACTGCTCATTTTGTCGACGAATAGATTCTGGTGAGATTCTCTTATATAAGCACGTGCATGGCTACATACGACATGTCCACTTGAAGCGTGGACTGCAGAGGCGTTGCTCAAAGGATCCCTTGATCACGGGTTCCATTACAGAGAATCGATTGTTGCAATATAAACAAACACACGCTCACGCACACACGCACGCACACACAAGCACACATGCACACACAGGCACGCACATGCACGCACACGCATACGCGCAACACACAGCTGCAGGGATTTAAAAAAGTTAATGAGCTACATAATTAGACTATATAAATTTTTCTGATAGGCCTACATATTGTTAGATAATCTATAGGTCTACTTTTTGTATATTCTATAGTCTACAAACTCTACATGTATGACCATGGGCGTAGGCCGTAGGCGCATTATGTGAAGCAGAAGCGATAGGTCTATATCAGTATACGCATAGGGTGAGGGTATTTTCATTCATTCATTCAAGTATTTATATAGCGCCTCTTCAAGGAAACTACTCAGAGGCGCTCAAATTAGACGTATCAATCGTTTTTTAAGTGAGGCGCCTCTTGTTGAGCCTTTGATGCAGTGACGAATCTGTTTATTCTGCAGACGATGTTCCACTTGGAGGCTAAGGTCCAATTGTTTCAGAACAAGAGCATAATAAATATAATATTACACGATGAATGGTCAAATGTTCTAAATCCGTTATAATAATTATAGCCTACATACATTGACTGAAAATCTTATATGCGGTTTATATGCGAAATAAGAAATGTTTTTACTTTTCCCGATCATGCCCCCGGGCCCTCCACGAATTGTTTTCTGGGTAAGTTTCTCTGCCTTTGAATGAGATTAGAGTCCTGAAGACTGATGCATCTCTAAGGAGGAAAATAGAAACGATGGAAGACAGGTCGGGAAATTATCAGGACGGTAATGGCATTATAGTCAGAAGCGAGAAAGTGCAAACGGCAGTTAAAGTGAATAAAGAGGATAAGTGCTATAAGGTGGGAAGATGAAGGACAGGAGGAAAGGAAGAAAAGAGGGAAGAGTTGTAGAAGCATGAGGAAGAAATGGTAGAAAGTGCGTCTTCGAAAGAACGTGGAGTATCAAGGAAGTGACATTATGGCAGAACTCACGAAAAAAGGATGGATGACTTAGGCCTACATATATATAAGACACGTGGAAGGAAGGAACGTAGGTAGGAAGGAAGGCAGGAAGGCAGAAAGGCAGAAAGACAGAAAGGCAGAAACTTTGCGAGAAGGCAGGTTAAGAATGAGGACGGAAGCGAGGTAGACAAGAAAGGAAGAAGTAGGGCAAAGATTGAAGGTCTGAGCACCACTCCAGGCACGTACACCGCAATGGACGACGACGACGACGGTGGGGGGTAGAGACCTTACGCTACACCCTTCCTTAAACAGTCTACACTCTACAGCGATGCAGTATACATCCACCGACGACGACTGCAGCGTGTGACATCGATGAACAGGTGCTGGCGATAGATAGCATCCGTCTTCTTCCGTCTAAACGACGACGAGAAATATGAGGCATTGCTCGCTGCTGATAATCCCCCTCTTCTATCTCGTCGTCCCTATAAGCGGCTACTCAATGGAGGAGTGGACGGGAGGCAGAGGACGGGAGGGAGAGGACGGGAGGGAGAGGACGGGAGGGAGAGGACGGGAGGGAGAGGACGGGAGGGAGAGGACGGGAGGGGGTGTGTACGGGAGGGAGAGGACGGGGGTACGGGAGGGAGAGGACGGGGGTACAGAAGGGAGAGGATGGGGATACGGGAGGGAGAGAACGGTGGGGGTTTACGGGAGGGAGAGGACGGTGGGGGTTACGGGAGGGAAAGGACGGTGGGGGTATACGGGAGGGAGAGGATGGGGGAGTGGACGGGAGGTAGGCTCATGAGCAGCAGCGGCTGTTTGCTATGCAGACCGTGCTGCTGCTGTAGCGGACGGATCTCGTGTGTCTGC
>OX243813.1:46530687-46539992 GCA_945859605.1 Lumbricus rubellus | reverse complement strand
AAACTGTGTGATAACAAAGACCATTAGCGTCGCCCTCCTCCACCATCCAGACTTGGGACTGGCACTGGCATAATGCAGCCAGTGGCAGAGTTATAATAGATTGGCTTCGTTCTTTCTTTTATTGAGCCAGATAGATGACATTTTTTCGAGATTTCAGTTGGCACCATGGCACCTGCAGTGGAATTTGTTTTTCCACGCGTGTATCAATCCCAAGTCCATTTCCTAACAGTTTGCTGCAGTACACACGACCCATCTAATGACGTAGATTACTTCGACATGCACTAGTCTTGTAGCTGCCCGGATTTCATCGGTATGCTGATGACAGCATGCGTATCCTGCAGCTGCTGCACTTATCATGCCACCATGCAGTCTGGCTCTCTTGTGTGCATCCAGATACGCCGAGGATTGTGATGAAAAAATAAGGATCTGGATGACTTCAAATCGTCTCAGGTTTTTAAATAGGAAAAGACGTTTATAAAAACATGTGTTGTGGCTAGGAGCAAGATGATAGGCGCCGGTGCCAGAGGGGGGAAGCGATATCGGTGGAATTTCCAGATCGTCACAGCAGATTCTGTTTTTCTCATTTAAACAAAACATGTTAGGGATCATCTGGGAAACAATATAATCGTCATTCGACTCCACGATGCAAGCAATCCCATCTTCCGGTCTCTCCTTCTCCTGACGCCACTCAACATAATTATATTCGAAGTCTTGATTAACTCGATTAACTTGAAGGCGCTTTCTTTTAAAATGAATGGTTTCGTAGCCAACTTTCTTTTATTGAGCCATGTAGACAACATATATTCGAAGTCTCGATTAACTATATTGCTGAAGGTGCTTTTTAAAATTCCTGGAACGCTAGACAACTTCAGTCAACTACATTCCCCCCCTTCCCACCAAATTCTTGAGTGCTACGACGTTGACTTTTGGCTGACGACAGGATCAGCTTCCACGTTGTCTTCCACCTTCTTCTCCTCCTCCACTTCCTCCTCCTCCTCTTCCTCTTTCTCCTTCTCCTCTTCCTTCTTCTCTTCCTCCTCCTTCTCCTCCTCCTCCTCTTTCTTCTACTTTTCCTCTTCCTCCTCCTCCTCCTTCCAGGCCCGGCCCTAGGGTCTGCGGGGCCCAAGGCAGCAGCGAGTCCTCAAGCATAAATTTACGCAGTTGATTTCCTGTCAATATGGCACTAGACAAGTGGGGTGCGTCACCTTAAATTGGAACACTTAACGTATTTCTAAAAAAAATTTAGAGCTGATGGCACTATGTTAAAATAGACCACGTTGATATGAAGTTAAAATAAACCACGTTGACTCTAAAATGATGCATGCAAAAGTTTAACAATTTTCCAAGAATGCTATATTGTTATAATTAAAAATGATTACTAATATGTCCCATCCTAAGCAGCCCATAAGAAAGGACAATTATAATATCCAATATGTCAGATTGAGAAAATTGAATGATTTGAAATTAATTGAGCGAGCATAAAAATTCTCAATAATCAATAAAATCAAGCCAGCAGCACCGCAAGTATTAATAGTTCTAGACAGCGGCTGCCTCTGCAGTATAGAAGTAACAATAGGTGTGCTCCATCTTATGAACCGTCCCAATCTCAGGTGACTTCCCTTACTACTGTATGGGGGGTTATCTGAGTAGGCCCTAATGCAAAATCATGGGCCCCTGCACTTAGGGGCAAGAGAGGAAAATCGAGACTTTAAACAACTAGCCTACAGGGCCTACGTTTCGATTTTTAAGAAACTTCATTGCGCCAAAGCACTAATGATGCCAATTATTTCAAAAAGTAAAACGGAGAAATTAACATTTAGACACATTATTCTCTGAAAATAGTCATGTTCTAAATTTGCTGCTTTGCATTTGTCAAACTCTCGCTGAAAAGTCACCACTGCCATTGTGTTTTGTCCTCCCATGGGAAAAAATTTTTCTACAAACGTCCATGTGCAAAATTGAATCAAAATGAGTTAATTAGGGGCCTCGTTCTTTCAAAATAACACTAACGTGGCATATTGACTACGAGCATTAGGCGACGTAGCCATTATCAATTTTAACAAAGTAAAAAATTATAGCCTGCAGCGCGGGGCCCTGGAAGCGCGGGGCCCAAGGCGGCTGCCTCGCTCGCCTTGCCCAAAGGCCGGGCCTGCCTCCTTCTCCTACCCTTCCTCCTCTTCCTCCTCCTCTTCCTCCTCCTCTTCTTCCTTCTTTTCCATTTTCTCTTCCTCCTCCTCTTCCTCCTCCTCTTCATCCTTCTCCCCTCCTCCTCGTCTTCCTCCTCCTCTTCATTCTTCTCCCCTCCTCCTCGTCTTCCTCCTCTTCCTTCCTATATTATTTGATGCTCCCGTAGTGCATATGCAGGCGGTTCAATAAAGTACATAATTGCATACTTAGATTCTTTTAAAGACACTTTGCAATTAACCAGACATACAATCATACATGCAAACAAACGCACAATCACATGCGTCAAAACTAAGGGGAACTTCAGATAGCTGCCATTTTAAAATAGCCTATTATACGTGAAATGGCTATAATTGATGCAAACTTCTCGCAATTAGCGAACAGTTACTTGAGCACGAAGTTCAATGGCAGTATACAAGGAATAGACTCTAATTAAATGATGCAATGTAATATAACACTTTAGAAATCAAACTCTAACACACAGTTCCACTATGCTATACGTCTGTATTTTATATATAGCCTGGCATCTGTTTGTTTTGCCGTGGGCGGTAATTTCGACAAAATTATTTGCAGAGTTGTTTGTAGACACTATCGAACGTTATACATGCACTGTATGACACAAGACAGTTTGCGTCTCTGTATAAAGTTCCAGCCATAATGATTATGTATAGGCCTACACACTACTTTTAAATACGAAAGTAAATGAGTAGGCGTAATCTTTAGGGTATGTAGGTACAAGTACAACTGATGCGAGAACTCCCATTTATACTCTGCTAAAATAGATCAGCCGTATAAAATATAGAAGTTCCGGTCGTAATTTATTATGTACACCACTTTTAAGTACGCAAGTGAATGAGTAGGCGTAATCTTCAGGCCACTGATGCGAGATAGACTCCCATGTATTCTGCTAAAAACAGATCAGCCGTAAAACAGCGTTCCCTTAATTCGCATCTCTCTGTAACCGGCTCAGGTATAAAACTATAAATACAAACAGGACCGATAATTATTACCGATAAACGCTGCATGCACTATCATGAGGCTGTGGGAGTGTGGGATCATTTTCAAAGTGGGTCTCAATCCGACTACGCACATTATGGCAGTTGATATAGTATATGTTCGACTGCGTTATTTATAGGGCCTATTATAAGTCAAATCGGATGCCTGTTGTTAATAAGGATTTATTTGTGACTTCTATTAACACAACCGCTCTCACGCACCGTCGTGTGACATGTATAGGAGATAATATATCTGTAAACCAGCTGGAGAAAACGCTTTTGAAAGATTGCTAACATAAAATATACAAACTCTTGTATATGGCAGTTGTGCGGTTATATTGTAAAAAAAACCACGTGCGTGAAGAATCATACATCGACGCATTGTATCGTGTTGCTGGTGGATATTGGCTTCACGCTTGTTATGATAAATGTACCGTGGCTAGAAAAGCAATTACCTTTAGGCTTGTAGCATTTATATATCTGTTGAAATTGATAAAGAGCTATCTAGGCCTATTAAACATCGTTATATTGCTTAAATGATTTATGTACAACTTACAATAGCTACTTGAATTTAGCAGAATCTATAGAGTTTGCCGGAACAGGCACAGAAGCAATAGCAGTTATAAAGCACAACTGAGACATATGGCTTAGGCTGCAGGCCATATAGCCAGACATAATTAGATCTCTAGCACCAATTGGACATTGTTGCTATAGGCTGAAGGCTTAATTGACCTGTTTTGACACTTCTATAGACACTTCGCATCGGCACCTGACCGTGTTTAAGAAAACCACAAAGTATGAAAATAATTATCCAAAACTCGGTTTGACACTGAAATGTATTGGACAGAAATAATTCCTTGAGACACTAAGACAATAATTGTCATTATTGTTATTATGCCCGAAAATAAACTCCATTGCTGCTGTTTGGAGTCGTAAATAATCAACCAGCCATCAGAAAATAAATGGTTATTTTCTTGTCTGCAGTAGGCTAATTAATAATTATTTTGTCGCGTGACGTTCAGTGGTTAGTTTTCTGGAAGCATATAACGTTAAAGTGAAAGGACCTTATGTTTCTTTGACGAAATTTTTAAAGGTTACGATGTTCCATTGAAGATGTAGGCTAGGCCATATCTCCTTGCGGTTACATTGTTGAGACACTGCGGTTTGAAGCTAGCAATAACTAATTATTAACTATACGACCCAGAGCATTGAGGTTGAGAATCTTATGAGTGAATTGGAGCGTGAATTTTCTGTTAGGCTTGCCATGGGTGTTTCTCACCTATCAATTAATCAATCAATCTATGCATGAATACATTGAATAGTGTCTAATGGGAATGTGTCTAGACCCAAAATCATCTGGTCATTTGCATGATAATCGAAGCACGCGACTGAGGGCAAAAATCAAGTGTTTTTTGTAGGGCATAGTACCAATAAAATCGAATAACTATATCTGGACGACACAGTGAATGCCATAGGCCTACAGGTTGTTTTATGGATAACATAACAAGAACTATAATAGGCCCAAACAAAAGAGCACATTTCGATCAATCCTTTGCCTTCTTTATAAAAGGACCTTACTGCCCTGCGGGTTGTGCTCCATTCTATCTTTTAGAGTTAGTATGCCTTCTGCAATCGTGACCGCATAGATTTCTTCGCTCTGCTGCGCAGGCAACTTGACCTGCAGCTGCCCCGTATACAGAACCAAATCCCAGCGAACCATAGTATAAAAATCTGGACGTTTTCTATCAAAGCTGTCTGCAATAAACTGCCTTATAAACAAACCTGCGAATTTATCTTCCTTGCTTTCTCTGTCCATTTTCTTAACACTTGAAAACCATTCTATTAGAATTAGATCGTGGTTTTGTGTGTGCGTAGGCTACATTATACTGCAGGGTGTGCCAAAAAGTGCCCCTAAAGATTTTTGGCCCACCCTGTAAATGACTGCAAACGTGTTTCATGGCTTCTGTTGATGTGAAGCCATTGACAATGACACACTTGCAATTCACGTTAGAAGCACCTGAAGTAGGCTACGGTGTGACCTACATCCCTGTGAGAGCGCGTTTCAAGCAAATTACCTTTTCCGACTTTGCAAGGGTTTCGGTCAAGTATACGGACAACGATAATTTTCCATTAAAGAAGCCTTCGTGGATGTCTGAATCGGTTGGTCATAGAAGTCAGAATAGATTAGATTAGCAACGTTTCACGTCTATAGTATACGTTGTTATGAGCCATTTGGCCACACTTGTTGTGTGCTCTTTCCAAGCGAAGTTCTAAGAGCAGGCTATGTAGACTATAGGCTACTCGCAATAATTGTCGTGTACTGTATAACATCGCAGCCGTATGGTGCATGCTCTGAGGGATATGGGTTACGGACATACAGAATGAGAATTGCTGAAAAAGTCCTGATATAAAGAGACACAGACATAAGGCTCTGACCCAAATACGAAAGCCTTAAAGAGTCTCTCTTTATCTCTCTACCATTTAATGTTTTTCATTTATAAACGCAGACGTGCATGATGTAGGCCTAAAAGTTAATAACAGAAGTAGAAAAAAACACCATCGTTTAGCAACGTTAATTGTCACAGCCATCCGAAGTAGGCGACCCATATTCCTTAGAACTGAGACAATTATTAATATTAAGTCCGTAAATAGGTTCCATCGCTGCTGCAGCTGCAGCTGCAGCTGCAGCTGATGTTATTACTATTCTGATGCTATTACTATTCTGATGCTATTACTATTCTGATGCTATTACTATTATTGTGCCTCTTGAAGTCGTTTTACCGACTTCACAAATTAACGATCAACCGGACAGAAATTAAACGACAATTTTCCTGTCTACATTTAATTGTTGCTTGTCGCGTGGCGCTCTATAATTAAAGACTGCCTGTCGTATAAGAGCCTCTATGTGCCGAGGCGGAGAAATTGAGGTCGCTTACATTTTGAGTCCTTTTCCCGTTTGTATTACTTGGATTTAAAGGAGTTGATGTTGTTGTCTTAGAGTTTTTATACAGAATCACGTGCACGTACAAAAAGACAAATGCAGACATAGACGTAAGGACAAAACCAGTGACACAGATACAAAAGCATTCAAAATGGTACCATACTCAAAGATACAGCCAAGCGGTCAACACACACATCCACAAACACACACACACACACACAGTCGCGCGCGTGCGCGCGTGCACACGCACACACGAAATTAGAAATACAGAAGAGCAGAATAAGCAGGAAGAAGAGAAGGAAGAAGAGGAAGAGGAAGAGGAGGAGGTAGAAGAGGATAGGGAGAAGGAAGAGGAAGAGGAGGAAGAGGAGGAGAAGGAAGAGGAGCAGGTGGAGGAAGAAGAGGTGGAAGGGGAGGAGGAAGAGGCAGAAGGGGTGAAGGAGGAGAAGGAGGAGAAAGAGGAGGTGGAGGAAGAGGAGGAAGAAGATGAAAACGGAGAGTCTATTATGTCTGCGATGTTCTTTGATTGCGTTCTGATATTCATCGACCGCCGTTGACTTCTTCCAACGCCAACGTAATTCAATTCAACACACGACGACGACGACGACCATGATGATGACGACGACGACGACGACGACGACGACGACGACATGGACAGCGTTCGTTCGTTCGTCCGTTCGTGCGTCCGTCTCTGCTTTTGTGTATTATTAAGTCTGTGGCGACAGATGACTTCAATGTTCGGTAAGATGGATGGAATAAGCAATCGATGATTGGATAGACGGAAGGATGGAAGGATAGACGGTTGGATGTATGTGCTCATGAATGGATGGATATATTAATGGGTGGATGGATGGATGGATGGATGGAAGAATGGATCGTTGAACGGATGGATGGCAGAACGTATGGAAGAGCGGATGGACAGACGGATGGATAAACGAACGGATGGAAGAATGGGTGGATGGACAGATGAACACGGCCAGAAGATTGGAAAGTCAAATTGGGGTAGGGGAGATGGGGGCTGATAAACTGACGAATGAATGGACAACGAATTGATGGATGAATGAATTGATGGAACGTGGAGACAGACAGACAGACAGACAGACAGACAGACGGACAGACGGACAGACAGACGGACAGACAGACGGATGAATGGATGACGTTGTCATGGTGTAGACTATACATGTATGATGTATTGAGTGATTCCATTGACGGACCGCATTCAAACCATCGGAAAATAAAACAACTGGAGACTTATTAAAGTCGGACGGGAGGGGATCAGTGTCTCCTCCTTCGGGGCAGAACAACGACGTCATGCATGCGGTGGCTTTGAAACACACAGTCATAAACATCATCTCTCAGTCCGACGTCAGAAGAAAAGACAGCTCTATATATATATATATATATATATATAATACATGTATTTATATATATTATTATATATTATATACATTGTAATTCGACGACATTGGGTCTGCTGGCAATTTGCCTCACGCAGAGGGAACGGCTGTTACGGTCTCGCCAATTACCGTCGGCAATTGGACGACGATTACACTACGTAACAAAATTTTACTTTTTGTTTGTCCTTGGGTAGTAAGTGTTATTTCCTAATTGCTTCTGCCTCAAAAGTATAGAAAATGGCCATTATACCCCAAAGACTTTGCTTTTCAGGCCAGGAGATTGATTTTTCTGAAATGTAACTGCTTCTTTGGAACATTGAAATATTAAGCCAGTTATGTGTTAACTCGAAGTAGCTGTACAGCTCTTGTGACTTCCGGGAATATTCTAGCATGTGCGAGAACCTTCCACACCTATGAATAGCAACAGGTAGCAGTATAAATTTAAAAAATACCTTGATCCACCATGCACTTCAGTTTAGTTGTACATTTGACTAGGTGCATAGCCTGTAGACACAACTCAGATGGCATCAAGAGGCTGCACTATATGCGGCTGACGCATTCTGCTATGTCTGCGGCCAATTTATGAAGACAAGAGCAGGTTGGTACAGAGGGAACAGAAAGCCATGAAGTTTGCAATACCAAGAATCTGGCGAGAACCCACTGACCACTCAAGCAATTGCTACTTCTTCATGGTGGATCCTTCCAAACGTCGGACTGGAAAGAATGCAGCTCCTATCATATATCCCGACCTTTCTTCATCCATGGCCCCAGTGCCACACAGCCCTGAGCTTCCGGTATCCACTGTTCCGGATAGAAATCAGTCGCCTTCAGAAGAATAAAGTATATCAGAGTCAGAGAGCGATGAAGACGCTTTAGATCAAGACTACAATTTTTTCTAGCTCATGACAAAACTATGTACTATCCAAACCAAAAAGACCTCAACGACTTGATCAGAGATCTTGGTCTCACCAAGTCCAATGTAGAACTTTTGACCTCTAGACTCAAGCGGTGGAACCTGTTGGATGATAGTGTTCAAATCGCAGATCAGAGGAAGCGTCATCAAGCATTTTCAAGCTTCTTTACCAGTCAAGATGGACAACGTGACCGGTCTGTTTCAGGAAATTGGAATCGACTGCAACCCCAACGAGTGGCGTCTCTTCATTGACAGTTCAACTCGGAGCCTCAAAGCCGTGCTACTTCATAATGGGAACAAATATCCGTCTCTTCCTCTGGCTCACTCGGTACACCTCAAAGAGGATTACAACAGAGTGAAAACTTTGTTGACCGCCTTGAAGTTCGATGAGTAGGCTACGGCTGGGATGTCATGGGAGACTTCAAAATGGTATCATTCCTGATGGGTCTGCAAGGGGGTTGGACAAAGTTTCCTTGCTACCTTTGCTTTGGGACAGCAGAGACAAAAAGGCGCACTATCACAAGCAGGACTGACCCCAGCAGACCGAGTTTAATGTGGGTAGCAAAAATGTCAAGTGGGTGCCAAGTGATCGATCCTCGGAAAGTGCTGATGCCACCACTGCACATTAAATTGGGTCTAATGAAACAATTTGTCACGGCTCTATAGATAAGGAATCGGTAGCTTTAAAATACCTTCAAGGTTTCTTCTCTAAGCTGTCTGAGGCAAAGGTCAAAGCTAGCGTATTCGTCGGACCACAAATAAAAAGAATCATGGAGTGTAAGGAGTTCTCGAAGATGCTTCCTAGGACTGAGAAAGCGGTTTGGAATAGCTTTGTCGCGTTGGTTAGAGGGTTCTTGGGCAATAACAAGGCCCAA